>JAOYFF010000036.1:17116381-17152035 GCA_025773925.1 Cryptomyrus ogoouensis | reverse complement strand
ACATGAAGGAGGGGTTATTGGGGGAGACGGGGGTGGGCGCAAGGGGGAAAGCAAGTCAGGTTACGTGGTGGGTATACAATGGCGTAAGGTCAGACTCCACAAAAAACAAGTTATGTATTCTTCTTGTCATCGGTCCAGCCACTTCATTACTGTGTCTCGTCCTGATAATCTATAGGCAACTCCAGGTGCCGCTGACGGTAAATAATTGTACCCTGCGCGAAACCCAGCATCCTAACAACAGATTTTGTTCTGCCCATTGGTTACAAAATAACCCTCTTAAAGCTAAAGTTCTGCGAGTTATAGAATGCGAGACGTGGGGTGCTAATCAAATCTACTCTAATTTAATTCTCACACAATTCCATTTTCCCCCACGCCGCTTAGGCCATGTGAGACAATAGTGTTTGTGATGTCATTTACAAGTCTAATGGCACATTTCCACTGGCATACAAGAACCAGACCGCAAAGAAAGACTAGTTATATCGCAGTTCTAGCTCATTTCGATTTTCCACTGCAGAGGGTCGGCTTGGTAAAGGCGTTGCCAGATTTGGAGAGCGAGGGTGACGTGAAACCGAAGAGACGAGTGTTTACTGTTCACACGGTGTACATCATGATTTATTATGTGCCAATTTCCACTTGCACGTCTGTGAGAATCACCGTGTTATGTCATCATCAAACGCTAACAAGATTAGCATTCGCTTGCGCAAATTTGCATTACGAATCCAATCCATTCCACAGTACTTTTTCATATAGGAGGTTGGAAATTTTCCAAGTTGAATTATCGGGAATGCATCAATATATTGCGATGTGAGATACTACTGATAATGAAAATTGTATAGATGCATATAGACATAGATCACTGGTTACTTCTTGCCTGTCCAATTGACCAATCATATGGTGGTGATGTAACCAGGTTGGTTTAGTCACACTTTTGGCGCTGCTATGCAGGGCCATGTCAATGCGGGTACGGGTCGGGTACAGCTCACATAATTTACAATAGAAAACCATCTGTCGGGTACGGCTTGGTTCTCGGTGGTAGTGGAAAATTGGCGTGTAAGATTTACTTGGAAAGCCAGGAAGAGTAAAGAAAATATGTTTAAGAGGATCAGGCAGACAGGCAGCTCCCAAAACTTATACAAAAACACTTTTAACTGACAGAAATCTGTAACTGAGGGATAAACACTATAAACTTTAGTTAAAGGCATGACCTGTTCATTCTGCCCCGCTCTGCGCAGCCGGAGACTCTTGAAAAACTCAAGAGGCTCGGAGATAAATGAATTCACTCACAGAGGTTTCCTAGCACAAGAGTGGACCCACTTTCGTCGCTCGTCCACTGAAAAACGACAGTGCAGATCGGCTGCCAACATCCTCGGAGCTTCCTCTCCTGGCTTTCCTGTCCAGAGCCGTTAAATGGTCATCCAGTCCGAGGGCTACACTACTAGATACTGTCTTCCCTGGCTCGCGCTGCATTTTCGCATTCCAGGCTGGTGCTATACAGATGTACCTGGTGGTGACGTTTAGACTGCAGAAAAGCCTGTTTGCAGCCAGCCAGTGAAGGAACGTTACTTCTGATGCGCAAGGGAAGCTGTCACCATAATAAACTCCTTAGTCAGGGCTCTGAGGACTCTGTGCACCCTTCTTTATTTCCTGGTCCAGTTTTCTGGATTCACTCATGCAGCTGCAGGTCTCACAGTCACCCAGACGCAGCGTCTGCTCTTGTCTGTGGTTTTGCCTGTCTAAACACACCCACTCAGGCATCAGAAAGTCCCTTTAAAAGGCCACTCACAAACAGTTAATTTCCTCTGAAAAAACGTAAGAAAGCCAAAGAAACTGGTACAGGCTTGGGTAACACTTTACTTGAGGTGACACTAATTATATAGTGTCATGCTATTACTCATGTATTAATTAACCACAAACTAAGTCTTAGTTACATACTTATCTCATGTTTGTTCATCATTAATAAATTGTGATGCATCTTTTCCCAAGCAGTTACTATATTTGTTACTATATCTGGAAATTATGTAAACCTTTGTGAAGTACGGAAGGTACTACTGAAGGAACAAGTAATGAATAACACAAGTGAAACACTGATCTCATGTTTGTTCATGGTTAATGAATCGTTACGCATGTTTTCTCTTAAGTAGCTATTGTATTTGTTCATGATGTGTCGTTCAGTTGGAACCGAGTTTCTACTAAGTATCTGTGGCCGTTCGAGTAAAATAACAATTCTTCTTACTTACGGAGAAGATTATGGTTATACAAGGAGCATTTCCTGGTAAAAAAGAAATGACTGACCCACATAGCATCCGGCCACATTTCAGTTTCACTTGAACAAAGATTCCAGGGACCACAGACAAATGCCGTTTCTAGTGTATTAGCATGTGGGTCAATCTGATGTCATTCCATCTCAGCACCGTGTCAGTTTCACAACACTGCTGAGTCCATGGCAAGACAGCAGATGGAAGCTACATGCGATCTGCTCGCAGATGACTCAAAGACAGCAGGTCAGCTGACTTCCTTGACACCACTACTGTCTCACTGGCCTGTTGCTCAACTCACTGCCTGAAAGCAGCAGAAGAGCAAACTGATGAGTCAATCAACATTCCCCATCTCATCCTGCCCCATTTTCACCATAACCAGAGAAGAAGAGCCTAGTGCTGACATGACGTAGGCTTGGGAGCGCCAGTTCGAACACCCCACCTGAGATGATTTACAGCCAAAACCTGAGGGATTCCTTCCAGATCTCTTGCTCCTACTTCCAGCCATGTCCAACTTAAGGGGCCCATTGAACTGGTTTTGTGTGGAAGGTAGCCTGCTGTAGTTAAAGAGCAGTCCAGCATGTGGAAATGCAGTCCCAAGGCCAAAGCCATGGAGTCAACACTGGAGGTGGGGGCAAGGCCATAATTACTATATATATTGGGGGGGGGGCATTGTGAACACATCTGAATATTGGGGGGGATGTGTCCCCCCAGTATATATTATAATTATGGACTTGTGCAGCCCAATAAAACATCAAACCCGAGCCGAGAATAATGTCAGACAGTGAATAATCTAGCAGTTTGACACTTTCTCAACTAGTCTTCCTCAAATGGCTGATTTTGAATGATTTCTGGCCCTTGGGCCCTGCCCAGCATCCCCAGGCCCCACAAGGTAATTCACCAAGCCGCACTACACTGGGGATCACATGACTGATATCTCCGCAGCTGTCACGCACGGGAACAAGAGTGTTTGCCTGAAGGGGTCAGGGAGACCCCCAGAAGGAGCAGACTCAGCTGAGGCGTGTCAAGAACACGTCTCTTGGTGTTAGACATCACAGGCAATGTTCCGAGAAGCACGATTAAGTCAGGTGTCCATCTTCTTACAGCATCCATACCTGCTGTCCCTTCACACCAAGGACCACGGCTGCAAACAAGGACATAGGAGATAGTTTGATATTGGGGAAGGACAACTCAATAATTTAAAGGTAAACATCTATTTATAGGGGGATGAATTAAGTTAAATTAAATATTGAGGGGTATACATCCCCCACCCCCCCAGGTCCTATGCCCCTGTCTGCAGAAGCCTCTGTTCTGTGAAACTTGACATACAACAGCAAGACGTATGTGTATAACAGTTCATTATCCTGTCAGACCGGACTTCACAGGGATGCCCTGGTCCTGAACACATAGCACGTCTACAGCAGGCAGAATCTGTGGTTTCATATTATGTGTCCTTAAGAAGACCAGTGGAAGAGTGCTACTGCAAAGAGGCCCAGGCTAACTAGGGCGTACCTTACACTCAAAGCCGTGACAGAAACCTTTGCCCCCATCACTAAAGTGCTGCGATGCGCTCTACAGAGCTGGTCCTATGCATTCTCTAGAACAGCTTTCTCCAGTGAGAGATACTTTTATTTTTGCTTATTATTTTTGACAGACAGACAGACAGACAGACAGACAGGCAGATAGACAGATAGATAGATAGATAGATAGATAGATAGATAGATAGATAGATAGATAGGAAAAATCTGAGGCTCACCCAATAAGGGGCTGGGGGATTGGTGGGGGCGCCTGTATACGTTATTGATTGGGGGGTGGGATAAATTATTCATTAAATTTCAAAATTACCAGTCAGTGTCATGTGGGCCACTCATTGGCTCCCTGCCAGCTGCCGGTGACTCGCAGTTGACACAATGACAATCCATCGAACTACAAAGTGTTCGTTTTGACCATGCAGTTAGCAGGCCATCTTTATGGTGACCCTGGCCTGCTGCTCCCTCCCTGACCCCCATCTTTAGCCCCCAGTGATCTAAAAACAGGTGGTGATACTTTAAACAGGGTATGCTTTCAATTCCAGAAGGTCCCAGAATAGATACTTGCAGTATGTGATTTAAAAGTGCAAGAGAATGAAGACAATGCAGCTCAGAATTGAAGAAAATGCATCTGGAAGCTCTAAAGGAGACAAGCATGCAGAGAATGACCCATTTTTACTTCCGCCCACTTAACCAGGACAGCAGAGTCTGGAGACCCATAGGAGCACAGAGACAGCCTGGTTCCACTAAAATGGAGACACAATGCCCCACCTCCTCTGTCAGCAGTAGGTCAAGTTACACTCTGAGTCGAGGTGCAGATCCCTGATTAGGCCAGTTGATTGTCCATCACCATTTTCTACACTTCCATCTATGGTGCTCCAGCTTCCCTTCGCATTCCCCCAACAGTGAGGTCACTCTTCAGCGAGGGTCCAGGGGAAACCAAAGGCATCTGCCTGCTCGGTCAATGTAGACACCCTTCAGCTATATTTCCACCCACTAGCAACAGGAAGAGCTTGTCAAAAAAAATAAAAATAAAAATAAAAAATGAAAACACAAGGGAGACAGGAAAACAGAGAAGCCCAAGACAGCTCAGTATAGTAATAAAGACTCACCAGTCCTGCATGGACTGCACCATGCTCACTAAACCTCTCCTTCTCCCCCCCAAATGCCCCAAATGTAGCCTCCTGCTGAATGTACTCTCACTTCTCCATCTAAACCTGATCCGTACCACATAAGCTGAGGTCATATCAATACAATCATCTTTACCTTCTTCATAAGATCCAGGGCTGCTCTCAAGCTATTAGACTCAGCAAAAAAAAATTAAAAATCTGGTGGAAGTGTGTTTTTGCTTATTCTCCATAAGCATTTTTGCATCTTTTATTACCGGACTTTCATTGCTTTCCATGTTAATTAATATGTCCCCTTTATTGCTGTTATACTGAGCCAAACAGCAGATGCTATGCACACTGCAGTACATGTGGGCATCGTCCTCTACCTGGCCAGCACGTTTCTCTACCTCCTATGCTCCTTCAGCCTTGGGATGCAGGGTAAGAGAAAATAAGACGTCTGGCATGCAGTTTTACCTGAGCAAGACACACAGTACAAGCTAGTTCAAAAGACAGGAAAATGACTGAAGCCCAACATAGGCATTGGCTGAAGATGCCTCACCTGGCACAAATGCACCAGACTTTTTTGGGGGTTGGGAGTGTACAGCTTCTATTTGCACAAGCCTTCTGCTAAGCTAACGGCCATTATATATCCACGTGCCTGAGCTGTGTATAAGCAGATCGGGCAGCAGGTGACTGAGACCGTCTCCCTCATATGCCAGCTTCTGTTACCAATCCAATTCCCTACCTTTGACCAGGAATCTGCATTTGGTTATTCAAATAATCCCAAATCTTAAAAACACGGTTTAAAAAAAAATCTGTGCCCGAAAAATTCATCATAAAATTTCCCCGTGAATTACTCTCAGCAGCATGTGCGCAGACTGAAATAAGGAGACCGGACTAGAGTCAGAGCAGTGGTGTGTGTTTGGACGACCTCTTAATCCTAATGAACAAGAGCACAGAGAAACCACAGGGCATCCACGCGATTCACATTTTCATCATGCCCAAAGGTTAACTAATGACATTTAAACACTGTAAATGCTGCCTGCAGTGGAATTTCAACAACCTAATCCTCACTGCGGTGTACAAATATTAGTATTTTATATAATACAATCATGATGTGTGATGAAGAGAAAACTCGCATGCATTTAAGTATATGTTGTTTGCCAACTATTTAACGTTGTTTGCCTTCATTGCTAAAATGACATCATTAATCATCAAAAACAAGTTTGTGGGAAAAGCACGCAGCATACAGCTGACAAATATACAAATAGAAAGCACGCACCATTTCAGCATCTAAACCACATCAAGGCATGTTTTGGATAGAGCTTTACGTTTTAATTTGAAAAAACAAGCCGCCACTCCCAATTCCCATAATTTCCCCATTATTATGTATCACACAAAACAAGATTCAATTTGTTGTTTTTGAAAAGTTTGAATGCAAGCTCGTTTACTGCAGTGATAAAGCGTTGTCTCTCCCGCTGTCGGCTGACTCGTTGATCTTAAAGTAACTATTACAGTAAAGCAGCCGCACTGCGAGCTCCTTTAATAACTATTACAGTAACGCGGCTGAGCTGCGATCCCCTGTAGTAACTGTTAGAGATCCTATAACAACTATGAGAATAACGCAGTGACACTGCGAGCTGCGCTGCGCGCTCCAATAAAAGCTATGACAGCACCGCGGCTGCACTGCGAGCTCCTATAATAACTATTAAAGTAAAGCAGCGGCACTGTGCGCTTCTGTAAAAACTATGAGAGCAACGCAGGTAAATGCAGGGCTTTGCAATGTAGCGCAACCATTCACCTGCTGCCAGCTGTCTTCCAGGGAAGGCATCGCGGAGAAGTAGCCCGTGTCATGCACGAGCTGGAGTTCCTGAAAAATACTATAATTCGCCAGCACGTCCATGCTGCTTCTCGATGTGAAAATTCACTTTGATCCAAATGAAGACACTTTTGCTTCTCTGAGAAAAAAAAATAAAGAAACCCTTCAGGTCCACCTTGCTCCCCGACACAAATATGCACGCATATGTACCAATATAACTGGTGTAAATAATGTGGAAAAAAAGAAAAGTATGTTTTTTGAGTCCTTAAAATTAAATCCTAATTTCCGAAGTAAACACTCTGGTTCTCAGTCCACCAGTCGGACGCAATTTGGGTGACATGAAATCTCCGTCTATTTCCGCATGGGCAGATTGCGATCTTTTCTCTTTAAATTCCAGACTTTTTTGGATGCTCTGGTTCAGCAGAGAAGTAGCAGCGCTTGCTTTCTATCGAGGAGCTCGAGCCAAGGCAGCTGGGGGGTGTTGGGGGGAGGATTCTGTCAATCAAATCTGTGCGTGGCCATATAAGGTAAATAGGGTTGATGATCTCACTAAGCAACCAATTAGGGCGGGCCAAATGTATCTTATGGGTGGAGTTATAGATGGAAGAGCAACATGATTGGTGATGGTTGCCTGTCACTCTGGCCATATTTGGCTGCGTAAGATGAGCTATTTTTAGTGGCCTATATAAATACAGCAGCAGCGTTCGCGGAGCGTTAGAATATGAGCAGGTTTGGCAGTGGACGGGAGCGAGTGCTGTGCGCTGTGAACGTAGAAATAGCCTCTCAGGCCCGATCATTTTGCTCATGGTTTTCTGCCTTGATAAATTTGTAAGAAACCTGTTTTAAACATTTAATATCCTTGCACCGGAACAGCTAGATGTTGGTAACCGATTTTCGCGTAGAGAACAAACACATGCTTTCCGTTTATAATAAAATCTCTAATAAATGGAACTATAAATGACAGTCTCGTTCCTCGTATTTCTGATTGTTTAAAAAGGTTCCCTGCGAATCTTTTCGAATTTGCGTCTTACAATCTTCCCGTCCATGATGGCACCTGCCTCGTGCCCTGTTGCTTCCTGGGATTGGCGGTTATGGAACACACCCTGTGAATAGATGGATGACATACAAGTAATAATACTAATAATAACATTATTATTGGACCCTCAATAATAATAATGCCTTGTGATGGATTGACGTCCTTTTCAGCCATGAGTTGCATGTGTGCACAAACTCCCCTCAACACCACCGTCAAAACACTTTGTTACTGTAATAAAGTGAATAAGTCTGTCAACTTTTCTACACTTCCCTCCCTACAAAGTTGTGTCCCTGTCCTGTCATTGACTTTTGAGGATCATCTTGATCTTAGCAATATCCCCATGATGATATTTTGGCCACTTATTGATGATAGTCTTCATGGTGCTCCACTGTACTTCTGATGTCCTTGATATTCTTTCATTTCCCTCTCTGAACAGTACCTTTCAACAATAATATCCTGTGGACATGTTATTAGTTCCTTGCAGGCCATAGCTATCCCTGTATGGCGCAACCATGCAAGTTTTAAGGAAATTCTACAGGAGCAGCTGATTTTCATTTGGGCTTAATCAGAATCGCTTTCATTGACTGCAGGTGCATGCTTCTTACCTTTCGGCATGATTTTAAATGCGACTGCTTTCCTCTGCTGCATCCCCCCTTATTAGACCGTGCACACTTATACAACAAAGGCGTTGCATATTAATTATGCTTCTAATGATCTATTTGTTTTTTTTTTTCTCATGAAATTTGTTGGTTACAAGGTCACATTATGGAAAATGTCTGACATTATTTATGGCTTCATTTCACAAAAAACCTGCAATTATAATAAGTGTGTGTAGATTTTGTATATTCACGTAGACTTTTCTACACACCAAGGAAACGTGTAATTGTGTTAAAAATTGTATTAGTTTGTATATGTATCTTTATATTGTGTGTTTGTGTTTATTTGTTAATGCTACACGATTGTAGCTTTTTAATGGAAGTATCTCAGGCTTAAAGCAGTGGTTATCTTTTAAGATTATGTGGGATCATCTATCCATTTTTTTCATAGAAGTTAATCATTTCCATAATTCACACAAAAGAAAACTCATGCAGTATGTGTTCCTGTGGTAACTTTATGGGGGAGTCACTGGACTGGAATGACCGCATTATTCGTACCAACATAAAACTGCAAAACATTTTTCACTGTAAAAAATGCCAATTAGCTGTGTGAAAACAGGCAGATTTAAAGAAGGTGCCACTGTCTGAGCCAAAGAATAGACATTTTGAATAGACCACACTGGCACAGGGGTTCATTCTATCATGAAAGCAGTATTGTTAATAGTAGCTTGCAGTATTTCATGGAAATAGATGTACATAAACACATGCCATTACGTCACAAAGTACCATTGTCACACTCATCTGGTCACCAACAGTCAGCAAGAATGCCCTGTAAACTAGAAACATGGGGGCAGGAACCTTTAACACACAAATTCAGAGTATGTTGTACAGAAGCTTGTGAGGAAACTGAACAAGGTTACATTCCATTTGCTGCTGAGAGCACCGCTGAACAATGCCACTTCCCATTTGCTGCTGAGAGCACCGCTGAACAATGCCACTTCCCATTTGCTGCTGAGAGCACTGCTGAACAACGGCACTTCCCATTTGCTGCTGAGAATGCCACTGAATAATGTCCTCTTCATTCAGCTGTATAAACAGACAGTCAAACCAATATTCTTCATTGAAAAGGGACAAATTACTGTGTTAGGCATCTGTACAATCAATAAACCACCATACGGGTGTGATTATGGTGACATCACAGTAAAGTTTGATCATTAAGGCAGAATTTCATTTGAGTAATGTGATTATTTATATGGGTGCTGCCGTGATGCTGATAGAAATATATATTGTTTTGTCCTAAATGTGCTTATTGATCTCTACACTACATTGCCTGTGATCAAAAGAGAAGCTTGGGATTTGCATAATGGTGTCCGGAGGGTTTCTACCTGTGGGGCAGCCTTTGGGCCCATGATTAACGGAGTGAGGAATTGGCATGGCAACTAGGTGTACTTACCATAATTTCAGTGGCCCTTGGTGCCTGTATAGCAGGATGCTAATGCAGTACGATGTGAGCCAGCTGTGTGTGTATGTTTGTGTGGGCTTGCATGTATGTTTCAATGCTTGCGTATGTGGTAGGAAAGTATCCCATCTGTACATTATAGCCATGGCATTCAAATGACAAATCGACACACGGGTGAAACCTTACTCCACAAGCTCCACAGAGACAATGAAAAATGCATCACATTCTGCCATATATTTTCAGTCCTGGTTCTATGAAAGTGCTTATGTTAGTTCAGGCAAGTCATGTGACAGCGGGCCGAGGACTCGCTCTAATTATACAGCTGAATTAGTATCTATTAAACACTACTAGCTGCAATATCTGTAGAAAATGTTCTGTTTATTTAATCATTTGGAATAATAACGAAACGGCGTCAAGCAATTTGTCAGTCGCTGTTCAATGGCTTAAATAATAATTGAACCACTAAAATAATCAGTGCCTGCATTTATTATTATTTAGGGAAGAAAACAGAAAGGTTTCCCTGAATGAAAAGAAATTTAAGTTTAAATCAAAACGGGAGTCAAACCTGTTTCAGCTCAGACATTTGATCTGAGGCTTTGTGAATTGTGTCATTCAGGAGGTTCATTGGCAGGCAGCAAAGTGACGATCTGCTGAGGATGAAGAAGCACCATTGCGACTGTGCTTGTGGAACAGTTGCTCTGATACTCATGGATGTGGCAAATGTAGTTTGGGGGAGCTCTGTCCTTTAAAGTACGTGAGGAAAATGTAAAATGAAAATGCCTGCCCCCCCCCCCCCTCCCCCGAGACTGACCCTGACCTTTTGATGGGCTGCCCTTAAAGTAGGCAGATATCATATCACATATATCGTCTTCTGGAGATTTATGTTTAAAAAAATCACAATTGGAAGATTAAATAATGACTGCTCATATTAATAATCCAGAATGAACAAAATAGCTAATGAAGTGCCAGGGATGATACTTTCGGTGATAAAGGGAATACATTAATCTCTTCCTCCAGCCTCTTTCAGCGAGAAGCTTGTGAAAAAATTATAGACTGACTTCTGTGAATATGTTAGTGACGAAAAAGAGGACGTTACACCTTCCCCCCCCCCCACAGTTCCCTCTTGCAGCTTCCATGGAAATGAGGCAGAGAATTTGCAGGTTTAGAGAGAGAGAATCAGCTGTAGTTTAAAGACACCCAGGACTCCCGTTAAATAAGTAAACAGGATGAGGGAGTGAACACAGGCTTTCTGAATCTGAATGCGTGTAAAAGCCTCCCCCGATTTGCTGTGGCTATCTTAGTTCGCTCACACCACTCTGTGCCTAAGCCTTTTCTAATTCATTTTTACCCGCGCCCCCCCATGCCTTAGGGAAATATGGAGGTGTAATCTCATTTACCCTTTGGTCGGATGACAAGCCAGACTGAGCACTTTAACCAATAGTTTGTGGGGAAGAAAAGGAGGTTTCGCCTTTGACATGGTACCCAGCATCTCACCTACTTCACAGGGGAGGGATTCGATGGCTTCAGACACGGACGGCGGGATGCTTTTGAAAAAGCGGGACCATAGACGGTGCTTATAATCAGTAACCTCTGAGGTGCCGGAGCTCGTAAAGATCGCAATGACGTCACGCACACATCAGTATTTAACAACGATAATGTGCTATCGATTACTTAAACACGCAACAATACACGTATCAACATCTGTTATTTACGTCTAACTTTTCGTCTTTGTTGCCCTCTGCCTGCTTCTTTTTGCGATCCTTCTCGTTAGCATTAGCATCCACAAAGGCAGCTCCTCTCCTCACTCTCTCTGCTTGTTCTTCCGCAGCTCTTCTGGTTCATTTCTGCTTTGCTTGGGTTCCAATGGCTTTGTTGCTTGGTCCAAAAAAAAAAAAAAAAAAAAAACTCTCTTCAACATTTTCTTTTAATTATTTTGCTGTAAAGACCTGGTGTGTAACCTCACCCATTTTACTGGCTGAAAAGTGAATTTTTATTTGTGGCTCGGTGTAGATTTTCACTTTCAAATTAAGAGTCAGATAAGCAAAATATACTAATTTAGGCAGATATATTTTAAAAATCATACAATGCAACTGATTGTATAAATATACATTTCTTTAGTATAATTTGCATTTACTCCAAAGTTTAACTCAACCTCTGCTCTAAGCCAGAGACCCCTGGCAGAAATTAACTACAGGTCATACAGTCGATTGAGTCCATTTCTCTATTTTGTTTTGGAAAAACTCATATAACGCAAAAGAATGGATATAATTCAGGCTTTTCTAAAATTTGATTGGTTTGCGTTAAAACATTTGCAGGTGATGTTCTCTTGATTGTTCGTCACTGCAATCTTCCCGCTTCTGCGGTCTATGGCCTCAGAGTTTGATTATTTCATGCTACGTAACTGATGGGCAGTCACTTCTCTGCCAATCTGCTGACACAGCTCTCAGTCAGCCTGGTCCATACTGTGGACCATACTGTACATATCGTGAGAGGGCAAGTGGGGACAAAGTCCCCTTCAAAGCTGGACGACAACCTCTATTTTCCATTTCCTCCTGGTTTTGAATTCTGGCTCAGATTCCCTGCATAATGGTATAAATAATGGAAGAGAAGCAATATACCCAATCACTATAGGAGATTTGAAGGGTTAATTATGCATCACAGTTAATGTACACTCACATTTCAATAAGAAATATTTCACGTTGGAGCCAATGTGGAATGGAAATGCCCACTGGCTATAATATTATACTAAGGCTATCCATTAAAATGAATGGCAAACATTCCAGAATTCCTGTGAAAGGGATTTGTGTCAGTGTGTCAAATCAAAGGCACTGTTTTAGGGTTGGTGGGCTTGAGGCGACATGTGACAGCAGTGTTTGTGTGTGGAATACTTGAGTGGTCCTTTATGTACAAAATAGGGCAGTAGTTACCTTGTTATAAATAAGGGAATGTTACATGTTTTTTTTCAACGTGTTTTTATATTTTCCCCCATTGAGTAGTTATGGGGGTTAGTGTGTGGCTCTGTGGGTGACAAGCAGAGCCAGACTGGGTGGGTCGTTGATATCGGGAATCCGGGGGAGGGACGATGAAATTTGCCAAGCGGGGGGGGATGTGCCAAACAAGTGTAGGTTGCGCGAAGGCAGTGGTGGCTTAATGGTTATGGAGGTGCACTCATAATTAAAAGTTTGCAGGTTCGAATCCCCGACCAGCAGCTGCTGCTTCCAGGGTGCTGAATTAGCTGTCCCCTGCTGTGTTACATTGTCATGTGTGGGTTAAATGCAGAGAACACATTTTGTTGTGGTGTGCCAACAATGGCAATTAATCATTAAATCCTTAAAAAAAAGGGACACAGCTTTTTCAATGCGGGATGACCCCAGAATCTAAGAACCAAGTAGTAATAGTAATAATGTCACAGAGCTGAGATGCATTTAAGCTGAAAGTTGTTTATGATCTGCTCATTAATTAGCAGTTTAGCTAAACTATACACGGTGCTTTGTTGATTATAGAGGCACGTGGGGGGGCCAAACTGTGTACACATTCTGCACTAGAACATCGTGTTTCGGAGCTTGTTGCTCTGTACGGCCAGGCCGCTGAGAAATCTCCCAGTGCTTCCCTTGGCTGGTTCGTGCCTGGTTACAAATCTGAGCTGGTGTCTAGAAAATCACCAGTTCAACTTCCACGATGAAGCGATCATATCTCTGCCGGTCGCTTGACGAAGGTCCTTAACTGCAAAAACTGCTCCAGGGACACTGGCAATGTCTGTCTGTGTTTCATGGGAGAGCCAGGTGGCATATGTGAAAACTGCTTTGGACATGTTGCCCGTAAAAGAATTTGATTCTATCATAGTCTGAATGAATGAGTTCACTAAAGAAGCTGTTATTTTGACAACGTGGGGACCATTTTTTTTGGGAAATTATATTTTATAAAAATCTCTGATTGCAATCAAAGAACTAAAATGGTCAAAAGTCTTGTATTCTGTTTGGTTCCTTATGGTTAAGGTTAGGGCTGGGTAGGGGTTAAGGTTGTCATTGTTGGAATTAAGGTTTTGCCCATAGAAATGAGTGGACTTCCCTTCAAAGATATGTGTACAGGTCTGTGTGTGTGTGTGTGTGTGTCTGTGTGTGTGTTTCCTGAGTGACCTTTGCACCTGAGGCCAGTGTTAAGTAGCGTAGTTGCCACTGTTGATTAAATCTGCCCTGCAGTTGAAGGGCTCTACACTGCCCCCTGTGGGACTCCTGCCCCCACAAGGCCTGGACCTGTGCCCCAGTCAGCCTGGCACCGGAACGAGCAGCGGAGGGGGACAGAATGCAGCTTGTGGGGACTGAGAGCCAGGGATGACATGTGCCTCCCAAAGCTGAGGGGGAGACAGCATGGAATCACGGGACTGATGGCCAACGACAGATAATTGACAGCTCTATTGGCGCAGTCATGTTTCGGCATAAAAAGCAGATAATGGCATGAGGACCCATCCACTTGGCCAACCTTTCTGTCGATCATCTGCCCTCTACAGGCCTGTGTTTTCATTGCAGTTTGCAGCTATGCAGTCAGTGTGACATAACATGTAGTCATATAGTACTTTCTGCTTTAAAATTGTAACTTGTCCCTACTAGCAATGAAATGAGGAGTTGAGTCTTCTTTCACTGCGCCCATTGTCTACGTCAGCAGCTCCCCAATCCCGTCCCGATCACCCCAGCCATTTCATATATTTAGTATTTGGTGGGGGGATGGTGTGTGGCTGAGCACATGAGGATGCTGTACCAGAAGGTCACCAGTTCAAATCCCATGGTTGGCAGAGTGATGTCCCTGTTGGGCTCTTGAGTAAGGCTCTTAACCCCCGGCGGCTCCAGATAGTGCCTGATCCTGCTTTCTCAAACATATGTCACTTTGGATAAAGGTGTCTGCTAAATATGTAAATGTATATTTCACACTCGGCATACCTGATTCGGGTCATTTTGTGGATAACAATTAGCTGATTGGTGTGACCAGGCTGTCAGGTGGTGAAGCAGGACAAATATGTAGAGCAGCTGGGAGTGAGTGGGAGGTTTGGAAACGTTGGTCTGGAAATCAGAGCCTGCACAAGGCAGGAGTGTGTGTTTACTTTGTGTGCCACAGTGTAAAAAGCTGCTCAGAAATAAATCTGAGCTTATTTTTCATTGTGTTCCCGCCCACGGCTGGCGGCTCGTGGTGGATTTACCGCTGTGTCCATCTCGCGTGCCGCACACTGATTCTTCCGTGCATGGCCATGTGTGTGACAGCCCCCAAAGCCAGGGCTCACGGCACGTCACCCAATTAAATTCCACAGTGATGGAAAAGAATCGTAAATGAATGAAAACATAATCAGACGTGTGACTCCTACTGGGAGACGAGCAGCATGCTGGTGATTGGTAGAGGCCTGGAAAAGAACTTGGAGAAATTTGGCAAAGCGACCTGCCCCAAGCTTCCCTCAATTCACCCTGAGCTTTCCAGCCAGGATTAAGTCATCTCAGGTCCAGCAGGGACAATATTTGGTATCTGGTACTGTAGCTCAGCAGCTGGAGAGCACACGTCAATCACATTGCAGCACTCTCTGATTGGTTGAAATTTAGGGGGGTGAGACTTCGTTTAAGCTACAATGCCTCCCCTGGCCACGCCCTTTCTCAGCCCAGAGTAAATGTGAATACAGCTGCTCTGAATTATGCATGAATAGACCATGAGTACTCCCTGCATCTACATCAGGGGTGGGCAATCTTATCCGCAAAGGGCCAGTGCATATGCAGGTTTTTGGGGTAACCTTTAGGTCAGCTGTTCAAGCCCAGGTGTGAGGACTCTTCAGCCACTCAGTCCTCTAATTAGTAATCTAATTAGGTAATTGCGACGAAAACCCATATATCCAACGGCACTTTCTGGATAAGATTGCCCACCGTTGATCTACAAAGCAGAGAAAGCGGTCATTCTACTGGTCGAGGAGGATGCCAGGGTTTTAACCTAAGGGTAGAATTCTTCATGAAGCGCTTATGGTTACGGGTCAGGGTTAGGGAGGAGGGGATGGGCTCTTCTGAGGCAAAGGGGGAGCGGGAGGTGGAAGTTTATGATGAGCTGGGTCTCAGAGGGAGGGTCAAAGGGGGGTAGTGAGGACCAGGGACCAGGGAGGGTCAGGAAAGGTGATGGAATTAGAAGGGATTGACTGAAAGAGCAAAAAATGGAGCGAACTGCAATCTGACCCCTTCCCCCAACACCTGTGTGTTTCCGAAAGGTTAACGCAATGCTAATGTAGCCCTGTCATGAATAGTAATTAGGGGTTTCCCGCAATGCCTGCTCGAGCTGACCTGGGGGGGCTTCTAGTGAGACGTTATGAAAAGCAATTTCACCACAATTCACACAAGGGGAACTTCTCTTAATGGAGCTGACAGGCCCCCTGCACTTGGCATGTGGGGGTTTAGAAGTTGTCATTACGGCCGGGGCGTCTTTGCACTCACAGGCAGATGAAACTACATACAAGGTGAGTTATTAAAGCTTCGGCAGGAACCACAGAACATGACCCGCATCTGGAAGCACAAGGCTATGCGATTGGTCACTTGGGGAGCAGGCCTTCGCCTTGGTTGTCATGGCAACGCTGCCTAACCCGACAGCTGTCTTGTATTGACCCTGGTTACCACAACAGCCCATTCACACAGAAAGAAGTGCTCTTTGACAAATTATTTATCTATAGTGCAGGTACAAGGGTGGTCCTGATGTAAATTAGTCTGAGCTTGGGATTCACTCATTTGGGCATTCTCGTATGATGAAAACTCGCTTGATGATGTATGAAAATGTTGTAGAGGAAATTCAAATTTATTTAGATTGCTGGATTATTGTCTTATTTACACAATACACTGTTTGAGTTTACACTGTACTAAAATAAAAATAGCTGCTATTTATCTTTTTTTTGTCTCTTATAAATACAACATACATAATTACCAGCTAGTCGAGATTATTCTTTGAGGTCTACTGTAGTGTTTTCATCCAATCTTGCTATATTACAAAAACACAATATGGAACGCTGCAGTATGGAAATTAAAAGAATACTACATACTCTTTCTCCTTCTATACATTTCCTTTTGATTATTACTTTAAAATTCATCAAATACTGTTAAATCTCAGTTTAATGGCATGCCGAATAATCCCTGTTATTTTGTATATCTTGCCATGAAAAATGTACAATATCTATGGTATATTTTTATTGTGGAATCTTAGCCCAACTTACAGCCAGTATTAATGCCATTAAGCAGCCTTCTATATTTAGGGTTAAACACCCTGGTTGGTCTGTTCATCCAAAAGAAAATGTGTTGGTTGACTGCCCTCCACCTGAAAGCGTTGACACTTTCCATTTCAGCAGATGTTTGCTCAGCCACACTCAAAAGTTAATCGACAGTAAACTATTTTGCTCATTGACTTGCTGTGGCGCGACTGGAAAACTTTAGTGTGACACATTTCCATTGTATCAGCTAAACAGACAGAGGAATAACCCTTCCATCAGCTGAGTGATATTTCATTCCTTTCATTTTTCACCACAGCTTTCGCAGCAAATTATTTATGATCTACAGTGAGCTATTAGACAAAATTGGAGGAACACTTAGTATCCAAATAACCACAAAGTTCAGACTGAAAGTAGAATGCAATTATCTTATTTAAACACACAATACAAGATAGACAATACAAGACTGATTCTCACCATGGACTGTTTTATACACTGTTTTGCCTACTTCCTGTTGTTTAATTGTCTGGGTGTGTTTTTTTATGACATAACGACACAATGTAATACACTGTTACATATGGCTCAGTAGGTACGCAGGAAACTCAAAGTATATGTGTGGAGAAAATGCAAACTATGGGTCTTAAAATGAGGGTCACGTTCATCTTGGCTCGTTGCACAGTGCGTGGAGCAGGAGAGCCTTTTAGGCAGAACCATAAAGGAGAAGCGATATTCTGCTCATGTGCTCTGTGGATCTGCTTTGGCTTGGAAAACATCTATGCGCCTATGGAGCAGATATATATAAAATCAATATAGCTTACACAGGAAAATATGCAGGGATGTTTAGTTTGTTCTGTTCCTACTTCCAGGTTTGTGCCGAAAGGGGCTCCCTCTCTGTCTGCACAGGCTCGCTGGAGCAGATTGTTCAGATCCACAGAATCCTCACCTGAGGCCCTCTGCATGCTCCACTTTATTTTCCTACTTTTGGTTTTCCACGAATCCATGTCACGAATCCATTCATAGATAGGCGTAAATAACCTGGAAATGACAGTCCTGGATTTCCATCACGGCTCTTCCTGAACCCAGTGTTGACAGCTACGCGTGGCACACACCTTCACCATCAACATTAGCAACCTTCAGCTCCGTGTCTCAAAGCACTACAAAGGCTCGACAGTTCACAGCTGTCCTAGCCGGATAAACAGATCCAGGGGAGAAGATGAAGTGTAAAAAAATCCCCATCCGTCAGTAGAAAGGCCTGCTACGCATTGTGATCATGTGATCCATCATGAAATTGCCACAGATGTCTCCATAGAGCATCTCAGCAAAACATTCAGCCATTTAGATAAAGCCCTGTAGTGTATTTGTTGAGGGAATAGACCATAAAATTCTATAAAAATTTCCACATGAGGGAGCCTGCTTCTTAGCATAGGAGAAAATCCCCTCAATTCAACACTTGGGCCAACACTTGGGAAGATGAAAGGCCCATATCTACATGGTTTCTTAAGCAGCTGGTTCGGAGAACAGGGGAGAGCTGAGTAGCATTGATTTCCAGAGTGGAATTCCCAGTGTGTGACGGTGATGATTAAAGGACAATCAGGAGTAACTGTGAGTTAGGTTGAGGTGGGGGAGCAGCTTGGATTACATCACTCACTCATACTGGCCCCACTGTTAATCTGGGCTCTCTAATGTACCTGGGCTATATGCATGTGATGTATTGTTCAGGAAACATTTCACTCCGACTGGATACTTTTGAGCTTAATAATATCCATAAATTTGATTTGTAGTGTGTTACTGCCACTGTGCACCATGCATTTTGCGTATAATTCAAAGCTCTGATCACGGTGTTCCTCAGATATGACTGATGATATTTGAAAGCACTGGGACAGCACTTAAGTGAGCCTCCGAAGTCTGGGGTGGAGCCAGTTGAAGGCAGATGTGAAGCTGGGACGAGGGAGCATTTGAGAACGGTACAGGTGAGTCAAGTGCTTTTTTACTGTTGGCATGGTGATTTGCATTAAATACGCCTATTTCTCAGCATTGGTCACAATAGTCGGTATTGCAAATGTAATGTACTCGATTTTTAGAGGCAACCACAGGAGGAATGTTCTGGGTAAGACTTTCACCACCTGAGGGTCTCAGTTGCAGTCAGGAAAGCTGATACCCAGCGTAAGGTAGCAAATGTCCTCTGCAGCTGTGGCCCCTCAGAGAAAGTGTTCACTTGACAGGACTCCCTGAGTTAAAGGCATGACCCTCACTCAAGTCCTGGACCCCCTGTGGGAGCAATACCAGGTTATTACCATAGTATATTATGTGAAGCCAGTGTAACAAGGTGGGCAAAACTGGCTGGAGCAGTGTAAACCATTTATCTTCTGGTGAGTCGCTGAGTCAGCCTGTTGAGCAGAGGGATTCCACATCGGTTTTTGGCCTATTTGGGTGTGTGGCTGCCTGGCTATTCACAAACGAACAAAAGCACTTTATCCACTATTTTATTCCTGTCCAACACAGAAGCTTCCACAGAAGCTCTTCAAAGCAGCGCAGCCTTAATGAGCTGTTTTGATCACTCTCTGTTTTTTTTGACTAGAGATTCTCAGATCAACTCTCAGCATGGATCCTGGAATTTCAACATGCACTGTACATAAAACATCAACATGCACTGCACATAAAACTTCACCATGCACTGCACATAAAACGTCAACCTGCACTGCATGTAACACACAGTCCTTCAGGTGCTGCTGCTTCAGTAGTAGCTTTATCTGTGTCACTCATGAACGACCTACTCAGGGCTAAATCGCAGAATGGATGCAAGGGACTAAATCCTCATTACGAAGAAGCAGACCAAAGCAGGGAGGCAGAATAAGCTACGTGAAACATAGTGGTTCTGAGGTGTTTGTAGAGTTACCACCATGTCAGGAAGGACGCTTTGAGCTGGGACAGGAATCTTCCATTTCCACCAAATGGAACTGGGGCCGGATTTCACTTAAGCACTGAGTTCTTGCTCTGTACTAATTGATCAGTCTTACATAATCATAATAGCTCAATGTTTCCTTCCTGACATGGATTTAGTGGTCATGCTAGGTGTTAGATGCTGAGGTGTGAGATGCCAGTTAGCTTGCAGTTCATGTTCCTCTGTCATGCGATTTGCTTTTTTTTCAGTCAGAACCATTTGGGGATATTCTGATTATCGGCTCAGACTTTCACAGTGCTTGTGTAATCACCAGCCAGAAGGAGACAGCTTTCCCAGCGAAGGTCCTCTGGCCTGGGGAGCCGACGCCCACCGCGTAATTCTGTTAGCCGCTGACATGCTGCTGTTGTCGGCAGCCTGCTGAGGGCCCCCGTGGAAACAGTAATGGAGGGCACTGAACGTGACGATCTCAGCTGGGGCTAATGTAGCACTTATCCAGCTGCTCAGGGTGCGAGGAAGGAGGTATGGAGAACATCAGTGGGAGCGGGAGCCAGATTAACGCAACTGGGACCCCCCCAGCTGCATGCTCTACATCTGCTCCCTTTCAAGCATGCATCAGATTGGTGTTTTCACAATCTCCAGTATTCAATCTATGAAGCCCAGCACACTTGACAATAATGGACATAAGAGACAATGTGCCTTCGAACCAGTGCAAGTTTTTCGCAACCATAGGCCGAGACAAAGGGCGTCTCCTCGGATGGAAAGGCCAGCTTCCCACCCTGCTAATCTGCTGTCTCACCTCCTGGGGAGGCAGATTCATGAACCACACCCCCGCCAGCTGAGAGAGACACTGTATCCCCCTGTTTCTGGCCACTGCCTATTGCTGCCACACCCATTTTCTAAGAGGGTTGAGAAATGGTGTTACTGAGATCTCTGACTCATCTGTGGGCTATGAAATGCTGAATATGGTGTGGTCTCCGTCTGCCTGGAGTCATTTAGAAACCAGTGTGAGACCATAAGCATAATATGGTGCATGAAGATGCGCTTGCTATGGAGATAGAGGGTAGGGAGAAAGAGAAGGCTATCAGGAGCCCAGCCACTAAGGGCCCCCCCTTTAGGGAATATGGAATGATCGAGCCTCCTGAAAGCTAACCCTAACCCTAACCCTAACCCTGGCGAATTCCTGGCTGCAATTTGCTTAGGACTCTGAAAAGGGCCAGACCAACCCTGGGAGTGGGAGGTGGTGGTGGTGGGGGGGGGGGGTGTCATCTGGTAGAATTTTTCTGGCCCAGTCATATCTTATTGCTGTGAGTATTGCTGTGAGTATTGCTGTGAGTATTGCTGTGAGTATTGCTGCTCGGGACCCTGGTGAGAGTAAGCTGAGTACATAATCTGATGGCTGGCTGTCTGGCGGTCTTAGCATGGGCGTCGTTAGGTCCGATCACACGGGGCTATAGCACCGAGTATTCTGATGCCAATCTTCCTTCAAAAAACAAGTCAAGCCCCAAGTAATTTTGACTGATCATTTCAATAGCTAGAAACTCCCTTGGGCCTTAGTGTGGCCTCTCTGGACCAGTGAACCCGAGCAGATGTGCTCCTTAAACATTCTTCATTGCGTTCTTGGTTCCACCTCTGCATCAGGAAATCGGGAGTCAATGCCGCAACAGGCCGGTGTCGTGTGAATCATTCCCGCACGGCGGATCGCGCAGCCACATCCTGCAGGGGCTTGGCAGGGCTGTGGGTGGCATTTAAGAGCCAGCTGGGACTCTCCGCCATACGTGGATTTCCCACTGCGGACCCCAGTCAGCTTCCAGCCACATCTCATCTGCAATCATCAAAAAAGAAACTTAAAACATGAACCAAAAGAAAGATAAAAATGTACATGCAGCTCTTTTTAAAGAAACATAATTATTGAAGATGTTTTTATTTAAGAGATGTCCGTACAATCCTTTGATTTGGCAAACATTTTTTTAAATTTATGACTTTGTTTGGTATAACAAAAACACATCACATACTGCTGATAATGTTTCAGTTTATTTTCTTACAGAACTTTAATTACACCAATTTGCATTTTTTCTTAATTTGTACGAAATTCTTTAACAACACACTGGCTTTAACAGTCACCCTGAGCACGCATCTGTGTTTTTCTGCTTTAGCATTTCCTCAGGAATGCCTGAATAGAAGCAGCACGGCTTAGAAACTCTGCATCGGGCTTCTTGCTAATTCAACATCTGAGCCACAGGGAAAAGCCCCAGGAAATGATGAACTCTCTTCAAAATTTATTTTCAGTGTTTTTTTTTTTCCCGTGGTGGATTCAGGCTACAGTGTCTGCATGTAAAATTGTGAGGTGAGGTGGTACTCCCGGGTTTGCTGTTTCTGTTGGACATGTATTGAATTCGTTTTGGGTCCTTTGTGTGTGAAATGGACGGGCGACTAAATTACCCACATGGGGGGGGGGGGGGGGGGTTAAATGAGCTAGCGGAGGGGCCACATATTCTGGGCATTACTGGCTAATCCATGCTTTTTACTGGCACCGTCGCTCACTGTGTTGCTGTTTCATTTGAGCATTTCTCAGTTGTACCCGCTACTCTTCCCCGTAACGTCTGCGCTGCCACTCGTCCCCACACACCCGTGTCATTTAAGCCTTGAAGTGGTGGTTCGATGTCACGGATCTCCAGGGGAAGCAATGCATCATTTAAAACGTAAACTGCCTTTTCTCCCAAGTAAACGGCGGACTTGGCCTGATAACTGCACTGCTGTTAAACCCATCTGGCCTTAACACCTTTCCTGGAGACTCACCAAGATCGCTGTGGCCGAGCAGAAATGTTCCACATGCGCTGTATAGGATTAGCTTAACTGTCTGCGTCTTGCTGGGTTTGGAGAAGACTGTCCTTCCTCTGGCTGGTGTGATATGTACTTCTGAGTTATTTTCCTTCAAGGTGACGGCGATTGGGAACATCTTGGGAAATCTGCCGAACTAGTGCATCTATTCTGGTGTTAATTGATACGTTGGCTTCAGGTTGTAAGGGATACATTGGAGCATTTATTTAATGCATTTGAGCGGTCAGCTCATGATGCAGCCCCCTTTTGTCACTGCAGATCATTTCCTGGTCGCGGCATTGTTCCGTGGCTTACTGTGGTAAACTCCTTAAGCTATGCCTCCTCTTTTCTCACAGTCGGGGCTGCTGCCGCTGTTGGTTTTCCATTGAACTCCCTTTAAAAATGTACTTTGATAGCATTCAGCTGTTTTTCTCCGCTGTCATTCAGATAAAGAGAATTCAATAGCTTAATTCACTGAGAAGTTCCCCATTAAACTTTTTATAGATTCCCCAGAGCATTTGTGTTGTACTTTGATTTACTGCAGTCACATAACATTTTGATTTGCCTTCTATGGAGGCAGCAAAACTCTGATGGGCTGTTGAATCACTTATATAGACACAGAATAGGGACATAAAAGGAATACAATAGGAAAGCAGTTACCTGAATTTGTAGGGCTGTATTTTACAGAATGTCAGGAAAGTCATGCCCACAGTAGGAGCCCACAAAAATATAATCTCAAAAACCATTGTTCTTAAGGAATGGGTTTGGACCAAGTCACATGGGAAGTAAGACCACACAGATGTGCCTTAAAGAAGCCTGTTTATTGTCCTCTGATGTGCTCTGTAGAATTCTATTCCTGTCCTGTGTACATTGCTTTCGTATCGGTGATACGCCTCCGTACTGATGGTTGAATGCTGCCACTTTGTTGGTGACTTTGGAGAAGTTTTATGCCATAAACACCGATTGAACAATCTATTCAGAACACATCACACTCCAGAGGTTAAAAGTGGTCCAAAAACATCACTGGTTAAAATTTTATTCATCAGTATGTCTTTGCAATTCACAGGGACCTTCTGCCAAATTTGCAATGAGCGGCCTCTGATTGAAACGCCCACCTGAGAATGTGGCGAAACTGAGGGCGAATTATCCCAGAATAATCTGGAATTTGTCTGTAACTCCAGTGTGGGTCTGCATATGATTATACACCCCTGCTTTTCACACACTCACACACGCAACCATAAACCATATATTCACAAATAAAACACACACACGTATATATGTAGTGAAACACAAACACACGTATACACACAGATGCAAAATGAAATATACTCCTACACAAGTAAAATAGAACCACATGTAATTAATAACACACAGAAACCTGCAAACACACACCCTGTGCACCTTCCCCATTACAGGAGGAAAATACTGTGGGTACCAAGCCCTCCAACCCCAACAAACACTAATAATCTTTATCTGAATTATCCAGAATAAAACCTTCAGATTGTCTTCCACCTCCTCATCCCCTGCAGTTCTCAGATCCTCGGTACCCACTCACTCCTGGGAGCTGAAAGTTGTAAAAATCTCCCCCCCGGCACAGGAAAGAAAGGGAGACAAACAGACGGTGTGAGGGGGTGTTTGGGAGTGAGAGGCAGAGGCCCAGCTGGCTCCCAGGGGGGCTGCTCAGGCAGGCTGCCATAATTGGCGACGCTGTATTTCTGTCATGCTTTCCGTCTTGTGCCTCTGAGACTCACAGAAGACGTGGACGCTGAGGAACCACAGACACGTGACCCACATGTGTCTTCCACCGGAGTAGAGGGGACTGTGGCTAGGTGGCCAATTTTAAGGCTGTCCTTGAAGCTAACAGAGATGGTATTCCAGTCCTCTTTCTGTAGGAAAAGTTCAGCAGGTTGTCCATGTTTACCTGTCTATGTGGGGCATGAGCGCTGTCATTAATGAGATATCACCTCACTCGATGTTTCGTCTGGAGTTCCCATGGTGTTGAGTAGTGCTAGGTTATACAAAGCAACAAGGCGATTCATTTGTATTTAAAAATTATTGTCAATACTTCTAAGAAATACTTAAATATTGTACTCAAAATTCTATTCGAAGCATAAACTGAAATGCGTTTGTCTAAGTGCATAAGATATATATGAATAAATTCGACGTGCTAAATGTTGTTGTTGAGGAAATTGGATGAGTTGGGATCTGGTCCTGATTATTATTTTTCCGCATTGTGTTGTTTTCATGGCAGAAAACATGCGACCGCACACTAGTTACACGAATCCTGAAATCGGTACTCAGGGGGGATCCGGAGTCCTGTCTCTCGGGCGTTATCTACCAGATAAACAAGGCCACGTGATGCCAGGGGTGATCCGGATATCTCCAGAGGAAAGGAAACAGAGGGCCAGCAAGAGAGCGGGAGTCGGGGGGAGTCGGGGGGGTGCAGAAGAGGAGCAGTTTCAGTTTATGCTGCAGACCTGGCGAGATAAGAACACAGTGGTGGAAACTGGAACAACTGACTAGAGCGTACCATGCCTCTGCTTTCTTGGAGGAAGGGACAGCCAAGGTCCCCCCCCCCCTCCATCCCATTCTCCCCCTGCCCATGTGAATCCCCCCAGCAGGCTCTGAGATGGAGGGGCACTCTTTGTGAATAATTTACACAGCACGAGTGGCCCCCGCACAAGGTGAAGCCATGCGAAAATGGGAGGATGGTGTGCTACAGCCCTAGCTGACAGAATGGCTGTTTTAGCACCACTGCCCCCCCCCCCCCACTCACCAAGGCTTTACTCAATACCACAGCAAGGAGGGACCAAGGTCAACCAAGATCCACCATCTGCGGACTAAGGCAGTAATAGCAGTTCCTGGCGTTCATCTGAGAAGGTCTACTGTGCTTGGGGCTGGAGTATTAGCTGTTGCTCCAACATAGGACCACTTCCTGCCTCAAAGCGTTCGTGGTATTGGCATTATTTGGTGCTTCAAGCGGATTATAACTACTAGTGATCATATAGATGATATTCCTCCAGAACATTCTGCCTTCTGTCCAGGTCTTCAGACCTCCAAATGGCATGTCCATTGTGATGACTGAATCCACCCACATTGTTGCTGGTCCTTTACTAACTGCTAATTGAGGTATTCTTCTGTGGTTTTGTTATAATATGTCTAAATTAAGAAAAAAGTGACAGTTCAAATGAAAGTTCTGATGTGATTAAGAATCTACTTCTTTGTTTTCTTTACAGTCCACGGTCTTAAGAGTATTCATCAGCACCAAAGTTCAAAGGCATCGATGCTCCTCCTGTCCTACTTCTTCAGTTTACAGCTTTAGCATCAATAAACCGCTGCCAAAAGGACTGTATGCTGAATGGTTCTTATCTTTATTCTTAAACTAAGTCACAGAAAGATGTGTAAGGTGCATTGTGGAGTTTTTGGATGGTACTCTCTCTCTTACTGCTTCCCATGTAACCAGCTGTCTGGTATATCCTGGTCTCTGCCTCCCATCTACAGCATGATACACAGGGCTTCCTCTCCTACTCCTCAAGTACATATTGTAGGCTGACCAGATAATCTCTGTCGTGAAGGACAGTTTGAACTGGGACGGGATTTGAAAACTACCATTTCAAACAAAAGGACCTGGATTTCACTTATGTACTGAGTTCCTGCTGGATTCTTATTGGTCAGTCTCCTATAATCACGCATGAACGTTAATATGAAACAGCTGGTTGAGTCTTTCAATCAAGGAAACAAACCAGAAAAGCAGAAGAAGAATTGAACTATTTAGCAGAGCACAGGAGCCTTTCATTTTCAAACTAGCTTGTAAAACCTGAAATAGCCCAAAGTCTCCTCCCTGACACGGATTATCTTGTGACACTATCATATTACCCAAACCTTGCACCCCCCAAAACAGCTGAGTTTCATGGCCTGCTTGAAATCACCAAGACCTTGGGCTCCATTACTGCCACAGCCCCAAATCCCCGGTCAGAAACGCCAAGCCGTGGCAGTAGCAGTGGGGAGGCCGTAGCCATGCTTGCATGCATTGAAAGTGTTGGAGGAGTTTGCATATTAAACTTATATTTGCCTCCTTTGCCTTATTATTATACTAAGTGGAGGCTAACAGAGCCACAGGGTTTCTGTTTGGATAAGCAAACGATCCCTCCAGCTTAACTTCCTGGTAGAATTGCTAATGCTATCATCACAAGATGAGTGGCGTAAAAGTGATGAGTGGGTTAAAGTTATTTAAATGACACACGTTATTACCTTATTGGGAAATACAAATGGGATCCAGCTGAGGAAAATCTGCATTAAAGGCTAAAAAAAAATCCTTGGCAGCTTTAATAGTGTCTGATTTCTGCCAGCAATGAGAGACGGGTGGAGGGATGCATACTAATTGCAATCCTCTCGCTGTGGTTGTTCTGAACTTCTAAACCTCAGACAGGTATGATGGTCTAGAGTAGGTTTTCCCAGTCCGGTCCTCGGGGATCCACAGACAGTCCACATATTTGCTCCCGGGAGCTAGGAGGGAGCAAAAATGTGGACTGTCTTGTAGGGAGCATGGATGGAGCAAAAACATGGACCGGCTGTGGGTCCTTGAGGACTGGGTTTGGAAACACTGGTCAAGAGACTGAAAGCAGGAGGTTTAGTGGATAAAAAAAATCAGTGTTTTCAAACTTTAACAATGTCCAGAAAAGAGCAAGAGCATCCTTTGCTTTTCTCTGGAAATCCCAGATTCCTTCTGTGATTCCAGGCAGCTTATTCCTGACACTGATGACTCTCAGTCAGCCTATAGCTTATGTTAGAAGTGCGTGACTGGCTGCTGAGGACCTCGGCTGCCTGAAGCGTTATAGCTAAGCTGACATCCTCAGCTGTCATCACAGGTGTCATTAAACAGCACTCCTCACTCGCTTTGTCATGTGACAAGCCACACCAGGAAGAGCCTCCATTTCCGACGCGCCTGAATGGGGAATAGAGTTCAAATGATGCCTTGCAGAAGAGGGCTGGCACTCTCATTGAGAAGAGCTGCAGTTCACGCTGTCAGAAAATTGTCAATCAAGTGTTCAAAGAATACTTATCTTCACACCTAAACCACTAACATGTGCCACCCGAGGAAGGCTTTGCATAAACACAAGTAGATTGCATCCATCCCCTAGATGCTGTCCAGACAGCTGTGCAGATGATGCATCTCCGACACGGTTTTGTCTAATCGGTGTGTTTCACAGCACAGAGAGGAGATCTTGATCCAGTTTCCTACGTGACAGTCTCTCAAAATCAGACGCCACGTGGACTTGAAGGGGCAGAACATAGAGTGATGGATGTTCATGTTAGGCAGGAAGCAGGCTGCGGAGGCGCTGTTTGTGGGAGATGAGGGACGACAGAGTCCCCTTCCATTATTTACTTTTGGTGTCACAAAAAAATGTCATTCGTTCTCTTGACATACTCATCTCCAAATGTATGCAAAAAGGAGCATAATTATATAGTAATGAGGCATACAATGAAGTATTGTTTTCCTTATGTATCAAGAAATGTGCTGTAGAAGAACCACAGAACGTTGCTTATGCCCCATTTGCTAAACAG
Organism: Cryptomyrus ogoouensis; assembly: GCA_025773925.1. NCBI lineage: Eukaryota > Metazoa > Chordata > Actinopteri > Osteoglossiformes > Mormyridae > Cryptomyrus > Cryptomyrus ogoouensis. The sequence goes on along the minus strand of JAOYFF010000036.1, from coordinate 17,123,738 downwards.
TGGTAAACTTATTAATGTGCAATTATATATGTCTTTGTAGGAGTACATCCTCCGGATGTGGCAATCATTCCGCCAGTCAAAATCCTCTGAATTGACCTACACTGATTGAGACATTTACCTGGCTTAAACACATTTATAGTTTGTAATCATTTCATAATTTTGCGGGACAATGATGCTATTCGTGTTTCTAAACTGATTTGAAAGGTTTTTTTTCTCCTACATGCACTTGTTCATTACTGAAATGGAAGACAGTACAGCGATACCACCAAAAGGCTACAGGAAAAATGACAAAGGAGGTAGAAATCAGTGTGTAATAAACTCTGGGAACAATGACTTCAAATTTAATGGGAGTTTCCTTTGTTGATGTTGAATCTATGGCCTGGATCTGTTTTAGAAAAGTCATATAATCATCCATTCTGTTGACCACATTCCTCACCTAACATTGGCACCTGGAGGAGAGACGCCCGTTTCCGTTTTTCCTGTTACACTCTCAACCAGAGCTTTGGCTATCAAGGAGTACAGTCCCAGCTTCGTCGTGAGTACAGTCCCAGCTTCATCGTGAGTACAGTCCCAGCTTCATCGTGAGTACAGTCCCAGCTTTATCGTGAGTACAGTCCCAGCTTTATCGTGAGTACAGTCCTCAGTTTTATTTCTGTACTTGGGTGATCAGAGACCCCAGATCTGGTGGCAAGCAGGTGTTTCGTCTCCTGGAGCCAACAGACAGTCCATCCCCAGCAGTGAACTCAAGCAACTTGCAACATGGAAGAGCTCAGAATAATGACCATTTTCAGGCAAGCTTTCTTTGAAAAAGGACCCAGGATTACTTCCACAGTCCCTGGGGGGACACTGACGTTCAGCAAGTGGAATATGTGGCTCAGAACAATTTTTGTGTTAATCATAACGGAGGTGCAGCTCATTAAAGTATCTGCGATGCCCCTTGCAGCATCTGTCCTTTATGTCTCCATTTCCTGGCATGAGACCAGTGGAACTCCTGTTGAATCCTTGCTGGGGAAGGATTATTCCAGCTCTCTTCCTCTCTCCAACCCCCACCATGCTTAGTTCTTGATGACGAGATGGCTGCTGAGTCTTCAACACTGCAGGAAGCTGGAGCGCTTACAAACCTGTTCATCTTCTGGCGTGAATTCTGCCGTAGCAATTCAAGTTTTCACGGACGCAGACCTAACGGACCGGCTGATAATGCTGTCATGAACCTCCACAACCTTCCTGCAGAGTGAAGTCAGAAGTTAATGATGCTTTTCTATACAAATTCATTTTAAAGTGCGCTTCACTGGAATCAGCGCCGCTAACAAGCGCGGCGTATTGGAGATTCACAAAAAACCTTAAAGGCTTTGACATTAAGCAAGATGCTTCCCTGACAGTATCTTGCAAATGCATTACATGTTGCTGCGTTTTCTCTTGCAAGTTATATTCCTGAGGCATCAGGAGCCATGCACAGAATATTTCATTAGCTGTGATGCCCCCCCAGGGGACCTTGGAGTGATGCCTGTTTGATTTCATCAGCAGACATCTGGCAGACTATCCCCCCCCCCCACCTAAAATGGCTGAATGAGCAAGCAGGGGATCACTACTGTCCCCCACTCTCTAACCTGAAACTCTCATGGAATTGTTATATGATTAATTAAATAATAGATAAAAAAAACAACTAATCTTTAACCACACTGCCCGTATCACCTACAGTAATTTCACTTCTTGTGAGATGTTTTAACATAAGTAATTCTCTCCAGCGTCATAATATTTTCAGCGCGCCGGAATCATCATCTCTGTAGTGACATTGCTTCATTAAAGGTCTGTTACACCTTCCCAAACGCTCTGTAAATCTTTATGATCAATTTCTACTTTGCGGCTATCGGTGGCGGAGAGTCATTTTTGCATGAGTGAAGCACACTGGGCAGTTGGCAGTATGACCAAAAAAAGGTATTTTTTTTCTTTTTTGAGTCATTCAGCTGCTTATGTGTAAGTTCTGCTCTCCTTCGTCAAATTACTTCTTTAAAATGAAGTCGGCATCATTAGCTGCAGTGTTTGCCATGTTGCTTCAAAGCCTCTGTCTCAGTCTGTAAACACACAGCTTATTTAGCAAGCTAACTACAAAGCTAGTCTGCTAAAAAAAAAAATCACCAAATTAAACGATCAAAATCAAAACTCACTGATAATGACTTTATGTTTACCTTGTTTACAGATGCCAGTGGCTGAGGAGGACACACAGAACAATAAACTGTCACTCCGGGTTTCAGTGAAATGCTTCTGCTCCCTGGGATGTGACAGAATGAACGCGCACTGCGAGCCAGCACTGCAGACACCATGTGAAAGTCAGGAGCATCACTGCTTTTGGTAGTTTGTCCTGTCTTGTGTAGAGGAGCCTGGCTTCCACGCAGGTTTAAAATATCTGACTGCAAGTCTCTCTGCCCAATCAACGTTGGCTAAGCAAACACTATGCATGGAGCTCTCACAGAGTCCCAATGAAGCGCAGCATGCAGACGGGCTCTGAAAACATGTTCATATTCACCAGTAGGTTTTCGTCTATTCTCCATTTAAACAAAGCAAGCAAGAATCTTACGATGAGGCCCTGTGTGAGGACCGTATGTGATGCCAGCGAGCTGGAAGCGGGGAATCACAACCATGCAGGCAGAAGTCAGGAAAGGGGGTTTAATACAGGCAGACGAACAGACACGGTACAGACGTTAATGACGGACCTGGGGGAGACAGGCTAGCACACGCACTAAATACACAGAACTAAGGGACGGAAACGCAGAACAGCTGAGAACAATTAGGAATCCACACGAGGTTGATGAGGGGGCGTGGCATACAGGAGGATGGTACTAGCTGGTCATGACACCCTGTATCACTGGGTGTCTATGGGCTGTATGTATCCATTTCAAAGGAAAAATTAACGCATGTTAATGTTGTGGAACGCAACTTCCTTGAAAGGCTCAGTGTTGTGGTTCAATTAGTAAGGTAGATTACACTTTTAATCACAAATAAAATTAATTTATATTGATAGATTGGCTAATTCAATTCTTTTGGCAATTTTACGGGAGAAACAAGACCTCCTGTGTAGTCTTGGAGCAATTGCTGGTGGAGGCTGTATGGTCCACCATGTTCTCCCACTCTAACAAGCAAAGCTGCTATTTTTGTTCAAACAGTAATAAGATGGTGAAGTCAGTGTGTCTTAAGGTAAGGAACTGCTACTATCTGCTAATCATGTGTTTCAGTGTGTTACACCCACTCACCATCCCAGCTATGCAAATCTATCTGGGAGGAAATAGAGTGTGGGGTCAGAGTTCAGGCCTCTGAGGGGGTTCTGGGGGAGGAATGGAGAAGAGAAGCGTCCCGTCGGAGAGGCTGAGAGGCCTGGCGCTCCCATGGTCCTGCTCCCCCAGGCGCGCTGATCTCTGCTTTTAATGAAATGAAGGGTGACAAGTTCACTTCCTCTTCCAAGGAGACCACTCTCCTGACCTACTTTCTTCACCGTGTGATAGCAGCGTGCACGTACACACTCATACATATTTATGCAATGACACGAATATACTCATGCTCACAGAGACACACACACTCCCACATGAACACGCTACATGAGCCCACAGTGCGACATGTCTCTCACAGCCCCTCTGAACACCTCTCTGCTCAGACTGGCTGAGGTCCACCATGCTGGCAGGGTTGGCGGGACGTAAAGAACTGAAATCAGAACTGAAATACAGGAAGGGGGTTGTGATTAAAATGCATTTTTTAAACATATCAGGGTGGCCTGGAGGAAGCTTGGGCCCCAACAGCAGACAGACTTTGATGTAGAATATGGACACCCCATTGTTCTGGGGCAAATGTACACCGATCAGCCATAACATTAAAACCACTGACAGGTGAAGTGAATAACATTGATTATCTTGTTAGAATGGCACCTGTTAATGGTGCCATTATATATTATGCATGTGAACAGTCAGTTTGTGAAGTTGATGTGTTGGAAGCAGGAAAAATATGCAAAGTTAAGCATCTCAGCGATTTTGACAGGGATCAACTTGTGATGGTTAGATGACTGGGTCAGAGCATCTGCAAAATAGTAGGTCTTGTGGGGTGTTCAGGGGTCAGTACCCGCCAAACGTGGTCCAAGGAAGGTCAACTGGTGAACTGGTGATGGCAAGGCTCATTGATGTGCTCGCGGAGTGAAGGCTAGTCTATTTCGTCCAGTTCCACATGAGATCTCACACGTACCACCTACCTAAACATTGTTTGACCAAGTACACACCTTCGTAGGAATGATAATCCCCAATGACAGCGGTCTCTTTCAGCAGGATAATGCTCCCTGCCACACTGCAAAAATTGTTCCGGAATGGTTTGAGGAACATGGAAAAGAGTTCAAGGTGTTGACTTGGCCTCCAGATTCCCCAGATCTCAATCCGATTGAGCTTCTGCGCTGGACAAACCAAAGTCCAATCCATGGAGGCCCTAACATACAAATTACAGGACTTAAAAGATCTGCTGCTAATGTCTTGGTGCCAGATGCCACAGCACACCTTCAGAGGTCTTCTGGAGTCCATCCCTCAATGGGTCAGAGCTGAAGGAGACCTACACAATATTAAGCAGGTGTTTTTAATGTTGTGGCTGATCATTGTATATACACAGGATGTGTTTATGTGTGATTGTGAGATTGGCTCTGTTTATATGTTGTTCTTTTATGAGGGACAAGCCTTCGACATCTTTGTCCTGCTGGCGATGGCCTGCTGGTTGCATTGGTGGGTTAGGGAGGTGGACAAGCTGTGAGTTAGTAGTCTTGCAGTCTCCATTGAGAAATGACTTTATGTTCAATGCAGTTATATTCCTGTCTACAAGGACAAAGCCAATGTATGGATACATATCGCGCCAACAGACAACAGAAGTTGCCAAATCTAAGCTTGTCATCTTCATATTATTATTTATGCAAAACCCAATACCTGTTAAGATTGTGAAAGTGCCAAAGTCCTTTGTGTGAAAAACATGATAATTTGAGAAAAGACATTAGCATCAGAGTGGCGTGGCAGGCAGGGAGGTTTTCCGTCCTTGCTGGGGGGGCCGGGGGGGTAAACTTGAGATATTAGTCACTTCAGGTTCCTGGAAAACTTTTTAGCAAAGTGAGTCTCTCACTCTCAATTATTGCCGGATTTCAGGGACACTTTAAAAATATTTCCTGGAAAATAAAGATCACAAATTGCTCTTTTTTCATCAGTGTTTTTTACACCTGTTTAACTAATAGTAAATATTAAAACTCATGTAGATCACACTATCAGCCTGTAAGGAATATGAGGTTTAGATGATGGATTAATGGATGGATGGATGGATGGATGGATAATGGATGAATAGCTGATGGATGGATGAATGGATCAGAGGTTCTCATTCATTCAACATCTTTGAGTTGATTGGAGTGAATAGGAACCTTCAAGCTGTAATCCATGATTTCCTGATTGACTGGGGTACAAATATGAGGCGACACAGAGGCCAAATTCCCTTAGTCATCCATCAACATGGGAAAGATAAGAGAACATACAAATCAAACGAGGGAAAAGTGTGTTGACCTTCATAAGTCAGGGAATGGGTATTAAAAAATAGCTACTCACCCGAAAGTGCCAATTTCTACTGTTAGGGCAATAATAAAAAGTGGACATCAACTGGAACTGTTAGAAACCCCCCTGGAAGAGGACCCAAGTTTATTTTGCCCCCATGTACAGTGAGGAGGATCATAAGATCCCCAAGGATCACTGTTGGTGAATTACAAAACAAAGTAAAATCTTGGGGTTACCACGTCTCCAGAAACACCATCCGACGACATCTTAATTCTAACAGATTGTTTGGAAGGTATGCCAGAAAAAAAGCTTTTTCTGTCAGTTAACCACAAACATAATTGCCTGGAGTTTGCAAAACGCTACTACAACGTTGACTGGAGCCATGTTTTATGGTCAGATAAAAATGGAGTTTCTTGGCAATAAACATTCAAAGTTTTAGTGTAAAAAGAAGGATGGCTGTAATGAAAAGAACCAAATCCCAACTGTAAAATATGGTGGAGGTTCTGTGATGTTGTGGGGCTGTTTTTCCTGCAGAGGCCCTGGAAACCTCGTTAGGGTACATGGCACTATGGACTCCATGAAATACCAGGACATTTTAAGTCAAAATATGGCTGGTTCTGCCAGGAAACTAAAACTGGACCATCACTGGATCTTCTAGCCCGACAGTGATCCTAAGCACATGTCCAAATCAACACAAAAATGGTTAGCTGACCGCAGAATCAAGCTTCTATCACGGCCATCTCAGTCCCCTGACCTGAACCCCACTGAAAACCTGTGGGCTGAGCTGAAAAGGAGAGTACACAGGAGAAGGCCTGGGACCCCGGATGATCTGGAGAGATTCTGTAAAGAGCAATGGTCTCAGATGCCCTGCTTGGTATTCTCCAACCTTATAAAAAGGTTACAAGAGAAGACTCTGTGCTGTTATATAGTGGCTAAGGGAGGTTTTACAAAGTATTAAATACTGGGGTGCCAATAATTGTGGAACATGTGTTCTTGCTGAAAATAATTATTTCTCGATGAAGGATTTGTTTGTTTTGAATAGATTTATTTGGTCTTTTCCAAAATAGGTTAGGTTGGTCTTTTCTCATTTTTTCAGTGCGAGAGCTACTTCACCAAGGATGGATTTTTTTCTAATCCATTTTACAAATCTTTACAAGGGGTGCCAATAGTTGTGGAGGGCAGTGTATGTAACTGGATATTTCACTGAATTCCTTAACATTATAAGCTTTGTAATGAAGAATAAAACAAATACAGCTTTAAGTCCCAGTATGTAATGTCAATTCCTTGCGCTACTAAAGAGCTCCTTCCCTGTTGCTGTCCCAGCATGAGGTCCAATATGTTCACGGTGCCTGGAAAATCAATGTCACTACTGGTTTCTCTCTACTTCCTGGCAACAGATATGTGACATACATCATATCTCCCCCAACTTGCATTTAATAACAGCCCCAACCACTCTAATGGTCCAGTGTGTATTCACTGTATTGTGTGTAGATACAAAAGGCAATTAAGTTGTGTTTCCAGCATCCCCAACTGCACGTACACCATCGTGCAAAATGCCAGCCCCAGCTAATTAAAGTGGGAGGGGTAGGCTAACAAACCACTGCCCCCCTGCTGCCCTGGAAGAGACGTCATATTATTTATGGCAGTACCTGGCCTGCATGGAATCATACACATAGTTAGTGACCCTTAGTATGTAAACTTTGCTGAGTGACACCTGGAGAAAATAAGGCACAACAGCAGGCCAAGCAGGGGGTTGGGCTTGGGGGGGTTGTGAAGGGAGGGGGGGGGGGTGTTTCTTTCGCCGTCAC
>JAOYFF010000036.1:17085824-17115523 GCA_025773925.1 Cryptomyrus ogoouensis | reverse complement strand
TGAGCAGCGTATGCTGATATCCAGTGTGCGCATATATGTGTGTGAGCGGCGTATGCTGATATCCAGTGTGTGCATATATATGTGTCAGCAGTGAGTCTATGCTTTTAATGAGTGTCTGTGTGTCGAGTGCATGTGTGTGCTTGAATGAGTACTAGGTGCATGTGTGTATCAAATGTATCAAAGAAGGTATCAAAGGTGGGGATGCCCGATGTCCTCTTGGCATTGATGCAAGTTCCACAAAGTGCCTGCCACCTGTCAGTGCTCCTTTGGTGAGAAGAGGAAGGATCTCATCCAAGGCGACACGTGGGCCAATATGTCTGGATACAGATTGTTTCTTGTGTGTGATCAGGATCATCACTGGGTGCCCTGCTACCTGCCTCCAGGTTTATATGATGTCATTGCAAAAAGTAGCTCCTCCTTGTCCCATGTGACAATGGAAATTACCCAGTTACAATGAAATAGGTGGAGACTGGAGTTTACGTGGGCGGTACAGGGAAAGTGAATCGTTCATCATCTTACTGAGGGCGTTCCTAATCCGGTAGCAGTAAACATAAACAAATACATGGTTCACAACGTCAGAAACCTGAACCATGAGAGAAGAGAAGTCCTTGAGTGTCCACTGTAAGCAAAGCTCACTGCTCTGGAGACAGACCTGCGTATTGGTAACTTAAGTAATTTTCTGTACATTTCCATTTGGTAAGACAAGACAAAGACATGGAATTGAGAGATTTACTGGTGTGTAAACAAAGGAAGATAGGGCATCTCAGGGATTAACCATCAGAGGGCTGAAAAAAAAACAGATTAAGTGAAAGTAGCAAGATGTGTGATAGGAATCCTGCCATCTGCCGCTTTGGCTTTGAATCCACAAAGGAAAGGCAGTAAACAAAAGACTGTCATAGTGTAGATGTGAGCAACTGAAGGCAGTAAACTTTATCTTACATGGAATAACAGGCAGATGAATCCTATTGTAGAAACAATGGCTGCCTGCGTCAAACCCAGTTTGACTCCGTACTTGTTCTTCTGCCTTCTAACAGGCTAGCGGATCCATAGTAAACAGGAGGAAGAGCAAAACAGTTCTCACAAAGCTCCCCTCAAATGTGCACGCAGATCCACTCTTTGGTCCTTTTCTTGAACCTCTGCTAACCGTTGTCTCCTTATAAACCACCTATTACACTATAATCTGCAAACACGTCTCTTCATATAAACTTCTCCTCAAAGTCGTCGTCTAACAGGTCTCTTGAGATCTTATGGAATAAAATGCACCTTAATAAAAATATACTGTTTTCTGCTGGATCGCGGGTTGGGGGTGCAGTTCTATTAACGATGTGGACACGGCATAAATTGTGCGCACTATATATGTTAGGAGGAAAAACTCATAAATAATGTAGTCCTATTACAACCGCATCACAAGACTTTCTCTGAGTCATCTTCATGGTCATATTGTTCTCCCAGTGCACGAATATGCTCAGATTGAAGTGGTGGATCTGTTTCACTCGGCATGTGCAGTAGCCTCTGTTGACTTCACTTTGATCGGTCAGGTGGATGCAAATGTGGAGCTCGTTTGCATGCCAAATCTGAGCGTGAGGAGACTGTCGGGGTAAAAGCTTCCACTCCCACTTGCCTGTCTGGCTCCCCTCCTTGCTCAGGGAGAACACGCACCTCCTGTTACTGCATTCATCCAGGTCTCTTTATTGGAGCAGCTTTTGGATGGGAGTGTGCCAGATGACAGTTGCTACGGGAACCATAAATACCAGCGAATAAGGGGGCAGTGCAGATAAATCGGCTGTAATCGGGCCTGTGGAATCACAGAATTGGGAGAGAAGGTCTCCTTTACGAGACACAAACACAGTTCTCCAAAGTAGGGATGCTCGGTGACAGCTTTGTGCTCGCTGGCTGCCATACCCCACATGCTGCCCTTTCACGTGCTTCAAGGTTGAAAAGAGGAGACATTAGTTAGGAAAGCAGACAGGCAAGCAAAGGACTGAAAGGTCATATCCAAGCGGCAGCCCATCCTGAACAAGGTGCTTAGAATGTCAAATTGTATGTTTGCTTGGAATGAAAGCTTCTGTTCTGTTCTGACCATCTCATGACCCAGAATAAAGTCTCTGAATGCTCCTGGGGTGAGCCAGCTATGTGTGAGAGCCTGAAGAGGACGACTGCTGGGAGATGAAAACAGCTCGTTTTGATGAGAAAGTCCGCATGGTTGTGAAGCCCTTCATTCTTTTATCACTTTCTGTTTTTTATTTTTGAGGTTTCTTGGTCTAAATTGTGTCTTCATTTTTTGAATTGGGTTATATTCGGCTCACTGAGCAATCCTGGCAGGGGCAGCGTGATGGAAATCTCCTGTAGTGAGTGACAGACCTTGGAGCTCCGTGAACAGCAGGCTCTGGGGGCCTCAATGGATGCATTCTTCTATAATTTGGCCCGTAGCTGTTAATTTTGTGAGCCGCGGTCACACGGTCAGATGACTTTATCCTCAGCTTTGTTACCGGTAGTGTATGGCTTGGTGGCTGCGGAATTTAGAGCTCCGCCCACCGCCCCCCACCACCCTGCATGACTGGCACCCATGCCCGCTCTTGGCCTATGCTCATGTCTGGGGGGCCAGGGGTCTCACAGGGGTGAACCCTACCAGTAAGTGATCGCTGTTGGTGGTAGCACAGTATAAGGAGTGAGACAAACACCGTCAGTATGGCTGGAGGGGGGGGGTGGGGTACATGAAGAATTTGAAAGGATATGAACAGCACAGATGGGGAAGGACTATGAGGTGCTAATGTGAAGCTGAAGTTAGGCTGGCAGCAGAACATGGGGATCCATGCTGCGGGGGTGTGCTCTGCCGGTGACACGTGTCGGGACCCCCACTGTGAAGTAAGAATGCTCACTGGGGGCCCAGGGGGCTGGCCTCGGACCTACATTTCATTTCCCCCACACTCGCTCTCTAGTACTGCTCCACTGCCTCAGCCGGCAACCTCTCTGGTCTGACCCACATCTGTGGTTCGTCTGCGAACCATGCGAAATGGGTCACTGGTCTCGCTGTGGTTTTTTGTTCCAGAAATTTCTTTGCAACTGTTATTGTGTCAGGCTACGCTTGTTGCCATTTTGTTTTTAATATATTTAATGAATTGTTTCAATAGATTTTTCACACTCCGGCAATTAAAAACAAAACACTGTCTCCTGTCTTGAAAATCATGATATGATACGATATGATATGATATGATATGATATGATATATTAGGAAGTTAGCGACTAGTGCTTTTTTAGGAAGGAATAATGGCAGGCAAACAGCACAGTGGCGTGTGTGTGTTTGTGACAGGAGGGGAGGCAGCAGCTACGGCAGGTCATGGTCTGCTGTCTTCTCGCTGAACGCTTCATCAACATGGCCCTTCCCAGCTCCCCTGCGCCAGGAGCAGCCTGACAGGATGCTGTCACAGCGACTCTGAGCCAGCACCTGGGCTCACGGCCCTGGCCGTCCGTCCTCCGGCATCTGGGAGTACGCGCTGCACCTTTAAGGAACTTCATCACCATAATTCACCATCTGTTATGAGAATCTTTTTGGACAAAATGGCCTGTGACTTTCCTAGCAAGGTCACTAAGAGGCCCTTGAATATTGTGCCCGTGGTAGTGGGAGGTGATGCAGTGTGATTTTCATCATGGCTGACCCTTGGAGAGGCGCAATGCTGATATCAGCTTGTAAAATTAACCAGAGCTTTGTGACCATACAGTCGGGACCTACGTTTTCCACCTGGCAGCCACACATGAAGTGAAATGACTCTAGCAGTTGAATTACTAGGTTGTTCTGATGATGGCCAGGTGAATTGTAGTGTACCCAATGAAGCTATTTTACAATTACACTGAAATGCGGTTTTAATGGTGTTTTAATTATGAAAAGAACACTGAAAGTATTATTTAGACATTTACATGTCTCTGAAAAAGCACTTGATTCGACCCTGTGATTATCTTCGGGCTCGGGGATTTGAGATTTTTGTTCTAATAACAAAGCTTCATATCCTGACTCATCGGCTGCCTTGGAAATTGTTAACATGGCAACTGAGTAGAAGAGGAGAAGTCTTAACTGACATTTTCTCACTTTTCTCATTAACAACATTGGGTGTGTGAAAAATCTCCTTCCCTTTCTTCCTGAGTTCATGCGAAACAACTTTACCACATAGATCTCTGTCTCTCTCTCTCTTGCTCTCTCTCTCTCACTCTCACACACACACACACACACACACACACAAGTTGGTCTTCCTATCTAAATGTGGACCGTCCATTCATTTCTATAGTAAAAACCCTAATCCCAATCACGACACCCTTAACCCCTACCCATCACTAACCTTAACCATAAGTAACCAACCCAAATACAAGACTTTTGGCATTTTTACTTTTTTGATTGCATTCACAGATTTTTATAAAACTGAGGTTATCCAAACGGGGACCTCAAAAGATGTCCCCAAAAGTAGGGAAATTTTTACTACACTTTGGGGACAATTTGGTCCTTGAATGTGATCTATGCAAACCCACACACACACACAGACAGACACACACACACACACACACAGAGCCTTTAGAATTTTATAGACATTAATGTCCATACTTGAAGTTTCACTCGAGCTCAGCGCAGACGGCACTGTTTTTTAGAACATCTCAGCTCTCGCTCGCATCTGGTAGTTTGACTCCATGAATCCTAAAAAAAGATGGAATTTAATGTTGACAGCTGTACATACTGTCTGGCCGGGAGCTGGGAAGGAGCAAAAACGCGGACTGTCTGCTGTCTTCATGTTGGTCTGTTGGTCCCTGAGGACTGGGCTGGGAAACACTGAACTACAGACCCTGGCTGTATCCGGCGTACTGAAAGTCTTTTAAAATATATGAAGGAACTTGAATCCCTAAGACTTGGGACCTTTTCAGTAATATAAAGGAAGAGGAGATACTTCCGCGTTGGTTGCATATGCTCCAGGCCCGAATCCTTTTTGCCGTAAGCATTTTTGACCTGTGGGAGCTCATTAAGAAGACATACAGGTGGCACCGGTGGGAGTTCACCTGCTAAAGTTTTCTCTTCTGCCGCCCCTGTTGGAAATCTAGGACTCCAGGTAATCCATTCCGTGTACTGCTATGGACCTGCAAGGTGGCTCTTCACACTTTCAGAAATCCGTCTCGCTTTGCTGTGTGGGTGTCCTATCTCAGGCGATATTCTGGCATCTGCTCTGAATTCTTCCCCAAAAAAAAAAAAAATATAGCTGTAAAAATGACTAAAAGATGGTAAATCTCTCAGTAATGTACCAGTGTAACACCAGCTAAACAGCACTGAAGTGAAAAAAATCCCTCGGTCTCTCAGTGTATCTAACAAGCTCTCCAGCTGGTGGGTGATTCATGTAAGATGTTTCATGCATGCATTATAGAGGGTTCAAGCTCCATGTTACCTGTCGTCAAGTTCTCATCCATGGGAAACCATAGCCATGCATATATGTGGTCTGCTGAACCATTTACTGTTGGCAATATGTGCAGCCTGATATTGGACAGCTCTGATCTTTTAGTACTTATATGGAACATGGTGTACAGTGTCACCTAATGTTACATCTTAAAACCACTAGAATTTGGCCAGTGTGGATTCTCTGATTATCATTCCCATGTGTAATTATGACTCAAGTATAACCATGCGGGTATTTTGATGTACGAGCCTGAAACTGGATAGGTTGTCTAGGTTAATGATATAGTACCTTAGAATTCCAGGAAGAATTTAACCCTGGAAATTCGAGCCGGTGATTACAACCACTCCTCGTTTAGCAGCTACCTCAGTTAGCGATCATACGCAAATATGACGGTAATAAAAGCATCATTTTCTGACCGATGTGTGCATCGATAACCAAATTTTGTACATCTGACAGCAGTGCATGATGGAGCGAGAGTAGAATGAGCAAAATGTCCACATCTTGCAGTAGAAAAGAAATTGAGTATGGAAGGCTAAAGTAAAACGCGAAGCAGTCATGGTCATGCTTTGGCTACTGCGATTTTAACTTAGTGTTCATTTTGTTTGAGGACCCGTTCATTGAAATGGAACTAGGTTGCTAAACAAGGATTGGTTGTATTTGTACCTCCACCCCTGCTCTGAATAAATTCCCTGTTCAGTCCTTTCATCATCTGACTCTTATAGGACACGTATGGTAGAACCAGCCTAATTTGGCGCGTTCTTCATGTATGTGTATTGGGAATATATATGCATTGCTTTCTGTACTATTTGCCAGACAGTTTTGCTTTTAACATTCAAAGGGTGAATGCTTTATGAAAAGCTCGTCAGGGTGCTAGGCAACTGTGTAGGTCACCAGGTGCTGTACGACGTTGCAGAGCATCCAATGAGAAAAGTCTCTCTGCACCTCAGTGTCAGGAATATAGTCCGTGGTGGGGTTTCTGATCCACACACAGGGGCAGAAGAGAAGATTCCACTTCTGAGTGTCACTGAGCAGCAAAAGTCTACATACTGCATATATAAAACAGTGTGTTTATGTGTTTCGATATAGAATGCGGCAAGGTCACTCCTTCTCGGAACTGAAAGTATAAAGTATCTCTGTCGTGTCTCTAAACATTACCTCATAAATCATTTAAAGCGGAATATTTCTGCGTGTTTTCTTCTTTAAAGAGGAACGTGACACAGATGTTTTCAGGTGGCTTTTTTTCTGTGAGTCCTTTCAATGCTCCCTGGGTTTCTGTGAAAAAACAGTGCGACTCCCTTGTCTGTCCATACTGATGACATCCTTGCTTGAGTGACCTAACCCTAACCCTAAGCCTAATCCTCGACTGCTGGCATTAGCTAGGCTTGGTCACATGATCACCAGTTACCATGGTGGCTCTCCGGAGGCCTTTCCCACTGTTATGAACCTTTAGGTGCATCCGAAAACATGCATCACCTAACGTGATGGTATACAGATTCAATTCTCTCCAGTAGGATGTTAAAACTTGGATTCTATGCGGACATCATAATTAATACAAACCTATACAGTATACTGCACCTACACATTGTACCTGTTCTGCCTAAATAGCCCATTTTATATGAAAGAGAGAGTATATATTAAAATAACTACATAAATTACATCAAAGTCAATACATATATCAATGATATAGATGTTCAACAGCGAAAATGCATGTGTGAGTGTGCCGTTCGAGGCTGTAATGAGGTTGTCGGCACTTTTCATATCCTTTCTCAAGGAACCAAACTGTCAACAGGCATGGTTGAAGTTCATCTCTAACAGGTAAGTCAGGGAAACATTTCCCAAAAGCTCCCATTTGCAACTTACATAGTTGCAACCATTCAGCTGCATGGTTTTAACTATGTAAGTAGCTAACATTGCTAACAACTATGCTTTTGGGAAAACATACTCCCAATTTAGCAGGGGAGCAGTGGACAACATTAAGAGGTCTGTGATACTGACATTGACAACAGGCTTATGTGCTTCCCATAGCCTACTTTCGCTTAGCTAAACAAATATGCAATCGATACAGCAGTAAGAAAAAAGAATTTAAAAGCAGAACTCCGAATTCATCACAAACAACACATTACAAACTGCTCAGCTTGCTGATTTCATAAAATCATTTGTTTGCGTGAGATGAAAAATAACTTCAATGTTCTCGTTACAATGCTGAAAACAACGTTATGATTATGCTAACATTGTGCCTTGGCTGAAGAGGGATTATTACAGTTATGTGTGGCAAATGGTTCCAGGAAACATTGAATGACAAAACATACTGTTCATTTGCAATCTCCGAGCAACAGGCTGTTCCTAAACATCTGATTCCTCCTCTGATACAGGCTCAAATATATATGGATGGGTGCCTAAATGCTCCAAGTTTCACCTCACCTGTAGTGATCTATGTTGATTCTGTGTGAGCCATCGCAGTGCCTCACTGTAAACTAGCCAATCAGAGCAGAGCTCATGAACATATTAATGAGCCCACCAAATAGGGTAAAACAGCCTGTTTCATTCTAGGACCAAATAATCATGTAGACACTAGAGAACAATTTGGAAAAAAAAAATTTACAGCTCGTTTAAGAAGAAATTAATCTTCATTTACATAAATTGAATTAAATTACATAAGTTGACTTTTTCGTTGATACCTTTAAACAAAGTGGCCAAGCTATGTCACTGATAAATATCTGGGTCGGATACAAGATTGTATGTCTCATTCCATTTGTACTGTTCTCATGCATACATACAGTATGTACTACATTAATGGTCAAGTAATAGGCTTCTAACAAAATTCAGTACATACTGTGTAAGTACAGTGGTACTTCGGTTCTTGAACTTAATCCGTTCCGGACTCTGGATTGAATCCTAAAAAGTTTGAGTTCTGATCGAATTTATTTGGTTAATCATCCAGTCTGTGAAGAAGGCATTCAAGTAAGAATTGCATTGTAGTATGACTCATTTCCTGGCGCCTACAATTTATATTAGGTCAGCGTTCACGGTTCGACTTCTGATATTCAGATCAAGTTCTGGGTCAAACTGGTTTGTTCGACTTTCAAGAAATTAGAGTTCTAGTGAGTTCGAGAACTGAGGTACCACTGTATTCAATTTTGGACACACCTCTTATTTTTACTAACATTTTCTTGGATTGGTTAGATTGGTTATGTGTTACCATTTTGTTCTTTCTCCCTTCTGCATTCTGAGAGCTATTTAAAGGGATCTTTAGGAGCTTAATACATCCCTGAAAATATATCAAACCAATTAAATCTAGACCTCACACGTTTTCCAAATTCTGATTTGTCCTGGTCCTTCGGCATTCTCTGGCAAACACCACTCCGTTGCTTAACTCCAGGACTGTGTCCCAGCAACCCTAGTGCAGGCAAGGCACACTGATCTCTGTAGAATGGATTGCTGAGGTAGGAGAGTCTGAGATCTTGGTGACTGGCAGGTTGGTTTGATGGCCACACCATTACAACCCTCGAGTATGTCCATGGTGCGGAGGTAGAGCTAAGTCGTGACCCATGGTCATGAGCTGTGGATAATGACCGAGAGAACGAGGCTGCAAAAATAAGTGGACAGAATTAGTCCTGTCCGTAGGGTTGCTGGGGACTCTCTGTGACAGGGTGAGTTTGGAGATCTGGAGGGACCTCAAAATAGAGCTCTGTTTATCTCTATAAGAAAAGGCTGAATTGGTTCAGACATCTAACAAGGATGTCACTTGGTTGGCACCCAAGGGAGCTGAATCGGGTATGTCCTGCTGGTCAGAGTACCATGGGTGAACACAGGAGGGATCATATCTCCCAGAAGACACGTTTGTGCCCTTGGAATGATAGGTCTCGTCTGACCTGTTTAGCATTTTGCCACCTTCACCAGGAAATGTGGTCTGATGATGGATGTATGGAGAGTTGGGCAGCCATGTGTCAGCCTCCAGGTGTGGAACGCTGTCGAAAAAAATGCTGTACATTAGGTGCCGCCTTGGTGCCATATTCCGACTAATGAACAGTCTCTTCCTTTCACGGCAGTGGTGAACCTAAAGTACCCGAGGCAGTTAGTTAATCTTGGAAGGCAAGGCAAGAGTATAAGCGGAGTAGCCGTCGGCATCATCAGCTACAACGATAAGCTCCATCTTGGCTACAGACACCTTCCCAGGCCAATCGTGGTGGCTTCTTTCCTTCTGTCAGTATTTACAAGACCAGGTTGTGTCTCTGCCTTCCCCACCCAAACTCTTAAAACTAAGGGGAGCAGCTGAGATTAGGGCTGGAGGGGCAAATGGAAACGCAGAATGTCCAAGAGTCCTTGGGGGATTGTAGCACATCAAGTCGTCGTGGTTATGCATGTCTTCCGAAACGAATTAGCCCATTTACTTAAGGGTCTGCAAAAACCCATGAATATTTGATGCCCCCCCAGCCACTGATGAGTATATACGATGGTTTCCTTATCTTATGCAGTCAGCCTGCAAGCTCAGTAGTTCAGAACTTCTCCCTTGACACGCAATTTGGATGGGGGCACAGGATTCAGTGTGACGGCTCAAGCACTGTCCACGTTTAGAGTTTTCAGAGGACGACGATAAAACAGCAAAGTCGGCTATTCCTTCCTCCTGCCCCTAACGTAGACTGTGCACCTTTTACAACATGTTAAATCTGAACCTCCCTGTCACCGATCAATGATATTATGGTAGTATTCAGTCTCCGAGCTGCGCTCTCTGAGTCACTGTCTAGGTTCTTCACTCTGTGAGCGTTAAATAGTAATGCAGGATGTGATTTGTGTTTCTGGTTTGAGTGGGTGCTCAAGGTGCACTGACTTTCGGTTCATAGTATCAAATGCTTCTGTAGACTGTGGGCTGAGGGTTGAATCTTGGAAGACAAGCAGGAGTCTGAGGCCTAGGGGACTCAGGGAAGGGAAAGCTGGTCAGAAATGAAATCATTACATACCCACCCAAGGGACATTTCCACCCTGATGGTTCTAGAGCGGCATCAAAACCCAGCTTCTCCCCTTCGAGGAAACAGAAAATTGCTTCACTTCATTCCTTACAAAAGTGGAGTCCCCCTAAGTGTATTCCGCAGGATCTCTCCGCTTTACTGCTGCTTCACACCTGCTGAGGAGGAAGGAAAAATGTTTCTGCAATAGGTGCCGAGCTCATGAAATGAACTGCCATGCTACACCAGCCTGCGCAGAGAGAATCCGCTGAGAAGATACACGACGGTCATGCACATCGAAACGCAGTCCTTTGACTGCAAGGCAAACTGTGGAAAACTCTGATGCCTTTTCCCTGTGCGTCACCCCAAGATAAATATTTAGCCTACAGACACTGTTAACATATAACAGAAAAGCCCATCAGCTCAAGTACCCTTGACGTACAACCATTTCTCATTCATTCGAACTCTTTATTTATCTACATAGCCGAAGGGATATTTGTGAATCTGCAGTAACACTGAACTGGTTAAGTGGTTATAGAAAATATCTGGATGGATATTTGTGAATCCAGTCTCATAATGTGAAAACCACCTGACCTGTACATCTGATCTTTTCTCTGTATCGGCTTATTCTGCGGCACTTCATCTCGAAATGTGCAAAAAGTAAAACCCGCCATTACATTTCTAATGAATCTAAACTACGTCTGGGTCATGATGGCACTGGGGGTATAATGTCTTAGCACGGCATATATTTCATTTGATCAAGTCTTAAAGGCCCAGGTTCGGGCTCGGAGCTCAGGGAATTGACCTCAGAACCACATTGTGCACGTCCACCTTCTACGATGTTAGGCCTTGTTGCCTGGGATTGTGTATTTATGTGGGCATTGCCTTGCCTGACCCAATAAGCATCCCATTAAACAGTCCAACCTTCAGCACCACCCACCCAAAGAAAGACACACAGCACAGACCTCACCGGCCCTCGTCAAGCCTCTAATGAAATCACCGCAATTCATTTCGTGTAACACGGACTTAATCGCATTACGGACGGGGTCAGGAAGTGGAGTTCTCGGAGCGAGGGAGGCAGAATCTGGGCTGCCATGGTGATAACCGCATTAGACGGCATCTGGACTGCATTGTGGAGGCACAGTGACACAGAAGAATGAGGATCTTCAGTTACGTGAAGGCGTTCCTTAGGGACAGGAGGTGTACGGGAGCCCCCGCCAAGCCCCGTCCCGCTGGGACTCAGTACTGTCATTGTACGGATGCTTCTTTTCAGCTTCCCTTCTCCCAGGGCGGGAGAAGGGATCCACTCTGGATCATAAAAAGGCTCAGTTGATGCTCCTGCATACTAAGCACAGAATTTACATAGTGGTGGGTCTTCCAGCTGCCATTGCTTAAAAACCACCTGGTTGTGAGGGAGATGCATTAGGATTGTTTTTTTAATAAATAATCACATGGAGCTCAGTGGAGCTTCCACATGCATGTATTTTTCAGGATGGGCACACTGACACTCTAACCTAATTGCTTAGGAATGGCAGCTATCTAAACCTGGTCTCTGGCACTGGATCTTATGACACACTAATAGTGACGCTTCAGTAAACGCTGCAGGGAGATCCTCTTTTCTTCTACTCCATCTTGCTCTCCGCCGCAAAACACATACAAGCTTGGGGGTGACAGTGCAGGGTCAGCCAGTGTGCAGCCCCTGGAGCTGGGGGCTTGAGGGCCTCGTTCAGGGGCCCCACCAGCACTGGAGTGCCAGTCACAGGCAGAGAGGCTCGGCCCCCAGGCCCAGCAGGTTACTCCCTCCTCCCAGATTCAGAGCAGAGCTGCATACCTTCTGATACACTTTACGCCACATTACTATGGAGTCCAGATGAAGCCTCATCCTGGGGTTTGAGTGTGCAGCCACCTGCTCAGAAGCTTTACTCCATAAGGGTGCTACTCAGCACCAGTGTGCGCGTCATTCCCACACCGAGATCCCAGAGACAGCAGGAATACAGTAGGGGAGGGTTATTCAAATCACGGTCCTCAAGGGCCGAGCCCTGCTGATTATCCCGCTTTCCTTCACCTATGAGCCAGTGTGAAGCCTCTGTAGCCAATCAGAATCAGTGATTATTAAACTAACTACCTGGGAGAACAGAAAACAAGGTCTGGATTTGGAATCGAGGGCCAGATTTGAAGAGCCCTGCAGTCAGGGGCCCCGTAAGGGGAGGGGAGAGTTAGGATGATTCCAAGGGCCCCGGAGTGACAGGAGCCCTAAAATATTTGGAAAATAACTGGATTGGTCTGGGGGCCCAATATGATATGCTTTTATGGGGCCCAAAATCTTTAGCAGCGCCCCTATCTGAAGTAGAAATATGTTCAAGCAAAGTCAGTTGGATAGCAGGTAACAAACAAATACGGAAAATTTATAAATGAGTTTTTTATTGACTCAGGGACACAGGGTGTTTATCTGAAATCCATTTTTCTTGAGTTGTTATGTGAACAGAAGGATAATGGAACGGCACGTTGGTGTTGCGTGAGGATTGCTGGCATGATGTCCGTAGCTCACCGGAAGTAAAAGACATAATCAGTCAGTTCTGTCAAAATGATGATAGACATATGTGTCTCTACAACCTGGATATCTTAGATGTTTAAAACATACATCATATAATTCTAGCATTATATAAACTCGTGAATTAAGCCTCGATGTGTTCATGCAATTTTAATACAGCTGTAACTGAATTGTTTGTTTTTTTTTTGCAATTATTTGTTATTAAGTGTCTGAAGGGGAGAAAATTAAAAGAAATGGAGCGGATGTTGAAAAGAGAGATTTCATGACCTGATATGAACGGGCTGTCTGCTTAAGTACCTTGAAGTGCAGATTTCCGCTGCACTTACATTGTAGCCCTGCTGAAGCCATTTCTCTGTGTGAAGCAGCAGTTATGTTTCATGTGAAGAGCTTCATCTTGCCCCCCCAAACACCCATGCTAGCAGCCATTTTCCTGGTCAGGCTCTTCCACCTCCTTGTGGGACCTCTGTTTGTATAGGTCTCTGATTTGTGGCAGCCCCTTTTTTGCTCCAACTAGCGTTGCCACCCCCCTGATGATAAAATTTGTGTGTGTGTGGGGGGGGGGGGGTTGGTCTGGGGATCGATTACATGGTCCCAAAATATGGGACACAGCATTTTATTTTGCAGTACTTCAGGATGTTCCGTAACATACAGCACCATCCTGTGATATATCGGACGAGCGCTGACTTTCTGTTCAGAGCTTGGGCGCCGTTGGGTCCGATCACTCGCCCTGAGTATCTTAGCCCCGATGCCAATTATCTTCCTTCAAAAGAAACAAGTCAAGTCCCAGGTAAACTTGACTTAGCCCCTGATCTTTTCGAAAGCTAGAAACTCCCCGGGTTCAGAGGATACCTTCATGTCGGGCCTTTGCACAACACGGCAGATTTTAATTAACAGCCTCCAGTGAAGCTAATTCCTGAGTCAGCCTGTGCCCTTGTTGGGGTAAAAACCATACCATCCATTCAGAGGTGCCACCCACCTTCGTCTGCCCCCAATTCCTCACTGTTCCAGGAACAGTTTCGCTCCCTCGCCCTGCCACCCTTCCCTGCTGTGCCACAATCACGTACGGAAAATGTGCTTTGCATCAGGAAGTGAAAGAGGACCAATGCATTAGCGCTTTCCACCAGGGAACGGAAAATATGAAGCCATAAAGCAGAAACCACATTGAGCCATTATATTCCCAGGCCTAATTGATCCTGTTTCCCCCGACAAATTAATTGGCTGGAAAATATCTAATTGGCCCGGCAAATGTCATAAAAAAGCAGGCCACTTAGTGCCAGCCGGCCCTGGGGCCGTACTTCCGTGGGATTTTTCTCCACGGTTCCACTCGGAGCTATCGGATTCTTCTGGTGCCCGGCCAAATCTCGGGCAAAACCTAAAAGAGACACACCTGCGGCATCCGTCTCTGTTAGGGTTGTGTTTTATTTTCCGTGCCATGGAGGTAATTTTTGCTCCCACTGTTGGAGCAGAATAAATTATTTCCTGGTCAAGGCTGGGGGTGGGAGTGGGGGGTGGCAGTCGGTACAGCCTGGCACTATGATCCTGGAACACATGCTAATTTAATCAATGTGCTATAAATCTGCCAGGATGCTGACTCATGCGTGTCTGCTGCCCTGTGGGACCAGAACCAAGCCCAGTGTCCTCTAGTTTAAAGGGCTGCAGTCGCTGCATGAGCCCCACAGTCCCCAGGGCTCCGCAGAGAGGAGGCAGAGCTGCCGAAGTGGCCCAGTTTTAGGACCCGGGAGAGATGGGACGGTTAGCTCTCCCTGCCCGGGTCTCTGGGCCCCCAGGCCATCCATCCATCAGGAGAGGCCTCTGCTGTCCGCCGGTGAGGGATGCCACGCCCGCCTGGCCTTGTGCAGGAGGAGGCCCGGCCGAGCAGGACCTGGGGGCTTGATTCCCTGGCTGCAGGGAGCAGATCCAAGGTGCACAGCGCCAGCAGCAGCGACGGTAGAGACTTAATTAACGAGTGGCAGCTTGTGTCGGATTTTAAATCAATGATGCAAATTAAGCGACTGCGAGCATGTGGGCCTCTCAGGCTCTTCAGATTTCGAGGGCAGCATTGGGGCGGGGGGGGGGATTCTTTCTTTGCCCGGGGTTACTGAGCATAACTCAGGCTATAAGAGAGAGCTGACGGTGGGTAACACTGAGCATCTCAGCACCTGTGCAGGGTAAGAGCTGTGAAGGATCTATATCACATCTAATGCTTGCATTTGGGTCGTGGGAAATGTTACTGCCAACACCAGCCACCTTCACTGGACGGGCTTGAGTGATACTGAACTGCATTCGACCAATACAGAGCCAGCTGCTCCCTCTGATTACTCTATACTGCATATTTATATTGTCTGTGTTATACAGCAGTGTGCCCCAACCCGATCCTCGAGGACCCCCAGACAGTTCATGTTTTTGTTTCCTCCTGGAAGGGAGCAAAAATGTGGACTGTCTGGGGATCCCCAAGGACCGAGTTGGGAATCACTGTTATATAGGATTGAACAAAAGTCTTAGTCTTAGGTAGTCAAAGAAAATAATTTAGGCTATTTATCTGCATACTACATATATATTTGCTAAGAAAAAGCATAGATTTGCATTAGAATATATGCAAATTAATGAAACAATAAAAAATAAACAGGAATTTCTTCTGTTCTCCAAAAAGTTACTGAGATCTTGCTGGGCGTCTAGATGAACGCGGATTCAGTTCCCAAACCTCTCCTCAGCCGCACATCAGCCATTCCATGTATTCCTTATATTTTACCACCAGCTCACTTAATTAATTAACATAATTAGTAAAATAATTTGAGGTATTAGCCAAACACAATATGTTAGTGGTCGAGTCAACAAATACACATGTGCCTTTGATGGTTCCTGCAAATGCTGGAGTAACTTTCAGAACTTCAGGTTCTGAAATCGCTAAGATGACACATATTGAAAAGACAAAGACAGCACTGCATTTATTTTTCATCCACTGCACTCCGTGGTGACATACATGCTCAAGTCTAGCAGATGGAAGCACCTTCTTTGCTAATCAGTCCAAATTTTGTAGGACATCCAGCGAACAAGAGGCCTCTGGGTCCAGCGCCATCCGATCAGCACCCAACAGTCCATTTTCTTTGTCTCGTCGCCATTTGTCAGACCCAGTAGCACCATTGATTAAGGGAGAAGTATCAGCTTAAAATCGATGCGAGGAGGAGAGAAAAAACCTGACAAGGGAAGAGACGATAAGAACAGCAGTGGATAAATCTAGGCTAGGAAAACACAGCTGTGACCTGGCAGCCAGGCAGCAGGAAGAGTGATTACCAGTTAGATGTCACTGGGAATGGGATGAGCCCAGGAGAGAATACAGTGGTGTACTAAATAAATCCGTAACAGCAGACAAAGGCACTGGGACTGATTTGGATAATGCGGCTTGTGCATAATTTGGCATTGAAAAGTGTATCATTAAAGAGCTGTTTAGGTTGTATTCTCTCGGCCCCTTGTCTCTGTGACACAGATAGCAGTGATGTTGGTGTCAGTTCAAATAATGGCACACTATTCATCTAAATAAATATAGTTCTACTTTCTGTGACCTACAGTAAAAACACGATGAAGGGGGTCACCCAGGATTCTTGCCTGTCTGACTGTATGGGGCACATGCAGTCACTGAAAGAGCCAGTAAGGACAGTATCAATGCACCAGCTCACCGAAACTGCACATCACTGGACTGCAGTGGAAAACCCATGTAAGCCAATGGAGAACACGCAAACTCCACGCACATCTCGCATCCTCAGAACGAGAACTATTAAACCACAGTGCTCCCCACAGTGCCACAGTTAAAATACCATATAACCAGTTAGATCCTTTCAGTTGATTAATGCAGAGATTATTGCAGTTTCATTGGGTGATTACGAAAACAAGTCATGCACAAAGAAAATCATATCTGCACCCTCTGATGATCTACAGTGTGGCTCGCAAACAAACAGAATCACGTGAAAATTGGACGTCACACAGAATTAAATGCATTTCTCGGGGGAATGAAGCGATGCGGAGCGCCATACCCATTACCAGCAATAACGTGACAAAGGGAAGAGCGTTGATGGTTTCTGCAGCATTTTGGGAGGCAGCTGCTGAATGACAGGGCGACGCTGTCAGAGGGGCTAGCAGAACGTGTCAGTGCGTGCGCAATGCAGTCAGTCCTCAAGTTATGTAACTAGTTCACAGCCTGAAAAGTGGAAAATGGCTGTTTTGTAATGCTTCAGTATTGTACTACCGACATAGAAACTGTCATAGTCACTTATCGGCTTTCAGCATCCTGGCTCAACGTTCAACCTGAGACCTCACTGGTGACCCACACTGGAAGGGCCAGGTTAAAACCATTGTACTGCTGGTATGGTCTTGCTCTGTACCAGTGGGTGGTCAGGGCCATTGTTTGATGGCAATACTTATTTTTGAATATAGAGTTCAAATTTTTTATCACATTGTGTTGGTAACACTTTACTTGAGGGGGCACAATTAATGTAGTATTACACTATTAGTTAATGTATTAATTACAAACGAAGTGTTAGTTACATAGTAATCCCATGCTTGTTCATTATTAACCAATCATAACAGTTCATGTATTTCATGCAGTTACTGCATTTCTTCATGATTTGTACTTGAGTAGTAACTGAGTTACTAAGTTACTTGTGCCTCCCTCAAGTAAAGTGTTTCCATTACGTTTTAAGTCACCTTATAAAATCTTCTATATGCACATATACTTTGTGTCCATGGGGCTGCAGAGAGTTTGATTTTAGATGGGACAACTGGCTGTGGAGTAACTGTGCAAACATTTGTTCCCAGGGACTGACAAAGGAATTTGAACAAAGGTCCATTTAAGCGTGTGGTAAATGTACGGCTACTGGGTGAATGTTCAGTTAGATGACTGGGGGCCACTACCAACCAGCTCAGAACATTCAGGAAACTTCCTCTTCCCATGTTTTACAGGCCAGATTATCTACCACATGAAGGGGGGGAGGGGGGGTGTGGTCATTCACCAGTGTATTGATTGAACTCCTTTGTTTCATCGAGGAGTCCCAGAAACAGATAGTCCCCTGTGAATCACACAAACGACAGAACCTGAAATGCACTCCATACCACAGCAAACAAATTAAATAATTCCAGTCAGGCTTGTTTGTTCTACAAAAAAAAACTAAAGAAGGTCTGAAAAATCAGATATCACACCCACAGTCCTATGGCACACTACCCAAGAACCTGAAATGTTGCAACACCATGTATCATTTTTGGAAAAGACATGTTACACCTCCCTCCACGACAGAATTATTTAGTTGTGCAAGTAAGTACAGCCACACCCCATTTAGGGACTACCTCAGTTAGCGACAATTTGCAAATTCAACGGTAATTGAATAATAATTTTCTGACCGTTGAATGCATGCACAACCCAATTTTGTACACCTGACAGCAACGCACACTGGAGTGAGAGAGATCTTTGAAGCCGAATGCACCGAATGTAATAAATGTCCGCTTTATGAAGGATAAAAGAAACTGAGTATGGAAGGCTGAAATAAAGTCGATGAAGTCGTGGTCATGCCTCGGCTGCTGTAATGTTCACTTAGCGACCATTTTGCTTAACGACCTGGTTGGTGCAATGGAATTTGGTCTCTAAACGAGGGGCGGTTGTATAATATGCTGTCTGAGCCTGGGGGCTTGATGAACAGTCTGATTAGAAGCAGAACAGGCTAAAGGCTGCAAGTCCAATATTTTTGCCATGTTATATACAATTTTTGTTGATTTTTGGTTGCTTTCCTAGATTGTAATACCCACCGCAAATATATTTAGCTAGCAGGATGGGAAGGTGTCACCGGTTCATTTATAGTGTCTTTTTACATGCAGCTGACATATTTACCCAAGTGGGTCGTGCCTGAGAGGCGAGAGGTCCACACACTGCTGCTTTAGCGACTTTAAGAGCCAGTAGCATGTCCTGGAGACAAGCTGGTGGCCAAGTGCTCCAGATGCCCGCAGGGAAGGTGCCAGTGTGGCACCCAGCTCCACGTTCGCATGCCGTTGGGTCAGGAGCCACGTGGGCGGTTTGCTGCTTCAACTCACTAGGGGACAGAGGAGTGTGACTCATTGCCTGTCATTTTGGGGGATACTTCTGGGGAAGGATTGGCTGTGATTAGATTACCTAAAGGAATCATATGGTGAGGACACAGCACTGTCCCACAAGGTGGGCTTGGGTTGCCACTGCGCAGGCTGTTCCCTGAGAGCTTTCTCAGTAACAGAATCCTTTCAATATCCCCCCCCCCTTCCACAGGCACCCTCCAAGTATACATCACCATGGCTTTCCATGTTCCTGTGTTGGGGGGTGCAGTGATCTATCCTCAACTCATGGGGAGGCTGGTCTCTGGTCAGCGGAGGGTTTGTGAGTCTCCCATAGAAAGAATGATGCCCTTGTGCTTCCTCGACGTGGGTCAGGAGACACGCTGCCTCATCAGTCTCCTCACTGTGTCCCTTTTTTTTTTTTTTTCCAGTGAGGAAACTGTGTTCTGAGTTATTACTGCTTTTACAAGTCCCCGTTCTGCCTCACCTTCTCTCTCTCACCCGCCATGAGCGTGTGGCAGTACCTCCGCGGTCTCTAAGAGTCCTATCGCTTTACACCGACCTGTCAGCTCGCACTGTTGCCGTGGCGACGGACCACTGTCATGGCAACCTTGGTGAATGCCGGGAGGAGGGAAAGTGAAACCAAAGAGGAAAAAAAATAGTCAGAAAGTCTGCATTTCCTCATTAAACGATACTGAATATGCAGGTCTTGTCGTTTTGGTTCTGTTCTTACCTTAGAATAGAAATCAGCCGCTCGCTGACTGGACAGGCAGCACAGTGCTGTTTGCAGGATAATAACGGCTCTTCATCACTTCATGCCAGTTTGCAGTAGCCTTCAGAAGCATCCTTATTACCTCCTTTTCACTCCGGGACACTTATTTTCTGATGCTGAATATTGAAGCTGGGAATTCAATAGAGCCTTAACAAGGGAGAAAGGATTCAGGTCAGTGGGTCTGGGCAAATACGTTTAACCTTATTACTTGCAGTGTGGCTGTGAATACTGCTGGCTGCTTTAACGGGTGCACGACACTCCCGCAGGATCCCCCTTCAGAATACATTTACAAAAGCCGAGGGAAATCAATGCCGAATCAATGTCCCTCATTTCACGCATCTGGCTACTAGAATCTCCCCCATGATCCCAGTGCTTTTGATGCAGCCGACGTCTGACAAAATTGGGCGTCATAAAAATGTATTAAAAATGCTTCCAATGGGAGCTGTAGCAATATAAACACATAAGCCATTACATACAGCGGACTAACAGGCTAACAGAGTGATATGGAGTGAGGAAGGACTCCTTCTGCTGCGTCGGTCCTCTAACCTTCTCGAAAACGAATCTGTCACACTTTCTTTCACTCATGCTTGCAGACCTTGCGTTTAATGGGTCTTGACTATGAATATTTTGGTCCCCTGTACTTTTTTGCTCATTTCCAAACAGCTTTTATCTGAGGCAATCTGGGAATTGACTTAATTTTTCATTGCTATTGCGTGACACAGAAAGATAATTAAAGCTATGTAGCTCACAAGGTCAGGGGCTGTCAGGCCCTCGTCTGCTAAGGAGAAGCACCACCTGCTTCATTTTATTACCGCAGAGGTGTGAAGTGCCGAGGTGACCGAGGGGGCTGACGGCTGGGGCGGCACTTTATGGCACCCCTCCAAGCAGCCCAGGGGGGGCTACATGCAACTTTTGCCCCCGTAAGTGGCATTATCAGTATAAATGAGACCTGTTAATCTGGCCTTTGGTCTAATTAGCTGAATTCCATTCCTCCATCCTTGCTGCCAATAGCTATTTAGTTTATGAGAAGCTACAAATGTTCTGTATAACAACAAAAATAGGGTGATAAAACTTGTCTAGTGTTAAATACGGCAACAATAAACTTCCAGTGCTGTGCATGTTCTTTAAGATCTGGGTTTTTTTTTGTCATTTTTCATCTGTTTTAGTGTCATTTTGATGTTTTTAAATGCAGCCCCTATTTCAGGAGGAGGGGTCAGAGAGTAACATAATATTGCTGCTGTGTCTAAAGGCCCCTGCCTCTAGAGGCAGACTGGAGGCAGCATCCCCTCACGGCCTGTCCTCATTCCTCCACAGCTCCCTTGTCAATTCCTCCCTCATCTAGCCACACTGCCCTCCCCTCCACAGCAATTTGCCCCCAACTCTGTGCCAAAGCCTGCAGCCCATAGTACAAGTCAATTTGTTAATTAGCATAAATTATAAAGTGATTACATTAACCTTTTTAGGACCTGTTTCCCCACTGTGTATCCAGTTTAACATCATGTAGACAAGTGCTCCAAAGGAGGAGACATTAATCAGTTTGTTTCCAGGATGGGGGGTGGGGGGCTGGATGGGGAAAGGTAGGTATGGGGTACCCCCCCCACACCTCCTGTATTCTCTTTCATCGGCATGTAAATAAACATATATTTGGAGAGCAAGTCACCATCTTACACTTCCACAGTCTTGAAGCGCCTCTTCCAAAGGTTCCTCCAGATTCATCTGTTCAGGAGAAACTGAAGAAATCCTGACACCATCTGCTGGTGCTGAACTAATGCTGCGGATCTGGTCCACTTTAATTGCCCGTGTTAATATTTGAACAAGGATATTAAGTCCAACCTCGCAGCTTGCAAGCAGCACCAATTGATTAATGATCACCTTTCCTTTCAATGAGGTGCAACTGCTATTTCTAAAGGCCTCTTTTTCCTTCAGCTTACACTCAATTAACGGTAATTAATGGCAATTTTACTTTATGACACTAGAGCAGGCTTATTCAAATCACGGCTCTTAAGGTCGAGCCCTGCTGATTTTCCATCCTTCCTTCACCTGTGAGCCAGGTGTGAAGCCGCTGTGGCCAATCAGAATCAGTAATTATTAAACTAACTACCCGGGAGAACTGAAAACACGGCCTGGATTTGGAATCGAGGTCCAGATGTGAAGAGCCCTGCACCATAGCATTCTGATACTAGATTCTGGTCTTTCGAGTCATTTTGGATATAATTGAACAGTTCATTTTCACATCGCGCCGAGTGCTGAAGCTGTCACTGCACAAAGCCCTGTGGCTTCCCCGCTGTACACTGCACGTTTGTGTTCTCTGGAATGTTGGATTACAGTGATTCATCATATCAGCTGTACATAGATCTTGCGTGTGATGTATTGCCTCCCTTTAGCCAATCCATTACATTTAATCATGCAATGAGGTCCAATCAGTTGTGTCCCCCCCACGCCCCCCCCCTGCTCCCAGCCAGCAAAGGAACGGGAAGGACTGCTCTGGGAGATTGATTGGATCAGTGTGGCTGCGGCGCTGCAGTTTCAGCTGGCCTGGTCCAGGCCTTTACCGCCCCACCGGATACATTTTCATGGGAGACGTTTCACCCACCAATCACAGTAGGCTGCTAATAATCCTTATTGATCAGCGGCCGGTGATAGATAGCTAAGTAAAGACTCTGCAACCCCTCCCTGATCAAGCTGCTTGCTGGGGGCTGTTGCTGAAGCTACTGGCACTGGGCCCAGTCATGCCACAGCTGGGCTACCCGTGCGTGATAAAAGAGGCAGGCGGATGTTTGCTTTCTGTGAACCTCCGTTAGAAGTGCAGACTCACAAGGTCCCACAGGGTGAGCACAGAAAGAAATAACCTGAATTTAAAGGTATTATCCTTATGTAATATCCTAACAGTATCATTGTGCGGCATCCATATTTTCCTTTTCACAACAGCATGTTTATCAGCTTTCCTAAATGCAATTCTATCCAGAAAGTGATCGTATCGTATTACAGAATTACTGGGAGAAATAATCAATGGTAATTGAGACAAGAGAAAGGATAACAGTGGTTTGGAGCATTGATGGTTGATGTCACATTTGGCTGAATGTTTCCCAGTGGATTCTCCGCTCCTCCCGCAGTTGACTGAGTCACGCTCTCCTTTTCCCAGTGCTTTCTCCCAGCTCTTGTTGGTTTTTATAGAGAATTAAAATGAGCCAAGGTCAGAAGCCAGGATGCAAAGCAACAAAGGAACATACAAAAGCTTTGCGCATGCTGGCACAGTCCTGCTAACCTCATCACTGCACATGCGGCGCAGCACAATGGCATCAGAAGCAGTGCGAGCGTCCAATCAGACAGCCGACACCTGGCAAACATACTATAAGCTGTGTTTAAATGAAAGGTCCCTTTTAATAACTGCACGAGCTCACGCCGAAACAAAAATCAATGAGATGTCATGTCCAATGGTGGCAGAGTGGCTGTCATCAGGATTCCGTTTTGATGAAGAGGACAGAGAAGGGTTTGGCCGAAAAAGTGAGAGATGGAATTATGTGTGAGTACAGGAGAAAAGACAAGGACCGGTAATCTGTCAGAGTCTGCAAATGAGCTGGAGAATAGTATGTTGGCCATCGGTCCACACCATATAACAAAGGCGTGCAACAGATTGCTTTTAACCAATCCAAGCCCAGACTCGAAATAATTAACTTGCAAAAATTCCAAAAATTATTAAGTCATATACGTCCGCTATTCTAGCAAGTAGTTATCATTTCATATAGTATTCCTGCGCTCAGATGAACGAAGCAAGTGACAATCAAGGCTTGGTGTGGGTACAGGAAGCAGCAGAGCCAACCCACAGCAGGAGACACGCTTTGGCCGGACCTAACAGGAGCGCTCAGGGAAGCTCTCCAACAGGAACATTCGGAGCCGGCTATTCAGGGGATTTTGGCGACGTCGTTCTGTAATGACATGGGGCCGGACCAAGCCACAGCACTGTGACAACCAGAGATACAGTCAGTCACCACACCTCCGAGCTCAGTCATCTCACATGTCCTGTTTAATGCGAATGGGGTGAAGAGGAACCACAGACAACAGCTGCACCCAGACAGCATATCAAGCTTGTAGAAAACTACCCAGATAACTTATTGTTATAATCACTATTAAAAATGCTTCCAATCAAAACGTTCAGATCACATATCACATATCAAAATGTTTCACTTTTCTTTTTCTTTTAGATTAAAAAAGTTTTTCCCAATCCGGTCCTCAGGGACATATAGACAGTCCACGTTTTTGCTCCCGCCCAGATCCCAGGAAGAAGCAAAAACTGTGGACTGTCTAGCAGGGAGCTTGGAGGAAGTAAACATGGACCAAATGTGGGTTTCCAAGGACCAGATAGGAAAACACTGGGTTAAAGTAAATTCCAGTCACTTTTTGCGATTGGAAATCTACAATTTAAGCACTCATTTATTAAACTAAAAAAAATTATTATTATTTATTAAACAAAAAATACGTGTCCCTTATTTTGGAACTTCACAAAATGGGACAAATTCTAGCAAATTGGCCCTGCTGTCAAATGGGCTAGAAAAGGAATTCCTCTGCAGAGGGCTGAAGGTACAATGACCCCTGTTGGAGATCAGATATATGGACAACTGGGTGGGTTTTCAGCTTATGTATCTGTGGGTGGGGTGGGAGGGCACAGATGTTTTTGGAGAAGTGAAATACATGCATTCTCTAACAAAAATCCCTGTGTTGTTGTCCTAAAAGGGGCTGTCTGAACCGTGTTGGTGACAGAATGGAAATGGGTTTTCAGATATACTGTACAGATATCTGTGTTGATATCTCGTGAGGCACATGAAGGGACGAGGCAGCCTTTTAAAGGCAGTAGTCTGTAATGAGGCAGCATTATAAAGGCAGTAGTCTGTAACGAGGCAGCATTTTAAAGGTAGTAGTCTGTAACTCAGGTGCCTCAGCCTGGAGTTACTGCAGGAGTCACATAACTATGAGAGGGAGGACAGGACTAAGATCTGAAGAGCTGTGATGATATGGATTTAGAGGTGTTATAAACTGAAGATACAGGAGGCTCCCTTCAGCAGATAAAGACAAGATTTGACCAATGGTCTGTCCTCGGGGTTTAGGAACAGACCACTATGAACTTCAATGACACGGCACTCATTACAGTAATAAATTTTCTATGCAATCATATGCACAGTTGATGAGGATCATAAACAGGAAGCTTCTAAGTGAACAGGTGTATCTCTGTAATCACGGAAGACATAAGGTAAAGGTCTGGGAGGAGACTGGGACGGGGCCAACTGGAGCTGGGAGCAGAGCCTTCATCGGCATCGTACGCCAACCGGCACAGGGTTCTTGGCCGGGCCTGGAGCCAGACGCTCGCTTTCAGGCTTTCAAGGCGGGCGGAGAGGCTCTGCGGCGAGCGTTTCCTGGGTTTGCCCGGCTCAGGCCCAGCGTCTGGTCGAGGGATTATTCGTCAGCTCTTGGGGTCCAGCTTCTTCGAGCCGCAAGCGGGCCCACGGATCGGTCAGCCCCTGCTACGCAAGCTGAGCCCCATGCCTTTTTTGCATTTGCATTGTTCTCTGCAAGTACGTATATGCCCTTCAAAGAAGCTCGAGACATAAGCAATTGTGGTGTCACCTAATTTTTTCAGAAAACTACCAGATTATTATAAAAAGTATGAAGCACACTGGAAATGTGAGTTTTTGCTCCTTCTGCTGAAAGGTACAGTTTCAAGTGTGTGAAAGTTTCATATCATAAAACAATATGAGGAAAACAGATACAACTATCAGTGTTTCTGTCTTGTATTCGAAACCTTCATAGCAGACAAAAAAAAATATATATAGATATCTAATTGTACTGGACTACCCTCTCAAGGTCAACTATCTCCACAGACAAAATGGATCACCTAAGACAGTGATTCCTAACCCGGTCCACAGGGATCCCCAGACTGTTCATGTTTTTGCTTCCTCCCAGCTCTCTGCCAGACAGTCCACATTTTTGCTACCAGGACCCGGGACCAATCTGAAGAACACTACTCTAAATGAGTGTTAATGCTAACTTAATGCTAACTTAATGCTAACCCACCTCTTCCGCACTCAATTCAGTCGGGGCCAGGATGGAACATGCTGAAACCAGCTTTATCATTATTTGCACTATACCACATAGCCTAGGTGCAGTGGCTACACCACCTAGGTTTCTGAAAGTACACTCCGTAATGTTGGCATAACAATGGAAATTGCCTAACGACGCCTTTCTCAGGATGTTTCCCCATCGTTAAGCGACGCGTGACTGTTTTATCACTCAAACCAGAATCCCTCTGTATGACTCTTTCCTACATACCCTGCTTACAGGCCTAGCTCCGCAAAATTAAGCAGATCTTTGTTCTCTCATCCAAACACAGGACAGCACTTGAATCTACAAGTGGCACAGTCTTCTTTATTCTGCATGAATAAAGACGTCCATCACAGTCGTAAAAGAAAAATGCATTGTGCCTTCAGCATTGGAGAAACACACCGCCTTGTCATTTGGTGCTACAATATAATGGCCAATAATTCCTGGCTGCACTATAACCACCTGTGAAATGGAGAGGGCAGCCAGAGGACAAGCCCCTCCACTCGTCAGTAGTTGAACCTGTATTGAAAATATAAATCAGAAACTTTATTTGCTATTTGTACAAGCCTAGATATATAGTATTTCTTTTGTCGTTGCACACGCCATCTTGCCCCCCAATCTATTTTACATTTGTTTAGCAGACACTTCAATCGAAAGCAAGGTCAGGATTCAGGATAAGAGAGCAGAGTCAGATAGCATCCCTGGGGCAAGAGGCATTAAGGATCTTGCTTGCGGAGCCACTGGTGAACTCATTCTACCAGCCATGGGATTGGAACAAGCAACCTTCCAATCACGGGCACAGAGCTGGAACCTATACGTCTATCCTATGAGACATTTACACAGACAAGGGTCAGAGCACAGGGTTATCCATTAATCCTTTGCACCTAGAGCAGTTTTTGGGGTTACACAGTTAAATTATTGTTTTGTATATTCCTTGCAGCTCATTCCTTTATATATTCCCATATTATATCTTGAGGATGCTACACTAAAACAAGCCCGTAGTCAAGTACTGCACTACATATTCTTTATAATGCTGCCATCTGTAGGTCATACATATGAATACACCTGACAGGAAAGAGTATTTAATAAAATTGGAACAACTGTCAACTTTTTTTATGAGTCACAAAAGAACACATATGGTGGTATAAAGCATCATATACTCCCTGTCACACTTCTGGTCAAGACTGTCCCTTATACCCTCAATTACTTTTGATGTGGGTCATTGTTGATGGAAACTCTTGCAGGGAGTGTGGGAACTGTGTTCATGCAGAAGCAACACATTTTTATATAACAATTATATGCAGGGTCATCCACCCATACATCCATCCTTTTTCTGAAACCACTTGTCCTATTCAGGGTCAGGGGGGTGCAGAACCAATCCTGGAAGCTAGGGGCGCAAGGCAGGGAACAACCCAGGATGGGGCACCAACCTATCACAAGGCATACTCACACACCTGTCACTCACACACGCACATCTACAGGCAATGCAAGGTCATTCTTATTTAAAAAGAATTCAATGGTCAGAGTCCAAAGTGTGACATACTGTTACTGAGCTGTACATAAACATATAAACCAGGTGACTGGGAGGGACTCATATCCCTTATGCAACAGCTGAACCACCTATAAGTATCTTCATGGAGCATTTTTGGAGATTCTTGGCATTTCTAGCGGTATGAGAACAACGTAAAGCGCTTTTATGTATCGTTCAGCTTATGTTCAGGTTTCGTCCTGGAAGTGAGGAGGTAACTCAATCTGGACGTACCATGGTCAGTACTGGGGAGACGTCAAATATACTGCACATAACATAAGACACAGTATCACATACATCTAACTACACCTCTGTAAGGGCAGTGCAGTCTTGGTTCTTGTTGCTCACATCCGCTACGTCGACTTCAGATGTCTCTATAAATATTATTAAGGGTCTGGTGTGACGTAAGTACAATGGGAAGTTACTCAATAGGATGTAAGTCAACAGATGACTATGTATGTGTGTGTGTCTGTGTATGTGTGTGTGTGTGTGTATATGAGTTGTATAATTCTCCATTATGTTCAGGAACGTGTCAGAGTTTAAGACAGAAAATGCAGACAGAATCCCATACAGCCATCTCACTATATCCTTGGATCTGAATAGATCACCATGTCATTCGTTTGCTCCTGTGCAAACAGAAAAAAAAAATGTGTTGGTAGTCAATGGAAACAGATTTGGATATAAACAGCCTATTTGCATATTTTAATTAGTTAAATATTACGTCCATAGTTATGAAAGTTTGTTTCTTCACATATTGCCACTAATTGAAAATCAGTCATATTGCTTAACGTTTCATTATCCTTTGTTTCTTATTTTTAATCCAAGTGCAGTAGTAGCAAAAATATAAAGAGTTTATCATACTACACATCATATTACACATCATACTACACAGGACAGACTTTGGACTGTAATAGTTATTTGTTAATGAAACTTACTGCATGTGATTGTTCAACCATTGTAGAGGCAGGAGATGCTGAATCTTCTAGGAAGATGCAGAATGAAGAACCAGAATTTTAGAAACAATTACCTGCACCAAAATGTACATTTTAGGGACAGAGGGTCAGTTCTATTACATACGTATGCTCTGTATATGATTCATTAGAAGGTCCAGTATAGATTAAAGACATGTCATACAACCTTGAAGAAATTTTTATATGGCCTTTAATTTTCTTTCCTAATTAGAAAACGAACAAACTGTTTTAGCACTGCTTTGGAAAAAGTATTTTTCTTTTTGACCTTAAGTTTTACCTTTTTTGTTTTTGTTTTTTTGAATTGAGACACAGATTTTTACCACTTTCAACTATTACAAAACTTTTTCAAAAAGTAGAAGTTATGAATGACGAATGATGTTAAACTCACGAGAACTAAGACTTCTTAGGAGCAAAGCTGCATACTGTACTTCTTGGCTCTCATCCACAACTGACGTTCTTATAGGACCTAGAAGGGAATTATGTAAGAATGCGAATAGAAAATGAATGCTTTAAGACACACATGCAGAATCTAATCTTTGTTTAACCTTCAAGCACTTGGCTGTCAAGTCTATGCACCGGCATGTCCCCATGACACTGTACCTGTGTCCTCTGGAAGGTAAGTAACGTTGCTGTAGATATTTTCAGTCTGGGCAGGTACAGGTTCTGAGTTATTCTGTACTTCTCTTGGTGACAGTGGAATGGCTAGGATAAGGAAACACATGTCAGTAATACGATTAGCAAAGTGGCTCAGACATTTTTTTTTTGTCTTGATGATTTGTCTATTTTTGTTTGAATGTTTTTTTTTTTTTTTTGTGAGTAATGGACCATGAGTCTTCAAATAAATAAATACAATACAATACAATATTGGATACTGATCAGCCCACAGGACCGGCAATGGTGCAGAGTAAAGGGCGGGTCTCACGCTACATTTGCACTCCTGCAAACTGGGGACGCTGCTGTACTTTGCTTTTGACTCGGACACATATTCCGCTGCCTCCGAAGAAACACCTGTACAGGATGTTTACAGTTAATGAAATGTTAGACGTGTTTAGTAATAATACGGCACACTGAAGGATCCTAGGGCCAAATTAAGATGCAGTGTATTGATCCCAATGGGAAATTCCAGACATTCGTACCATATGAGCTTCCTTATAGAAATAGCTCAGCATAACATGAATGCTTCATAAATGCCACCCATGCCACCCATGCCACCCATGCCCATCGTGACATCCCTCCAATTGGCCCATTACCATTCACCTCCCCCCCCCCCCCCCCCCCCCCCCCCCCCCCCGCCGACCGCCCGGGCCCGCGGGCCCGTGGTCTGTGCCCCCTCACGTGCCCCACCGAGC
>JAOYFF010000036.1:17075229-17085814 GCA_025773925.1 Cryptomyrus ogoouensis | reverse complement strand
CCTGACTGCTTCATAAATGCCCCCCATGCCCCCCCTGCCCCCCCTCCCCCTCGTGCCACCCCCCCAATTGGCCCCTTAACATTCCCATCCCCCCCCCCCCCCCCCCATGGCTGTGGAAAGGACCTGGTTGCTGGTCTCACCTGCCGCTTGTCTCCTCTTGTAAAACAGCACCAGAGCTACCACTAAGAACACAGCGCTCAGTGGTCCAACAGCAGCTACCATTGGGATAATGTTGTTTTGTGAAGCAGATGGAGCTGGAGGAACAGCAGAACTGTTACGGACAGGCACGGTGAAGGACGGACAATTCGCGTTATGGATTCACAAACGAAGGGGTTTATTTAAAGTAAAACAAAACAAGATACAAAAAGGGACCATGAGGGGTCAAACCAAGGTAGGAGGGTAAAGCAAGAGTTAAAACAGGAAACCACACAAGGCAACACAACTGGTTACAATGACCTACTGAGGAACAAGGGCAAGGGTAGGTACATATATGCACAGATGACAAGGCTAAAGTGAGGGACAGGTGTGGGCCAATACAGTTACTAGGAACAGCACAGATGAGGGCAATCAACAGATAAGGGAAGACTAGATAACAAAGGTAACTGAACAACCCCACAACAGAAAGGAAAGCCTGGATGACAGCTGCCTACTCAGCCCATTAAGCCATGCAGCAACTCGGGGCACAGGACAAAC
Source organism: Cryptomyrus ogoouensis (assembly GCA_025773925.1). Lineage (NCBI taxonomy): Eukaryota > Metazoa > Chordata > Actinopteri > Osteoglossiformes > Mormyridae > Cryptomyrus > Cryptomyrus ogoouensis. Next base: position 17,085,121 of record JAOYFF010000036.1, on the reverse strand, counting down.
ATAAGGAGCTAACACCAAACGGGATGGCCAGCGACACCTGCTGGCCAAACGGGGAACTGGCTTACAGAAGGGGGCAGGAAAAGGACCGATCCTGATACAGAACGTCATTGGTCATTAGTCTATAAAGGCATTTTGTACGGCAGGAACATAACCGCGAAATGTTTCTTCAATTTAACAGGCTCAGTTCTTTGAAGGGTGTGTGCTTTTATTGTATGAATTTTAATACAGATACTCCCCCTGTTATGATGGTCCATGTTACGATATTTTGACTTAATTTAATAAATTGCATGAGACATTCAACACCTTTTCTTTTATAAATTAAGCTTTGTGTTAATTATTTTGTCCAGTTGTAGGCTAATGTAAGTGTTCTAAGCGTGTTTAAGGTAGGCCAGGCTAGGCTATGACGTTTGTTAGGTTAGGTGTCCCGTATTAAAATGCATTTTTGCTTTATGATATTTTTGCCTTACAGTAGGTTTATCGGGATGTAATCCCATTGTAACCCAGTGAGTGACTATACATAGTAATGAGAATAAGATGGTCTTTCATTAGTTTGGAAGTTTCCAGAATCAACTGGAATAAAGGCCTGTTTATTTTACAATTGACTAGGGCCCAGCTGCCAAGCAGTTAGCTCACACAACCCCTTTTCAGAACCCAAACACAAGTTTTCCTATGTGTCCCACTTTGCTCTGTTGATCCAAAAAAACATGGATCTGAACTGACATTTCCCAATAACCTATAGTATGTGATTATGTGTGCCCAGGTATCCTGCAATGGATCAGCATCCCATCCACGGTGCTCCCTGCCTGCGCTTCGTAAGATAGGTGGCAAATTCACTGTGACCCTGTATTGGATGAGCGGATATGCGGAATGAAGGGCTCGGAAGTGAAGTAACGTAATTAAGAAATTTTAAATAATTTAATTAACAGGCAAGGGTTTAAAATATTTATTTAAATATTGATTTATTGTTGAACGACTCATTGTTTTACGTTTCAAAAATCTGAATAATTAGTCTGAAGCCCTGCATTCAGCAAAGTTAGCAAACAGGGTAGATTACACTGAAATAACCCAATTTAATACTCAGTGTCAAGTTTTTAGTGTGGCCTTATAATTTACTGTATAAATTTCTCGGAAAAGCAGGTCTACAGATGTGAAGGAGTGATGCAGGAAGAACATACCAGGCAGGCTGATCTGCAGGGACGCCTTTGCTCTCAGCGTCCTCCCTGTGAAAATAACACAAGCCCAGTGCGTTTGGTCTCTGCTGGGGCTGGACAGGGTCAGCTGGAGCTTCCTGTCGAGCTGATTTTCATTCAGAGCTTCCTGTTTCTCCATCACCCCCCTATTCCCCTCCATCCTCAACCAGGCCAGAGTCAACGAGTTAGTTGTCTCTGACACCTCACAGGTCAGGACAAGGGTCTTGTTCCCAAAGAGACCACCAGGGGGATCGAGAGTCACTGAACACATGAACAATACATTAACACAGACAAGCATTCAATTGTCACAAATGTAATAATACAAATATTCTGATGCAAAATAGCTGTAGTGCTAGTCAACAAAAAAGAATTACCTTCAAGAGTTACCAGTGTTATAGTGTTGTAGAAGTAATCATTAATATATAAGTCATACATTCCACTTTCCTCATACGTGACTGGTGAGATGTGCAGAGGTATGTAATAACCATCAAAACCCTGAGACGGGAATATCATTCTGGCACTGACAGGCTGTTTATTTTTCGCAGTTCTATGTGAAGTGGGTCTCCAGTACCACTGAGCTTTGCTGGCCCGATCATAACGTTGGTTTATAAGCGTAACCTCACTGCTGTTGGACGCCTCTCTGTACAGAGTGTATGGCTTAGTGTAGGAGTCTGAAAAACATTGAAATGGGGATCGTATCTGTGAAATGAACTGGCCGAACTTAGATTCGACCGCTAATCTCAGAACAGTCATATTAAACCACTTACATTGGTTGACTTCTAACATTTTCATAACATCATAGATTAGACGTCCATTCTTTCTGAATGTACAGTGGTATTCCCCACTGCTCTGCATGTCAACGCTGTGGATAATGATGTGGGCTGTGTTGATGTACAGCAGAGTGGTATTAGGGGTGTGATTTTCTTTTTTCTCCCACTGGAGTGTGACTGAATCCGGCAGACGAGACACCTCACAGCTGAAGCTCACATCAGAACCTATGACGGAATCAGACTGCGGGGCGACAACTGGAGACACAGGGAAAATATTTAAATATAGTTCAATTCATTGTGATATGGTGCTATTACAAAGAGAAAAAGAATGACAGTCCTACGTGAAACAGCAAACACATGATAGAAAGAAACAATAGTGAATAATGTTATATAATTTAATAGATTGGAGAATAGCATTGAAGAGAATGAAACTGCTGTAATGGGGTGTTGTGGGAGGGTGGGAACTTGCACAAATAGTCAATTTTGTTCTCTAAATCTATGCTTCCTTGGGGACCCCTAGACAGGCCACGTTTTTGCTCCTTTCCAGTTTACTGCCAGACATTTTTGCTACCTGGAGCTAGGAGCAGTTTGAGAAACACTACTCTAAATGAGTGTTAAATCTCAGTGCAGTGTTAACCTACCTCTTACTGCAATCAATTCAGTCTGTGCCAGGATGGACCGTGTTGGTTTCGTTTGTGAAAAAATATATAATCCTCCATTTGCAAACTTAGGTTCCATCTGAATGCCATAGTTCTGACCTTGTTTAAAAGATGCCTTTTTCCCCCATGTCCAGTAGTAACCATGATCTGACAATGTTATTTTTGCTATTTGAGTTTGTTGGGTCATCCCACTATGTGAAGTCCATTCCCAACAGAATTCTGTTCCATTTGTAAGATCTGGATTTTGCAGAATGATCCAAACGGGCTCCCCAGACAGAAAGTATTTCGTCATGATTAAGGCTGCAGTGAAAAAATATATCGAAGTCAGTGGCCCTAAGTGCTGCAACATCGTAAATCTTCATCATGTTTCACTAGGATTCATGATTGATTCAGTAAGTTTTTTTCTGGGAATTAATATTCATTGATAAATATTTCTTACAATAAATAAAGCTTGCTTTGCATAAATGTATTTGCTAAACAAATAATGGCTAAAAATAGTCTCCAAATCTAGATTAAAGTGTAACGGCAGACCTACCCTCTAATTTCCTGTAATGTAACCTCTATTCACAAAATGTATCATCAGAATGAAAACATATTAGTATACAGCTTATCTTGCAGCCTTATTCATTCTTGTTTTTATTTAGACCAGACACACAAATACAAAACAGACAGGCGCAATATGATCTCAATAAAATGTGCATTAGGAAGTTTGTATTACAGTATTCTGAACATTGTACTGCTATTGACTCAAGTGATTAAAAGAATTACATGTAAAATCAATGAATAAATATCTGGTTCATCGAGAGTCTGCAAAATATTTCATATGATACTGTTTTATGACACTTTTCATAAATTTTATGCTGACGATAGAAGTTAACCTTAATGAGACTTTCATAAGGGTTTAATGAAGTTTACAGATAAAATTTAATTTAGAAATATTTTGAAATTTATTGAATCCATTTAGATTATTGGTCAAGATCCTTCCAATTATTAAAAATTTCAGTGAAAGTATAAATTACTCACGGTCAGCTGCGAGTTTCAGACAGTATCCTGCTATTGACACCAGAATCCACAATGGTGCCACTTTCATGGCGATGCCACAGAGTTAATGCTGTAAATAGCCAGTAAAAAAACTGATGAAAAGCTAATTGTTTGAATCCACTTTCCAAAATACAAAACAGGGCTTCTTTAAACAACCAGCTCAATGCTATAAAGAACCTAGACCAACCTAAAGGAATCTTTCCCAACATCTGATTTTTTAAATCATGTTAAAGAGGAAGTAGAAAGAAACGATAAATATCCAACTAACAGCATAGTAACATACAACTAATGTAATAATGAAACAATTAAAGAAATATGACAAAAAAAATGCAAATTATGTTACTTTGTACGTTCTTTGGTGCAGTTTTCGGGTTCTGAAAATTGAAAGTGCTGGTTTCTTCCCCAGATTATGAAATGCAGTTGTGATTCAACTTCCTGTTCGCATCTTCCTGCTCTAAAGCAGAGTCCGCAAATTGGGTGCAATTTCAGAAAGCATGAACAGAAGCTCTCGCTCAGGCTAACAGAAACTGTGACATTGGTTGTTTTAACATGGAAACACAAAAAGAGACAAAACTCTGGGCAGGACCTGTGTACTGGCGAGGAAGGAGAAACCACTACAGCGTTTGTCAGGAGGTGCATTCAGAGTTAATTTCCTGTGAGCAATGTGGTTGGGAAGTTTCTCAATTTATAGTACACTGAATTAACCACGTATTTTCAGAGTTTAATTTAACTAGAGGAGGGGGGTTTGAAGTAACCTGAATCTAAATGCATCAGTACATTATTTCTCCTTAGAAAGCAACAAATTTTTGTTATTGATGTGAACGAGGAAAATTGAGTTTTCACATTTGATACATATTTTTGGATTTTTTAAAAAAGGAAAAAGTTAATGAAAGGTGCCTCAATCAGAAACAGACCCATGTCCAGAGTCATAATGTGCCATATATGCTATATTGTTCAATAATGGGACAGGCAACAACGACTTTGAACGGGAGACGGCGGTCATTTGCCATGTGCCATTCACACACCAAACCACTCACACTGCCCACTGTGCTGGTCACGCCGGCTACTCACACTGCTCACGGTGGGCACTCAAACACTGCTATTTACAACATGTAACATCAATCACTACACAGGACATTACAGTACATACAATAACAGTACAACAGACAATAACTATACACAGCTACTTACATTATTTACCGTTTGGATGCCATCCAGCCTGCCGTCCTGTCCGATCAGCACCCATAGCTCTATATCATATTATACTCTGCAACTGCAACATTGATTCACAATGGTTTCACAATCATCCAACAAGCAGCTCAGCTGCCACACAATGGGCTTGAATTCTGCTATTCAGTGCATAATGAATTGTCTATATTGAGTTCATATTCAATAATGTAGGGTTCATATTAAACTGGCCAGAATTCCACTTTCTACTCTCTGTTTCACAACCCATTCTTACTTACCGTTCCTTCTCTTTCTCTCACCCAAGCCCCCTTTGGACCTTCACAGTGTTCTCACCAGCTTTCCACAACGTGCTCATAGGACTGACTCCGCCGGCTCTTCTGTGACCCCGACCCAGAGCCCCATGTGCTGATTCACTCTGTTGGCTGGTTCACCTTCAATAAATCCCTGATAACTGCATCTGGGTCTCCGAGTCTCTCTCGTGACATTTTAACATAAATTACCAGCTGTCAAGCATTTGTTTGCAAGAACCAAATTTTATGGCTGACAAAAGGAAAGTTCACAGACAGAGGTTGAGACTCAAGAAAGTCACAAGAGACTCTTGAAGGGAGAACATGTTTTATTGTGTGAGAAGCTGGAGGAACAAGCAAGAAGAAATGTGAAACAAGAGGGACAAAAGCAGAGGCGTTACTCTGAGAACAGAAAGACATCTAATAAACACAGAAGAACAACCACTGTCAGAATAAAATGGATCTACCAAGTTGACTGAGAATTCTGGGCTGTCAAACACACCAATAAAAGTCATACCCAGAACAGGATGGTGAGCAGTGAGAGAGGTAGAAGATGTTTAGCAAAATGTATGGGCTGTGTTATGGTTGCCTGGTCAAAAGTCACCTCCCTGGGGTGACAAAGCGGGCAAAATCAATACGAAAAAAATCAGCTGAGTTTCATCAGAGACTAGAAGGAAAACCACATGGACATTGTGTGAACAGGAAGGTTTCTACAAGCAGGGTCATGATACATCTCGCACTGGTTACTGGTAAATATTTGCAGGCTGATGTGCTGATAGGCTATGCTGACTTCACATCTACAGTGTAGCCAAAAATTATTTGTACACTGTGAAAAAAATCGTCAAAATTATATTAAGGATATTGAAGAACAAACTTTAAAAACAGTCTAATATGTTACAATTATGTGCGTTATGTAAACAAACAAGAACAACTTTTATTCAAAACATATTCTGGAATTGTTTTCCAATCAAGAATCAATGTCATCATCAATCATTTTCTCACAGTATGCAAATATTTTTTTGGCTACACTGTATAGGTTTGTTATGTTTTAGTTTCACATATTGCTTTGAACAAAACGTCTGCCAAACAAATGTAAATGTAAACATACACACTTTGACTTGGTTTGAGGAAGAAAAAAACTTTATGTACACTGTATGACTGAGGGTGGGAACGACAGATGCAACTAATCAACACACCACACCCCAGCCGCCAGAGAATGCCACCCCCCCAGCCCCCCAAAATAACACCTCCTTTACCTTATATGGGTGACTGCTCTCACTTGGCATTGCTGAGCACTGACTTGGCCACTGCATCCTGACATCACTCCACCTTTAGGGTCTCACTACAAACTCCCATGGTCTCTGAGTGTGAAAAAAATCGTTGCTGGATCTAAAAGGAAGTGAAAGGGCTCCAATTTTCTTAATTTACGAACAGATTCATGGGACGTGGGAATTGGAGGATATGGTCTAATGAGCCAATCAAGAATTTTACTGTCTAAAGTTGCTAATGACAGGCTCAATTTCACCCAAGATCCAACTAAGAGCAAGTCTGTAATCTTCCCATTCAGCTGATCTGGGCACTGTTCTGCACTGAGCTGAGTACTGCAATGCAAATAAGAAGTGCACCCCAATATTTCTGTCCTGTAGACTTAGGGGGCTCAAATTCATACTTGCTCTTGGGCACCATCTTTAGCTTAAGGATTAGGAGGAAGAGTGTTGGACATCTTCAGCGTCAGCCATCAGCCCACATGCCTCGAAAGCCAGTATTAGCTCTCTCAGGGCATCCAGTGCATCTGCCTTGGCACTGCAGATTAGGTCACACTGTCCCTGAAGAAACGATACAGAGCAAAGAGTTACACTACACAGGTGAACCACAACTGAAGCTGAAAAAACAAAGATCACAGGAGAATTGCATCACAACAATGAGTCACATTGATGTGTTTAGCCATACCGTGGCTCTCACTCTGATTGTAACAAAGTGTTTGGAGGGACTGGTTACGCAACACATTAAAGCTTATCTCCCCACAAACCTAAACCCCCTACAGTTTGTATACAGAACCAACTGGTCCACAGTCAATACTCTATCCGCCACCCTCCACCTCACCCTGTCCCATCTGGAGAATCAGGGTGCCTACTCCAGACTGCTCTTCATTGACTTCAGCTCAGCCTTAAACACCATCATACCAGAGCGACTGGTGGAGAAGCTGAAGTCACTGGAGATACTGGCACCTGTAACTGGACCTTGGACTTCCTGAGCCAAAGGCAGCAGCCGGTCAGAGTCGGCAGCCACACATCAAACTCGGTGAGTATAGGCTCGCCCCAGGGCAGCATTCCAACCCCCCTGCTGTCCACCCTGCTTACCCGCAACTGTATACTGCTAGATTCAGCACCAACACAATCATCGAGTTTGCGAATATTACTACAGTGGTGGATTTCGTCAGCAAAGGTGATGAAGTCAGCATACAGGATGGAGGAGGAGCAGCTAACAGCGTAGTGCAACCACCATAACCTCCTCCTGAACATTGACAAGGCTCACGCAGAACAGCACCCCCTGTTGACTACAGATGGCACGGCCGTGGGGAGGGACAGTGGTATCAGGTTCCTGGGTGTGTACCTGACAGGCGACCTGACTTTGACCACTAACACTACAGCAGTTGTCAAGAAGGTCCAACAGCCTCTCCATTCCCTCCCAAGGCTGAAGCAGGTCAGCTACCCAGTCCGACCCTCACCACCTCAGACAGGAGCCCCCCTGAAAGTGTTCTGACCCACTGTATCAGGCACCGCGTCTGGTTTGGAACCTGCACAACCTCTGAACAGAAACAGATCATCGGTGCCCGTCTCCCATCCCTGCTGGGGATCTTCAACCATTGCTGTATCCACTGAGCCTCCAAAATCATCATGGCCGTGCCTGCCACAGCCTGTTCTCCATCCTGCCATCAGGGAAGAGGTAGAGGAGCATCCAAACCAGGACCACCAGGTTTGGAAACAGCTTCATTCCCCAAGCTGTGAGGGCAATGAACACTACTGCCCCCCCCTCCCCCCCCACTGAATCACTGACCTCCCCCACTGTACTGTACATTTGTTTAACAATGCATGCTATGTTGCTAAAAAGGTTTCTTCATGCCACTGATCCCTCCAAATTGCACCATGGATCACCATGGATACGGGTTGTTTGTGTACTGTGCTTACTGCGTATGTTACTTCTTAATGCTCCCCTGGTTTTTACTTTGTAAATTATTTACACTGTTTGTCTAGGAAGAACAGCATTTCATCCTTGATTGTACAAAAGTGCATGATAAGATGACAATAAAGATATCTATCTATCTATCTATCTATCTATTGTTGGAGTCACCTATCTATCTATCTATCTATCTATCTATCCGTCCGTCCGTCCGTCCGTCCATCCATCCATCCATCCATCCATCCATCTCCTATCAGCTTGCCGTCACCTTCAGTGCGGTGATGTTCCATGCCGAGTTCTCCAGAGCCTTACTCTGCTTCCTACCCTTCAGTTCCTCCTTCTCCCCAAGCCTGGACAGGTTCTCATGGAGCTCCATTCCTATTGGGTAAGATGGTGTTAGGTTAACACTTTGTAGAAGGTTATCCATACAGCCAAACAGTCCAACTAATTTCTGAGGTCTAGATCTCTGTTGGACGTCTAAGTAGGTGAAGGAGTGAGGTTAACAAGGTTCAGACCCATAAGACTATAGACAGGCCAATCCTTTCATGAATAGAAGTTATTCTTACAACAGTCAGTAAACAGATAAAACAACTTACCGAAGGACCATGAAGAGCCATATTATTTTACATCGAAAGATATTTAAATGTATTATTTACTTTAATTACAGTTTTTCTCAGTCGCTTTCATGCAATTTCCTCATCAGAAACACCATTCTCACCACTCTTAATGCAGTTCTCAAAACAGTTCATGCATTTCTCCCAACACTGAATCACCCGTGCAGAAGCTACCAAAACAATCAAAACCTTGTGCACGTGTGTCAGAACATACAACATCAGTCAATCACTTCAACACTGTGACAAATGAATAAAACACTTTCACCAGTGCATTGAGACTTAATCAGCAAACGCTTTAATCTTTTCAGTAAATCTGTACTCAAATCTAATGGAGAGAGAAAAAAAAACACAACACAGAATAAAATGTAACACAAAACATTTGTAAATATACAGATAATTACTATAACTGAGAAAGCATGGCTAAACCTGTGCTGTGAAGTCCCTCATGGGGCATCCAGTCTCTCTTCCCAGTTAGGCCACATCATTGCATCTACGTCACACCTGATATTTTCTCTTCTGAGACAAAGCAGGAAAAACCTTTTGGCATGCCGCACCCAGGCCCGACAAGCCTCAGGTGTGATGTCCCCACTGCCAGCATCCATTGCCTCCAATAATGACATTTGATCATGGGGCCTGCAATTATACACCTTCCACCTCAAAGCAGAGAAGAATTCCTCAGTAGGGTTGAAGAATGGTGACTAAGGCGGCAGGAACACCATCATCATTTGTTAGTGGGTTTCAAACCATTCCCTCATATGGTTTGAATGGTGAAAATGTACATTGTCCTAAATCACATAGCATGGCATGTTGGCCCTCAGAATGCCCCTTGCACTTTCTGGAATAAGAGCATTGTAGTGCCCACCCTAAAACTGAAGATGCCGGCCGGTGTTACAGGGCCCAATGGTGGCTGCATTGTGAATGACTCCATGTTCAGCAATAGCAGCACACATTGTGATATTGCCC
>JAOYFF010000036.1:17052989-17075129 GCA_025773925.1 Cryptomyrus ogoouensis | reverse complement strand
TTGAAGACCAATTTTATTGTTACCACTGACAGTGTGTGATTGGCCTTCCTCTTTACTACATACCTGAAAGAAGTTTATAATGATTCGCTTGATGGCACTAATGCATTGTGCGACAGTATCAAAACGAGTGAGAGACCTGCAACTCTCAGTGATGAATGCATGAACTGTTTTGATGAATTGTCAAAGTCAGATGAGAAATGCTAATTTGTGTGGGAGACTGTGTTACTGTTCTGAGAACTGCATTAAGAGTGGTGAGAATGGTGTTTCTGATAAGAAAATTGCATGAAAGCGACTGAGAAAAACTGTAATTGTGAACTTTGAACAATAATATCTGCTTTATTCTATGCCATCAAAGAGTTTTCAAAAATGGGTTTAGGAGATTTGAAACATAGTAGCAGCAAAATATTTTCAGAAGGTTACATGCAGCTGTGCAATGCTACATAAAGCCATGTTTGTAGAAAACAGTAATATTATTAAGAATATAATAGACCTGTGATCATAACCCACATAACCACACACACACACACACACACACTTACCTTCCTTGCACACCTGCTTGATCTCTTCTTGCACCCTGTCCGCATTCTCAATCAGCCGTCTTTGCGCTGAGATCATCTAAGGTCCAGGTTAGTGAAGCAAACAGAATTAAAAAGTATTGCACTGAACTGGCAGTTTAACTGGCACACAAAGATGCAGGTGCCTACAGCCCTCAGGTGCCCTCAGCGCGTGTATGTCAGTATGATTTGATATGAATGTGTGTGTCAGTGCAGTTTCATATGACTGTGTGTTACTGTGTGTGCATGACTCAGGTCAATGTTGCATAAATGTTTTGTTTTGGATTAAAAAACTTCCAAGCAGGGAAAGAACATCAGATATTACGTCCATCCAGATAACTCACAGTGCTGTAGGAGCCCACAAGCTTCTGTACGCTTTCAGATGAGTTCCCCAGCACCTCTAGGCAGGGGTAGCCATCTTTCAGCACCAGACTGGCCCCTAGGGACCCGTCAGGGGCCTGTAGGAGGGGCACCAGGCTCTGAATGCACTGCTTGAAGGCGACCTCCAGGGGGAGCCCAAAGTGCTCTTTGAAAGTAACCATGGCGCTCTGTCAAACACAGACGAAAATGACTGATCCGCATGCTTTCCTGTCCTAGGAAGTCTGTGATATGAAACCCGGAGCAGAGTCACAGGCAGCACACCCACCTGTGCAGAAACCCGCAGGTCTGTGGCCTCGCCCAGTGGGGCACTGGCAGAGCGAAAGGTGTCGTCCAGAGCCCTGACGCCCACGCTGTGCAGAGCCACCGACTCCTGCCCCCGCCGCGCCCCCTTCTGGGGCTTGCCGCTACCTTTCAGCTCAGTGATGACCACGTGGATGAAAAGGCTGGCGTGAGGCACTGGTCGCCCCGTGAGGCCCAGCAGCGGCACGGTGCGAAAACCGGGCTGCAGGCACTCGAAGCTCACGCTGTACTGGCCGATGAAGTCGTCGGTGATGTAATCGTCATCCAGCACCACGAAACGCAGGACCGCCAACTCGGGCACGCTTACCTGGGGATGGGAGGGGGGGCTGAGGACACACACTGCCTGCCTGAAGGGCTACAGGCTTCCCCGTAGGTAGGGAGCAGCTGGCACAGACCTCACCTGAAATTCAAAGGTTTCATCAAACAGTGGGTCATCCTGGTTCTGCGCTGCGGTACTGGTGTGTTCCTCAGCGCAGTCAGCAGACACGCCATGCAGCTCCAGCACCACGTACGGGTCGATGATATCCCCCTTGGCGCCTGAGCCCTGCGGTTTCGGCAGGCCGTGGGCACTGATCACCCTGACACGCAGCGTCCGGCCCGACGAAGCTGGAGGGTGGTCCGGCGCTCGCCCTGCGGCCGGCTGCAGAACGTACCCACAGCCGCCGTTCTGCGCGAAATGAGCTCTGTGCACGTCCAGCATGGTCCCAGGCATCTGCAGATTGAGGGCCACCAGCTGACAGCCAGCCTTCCGGAAATCCTGGGAATTGGCGTTTCTGGAGTCAGAGGGCTCTGCACTTGGGCACACCCGCATCAGCACACGCTCGGTGAAATCCACCAGCTCCTCTGTGCTCTCGCCAGCCAGCTGGGCTGCCTCATCCTCCCCCATGGAGCACACCGTCCAGCATGGGGGGGCCTGGGGCATGGGGGTGTTGGGAGGTGCCAAAGGGCTCTCATTCTGGCAGGCTCGGTGTCTATAAAAGCAGCGGCTACTGGAGTGATTGATAACCAACAGCTCGGAAAGCTCTTCGCAAATGTGCCACTGCAGTGGATGTGGGGGTTTGGGCGCCATCTGCTGGTCTGTGAGCTCACCTCCGTCCTCCAGCTCCTCTTCCTCCTCTGACGCCTCCCCATCTGAGCCCTCCCCTTCTGATGGCTGCTTCTTACCCACCAGCAATACCCGGCCCTTCAACTCCTCTGGGGAGGGCAGCTGAGACCCGTCTTCTGGACCTGGAGGTGCCTGTTGAGCCCCAAGGGTGTAGAGCCCAGAGCTGAAGACCTTGCGCAGGTGTTCGGCCAGGACTCTCTGCTGGTCTGGGGAGCAGCGCTGGCAGAGGCAGAGCAGCAGAGGGTAGGCCGAGGTTGCAAACGCAAACTTCTCGATGATTTCAAGGGCAGCACAGGCGGTAATAGGCACTGTACGGGCTTGACTGGGGTCATTCAAGCTCCGACTTTTCTCCACAGCCAAGACTGGCTCACCACTAGGCCCATCTGTCACTGTGAGCTCCAGCCAGCGGCAACCGGCCTGCAGAGCACTCTTCAGCGCCCCCAAATCAACACACCCCAGGTCCTCAGACAGGTAGGAGTGGGAGGACGAGTTGATATAGTAGTGTGTGAGTGGCTGGCTCATATCCTGGCACACGTGCTGGTGTTTAGGGTCAAACAGCTGGCATTCGGGTGACTGCAGGAAGCGGGCAAAGCCATCCAGGCTGAGTAGGCCCTGTTCACGTCCCCAGGCCGACGGCTCAAAGTGCCGTATGATGTCCAGGCAGCCCTCGGCCGTGGCGGAGTGGAGACCCTGCTCCGTCTCCAGGAAGGCCCGCAGCGCCTGGGCATCTAGGCACTCCCGGTCCTGGGACAGCTGCACCAGCAGGAAGTAGACATCAGGGCGAGTACAAAGCTCGCAGTAGACCTCCTGGAATTCCTCCAGGGTCACGTGGGAGGTCAGCTTCTCCTTGATGCGCTGGATTTCCTTAAACCTGAGTCGTACCTGGAGGTGACAGGGAGTGACAGGGGTTAGGGTTAGGGTTAGGGTTAGGATACATGGGGGGAGATGAAATGAGTAGGACAGGGCAGTTAAAGTCATCCCCATTGTATTTGTCTGGTGTACAGGGACTACCCAGCAGACTGAGAATGCCAACACAGGATCTTATTAGATTCAAGATTCTTCATTTGTCACATACACAGCATGTAGTGCAGCATGTAGTGAAATGTACCCTGATTCGGACCTGAGACAATAAGGTTTAGCAAATTAAATTAAAGATAAATATGAAAAGGTTAAGACTAAAGTAATGAAAATATATAGAAAAAATGTATCCCAATAACATTACAGTTATAGGCGTCTGTACAATGTGCAATAGAACAGACTATTTACATTTGTGCTGTAAAGTGCAGTGCGATAGTTGCTATTAATGTAAATGGACCTTATTATGTTCCGTTAAAAAGCTGTGGCAGTATGTCCTGATTTAGCCTAATGGCCTGAGAATAGAAGCTCTTCCTGAGCCTCTCTGTTTCTGCCATAATATTCCTGAAGCGTTTGCCTGATTTCAGCAGATCGAACAGGCAGTTCCTAGGGTGAGACGGGTCTTTGATGATCCTGGTTGCTCTGGTCCTGCATCTCTTGGTGTAATATAGGCAAACTGCTAATTATATCCTAACCTTTTGTTTAACTGAGTGTGTCTGCTTAAAGACACTCGATTGAGAGTGATCAAAGATTTGCAGTGTCATCCCACCTTGGTCTCCCTGATGCTGGGACACAGCCTGCAGACGGCGGCCACGGCCGCGTCCTCAGACAACACCCCATAACCGCTCTCGTCGTCCTTGCCGAACTCAGCGGCCAGCCAGCTGCGGCGCAAGCGGTTTCCAAGGCTGCCCTCGTCCACACTGCCACGGACGGACCCCGGGTGCGATATCAGGTAGCGCAGGCCCGTCACCCAGATGTTGGCGACTTCAGGAGAAAGTGCCACCAGATCCAGGGACTGGTTGCCATCACCATGGATGATGGAGAAGGAGGCCTCCTCCGGCAGGCACTCGGCAGTGCCGCTGTGGCAGAAGGTCTCGGTGTACTTGCCGGCACGCACCTCGCACATGGCGCTGATGTCCAGGCGGGCGCGCTCACTGTCCTTCTTTGAGGGCTCCCAGCGCAGACACGCGAGCGAGGGGTCCAGGGTATAGAAGCGGTAGTAGATGCGCGAATTGGGTCGAACCTTTCTGAGCTCACAGCCGCACTGCATGAAGGCCAGGCAGTCGGCGGCACTGCTCACCTTCCTCTCTGAAGGCGTGCTGCTGAAAGACACCGTCTTCTTCCTCCCTCCCGTTTTGTGCACTGATAGGTCCTAGAAAAACCAGCAACAGTGGGGAGTCTAGATCATTTCAACTAGGGGGGGCAGACTGGGGCCAATTGTTCTGTTAGGGGGGGCAGATGCATTTGACCTTAATGTCCTCCAAGTATTATTTACAATAGATTGTCAGCATTAAGAAGCAAAAGACAATTTTGAAAACCAATAAGTTATTTATGCAATGCTGCATTTTACAGTTTTCACAAGTAGGTAACTCACTCTCATTTGTTGTTTAGTTTGACTTGCTTCCAAAGTTTGATTATTTTTTTTCTGTCGTTAACTTCACTTTTTCGCCTGCCGAAATGACTCAACCCTCGGCACACGCGTGTTAAGAGTCTGTCAAGAAAATGCGCTTACGTTTGTATTTCACCTTTTCCCAGCGCACAAAATTTTATCCCACGTATATAAGTGTAAATAATTAGAATAGTAATAATTATAATAATAATGATACATTTATTTCAGATCCATATAGCATACATATTTAGGGGGGCCACGAGGCGCCATTCATGTTGTCATGGGGGCACTCGCCCCCCCAACGAGGAGGCCTGGTTCAAGAGGTGGAAGGTAAACAGATAAACTCATGATGTATGGGTTGTCCTCGTGGGTCCTTCACTTAGGAAGCACCATCCAGCTAGGTCACCTCTGCTCAGATACCTTCTGTCTACACAACGACCTAAAATGGCCATAAAATGGCATAACCAGGCAGCACAACATCATTCATTGTTCATTCATCATTAATAAATCATGTCGGTTCATATATTTCATGCAGGAACTATGTTAGTTAATGATTCGTTCTTGAGTAGTAACTGAGTAACTAAGTTACTTGTGCCCCCTCAAGTAAAGTGTTACCAGCTGCAAAAGAAAATAGTATATGATAGACAGGAAAGCACTGGACTAGATTAGGCGTGCTCACACCCGATGACAGGTCTTGGACGAGCAGCATCTCCTACCAGTCCACCCTGAGAGGCCATTGATGGGGACCTAAGCCACTTAACACAGGGAGGCAGACAGAGTCCTACTGGTGTACGAAGAATCAGACACAGTCTAACTCCCTCTGCACTCTCTCTCTCACACCCCCCCCATTTTTATCTTCCGTCCAACTCCATCTTTCAGCACTAAGGTCCCTCTCCAGAAGCTATCCAACATCTCGCACACCAGATGGATCATTCTCTCCTTCTTCGCGACGCAAAGCTTGCTGCTCTCCCGTTTTATCGGAAAATCACAGCAATTTGTGCAGCCTGCCCCTAACTGCCCCCTACCCCCCATGACACACTGTGTGGTGGCTCTCTGTGCTCTGCGGTACCACTGAGTGACGGACCCTGGGACATGGTGGCAATACTCGGCTCTCGGTGACACTCTAGTACAGTGGCCATATTGTCATTACTCTTGGCCAGAGGCCAGAGCACAGACAGACGGACAGCAAGAGTGGGCTGACATAAGAGAAGAGGAGAGACAAGGATACAGAGCACAAGAGCACAGTATCTACAGCTAAGTGGGGATTTACTGTCAGATCCAGTTGGCCAGCTAAAATAACCAACTGATGGACTCTGCGAAGGTACTTTTGTCAGAGTTTGACTTTAATGGTAATGGATTGCATTTATATAGTGCATTTTGGCTACTATTTCAAGCACTCAAAGCACTTTACAGTTATGCCTCACATTCACCCATCGGTGGCAGAGGCTGCCATGCAAGGCACCAACCAGCTCACTGGGAGCAATTTGGGGTTTAGTGTCTTGCTCAAGGACACTTTGATGGGGTCAGGAAGAGCCAGGACTTGAACCGGCAACCCTCTGGTTGCCATTCAGTAGCACTACCTCCTACACCACCATCGTCCCAGACTTTAAGGCAGAAATGCACAAATAATATGGCTCGAAGTCAGCAGACACCAGTCCGATGTTAACAGGATTCAGAGAAAGTGATCCGTTCTCACCCCAACTGGAATTTTATACAGTGAAGCAAAGTTAACATCATTAAAACCACTGTTGTCCTGCTATCACGCCGATTAGAGTCATCAGCTGTCTCGGGAGAATCCATCAGACACAGACACCAAGCTTTGGGGACAGACGTGTGCCCAGTGGGAGTTAGGATAAATATGAGATATATGGCGTATTTTACGCGCATTCAAAGCAAACAAGAGAGCCGTACCGTTAATGTATCGCTAACTTTTTTCAGGAAACGATACGCATCCCGACATATTACTTTAGATCATGTAAACTTGCCAAAATTCATATGGGAATATCCACAGCAGTGTAAACACGTTTAAAGCATCTGATCTGAATTAATAGCAGTAACAGGCAAAATAATGACTATGTATTTTAGTGCGAAGTACAATTATGAACACTTGGTCTGGTCGATCTAGACAATAATTCGGTATTACCTGCGGGATTCCTCTTGTAGTTGTTTACGTGATTTCTGACTCCTACCTTTATTATGCTGCTCCTCCGAGGAGTCCCTCTGATCCCCTCCGGAAAACCGGACTCCGGGTCCAGCGAGGCGACTCCGCTTCGCCTCCCTGCCCTCGACATCCCTCCAGGCGCAAAGTCCGCTTCGGTCCCCCTGGACGCGTCCCTATAAGAGTCCCGCTCCGTCATAATCGTTGGAGCAAGTGCTAACTATACAGTTACTAATTCAAATTGTTTACTAGTGTTAAATATCAGCACCAATTGGTCATTTTTTTTAATTTCTCGACGAAAAAGCGATAGTTAAGAGGACTTCAATTAAGCTGGACTGGTAGTGATCGCGCGAATTGTCTCCGTGCGTCTGCGGTTTCTGGCTGATAGCAGGACGACAGTCATTCACAGGGACAGTTATTCACAGGGACAGTCACAGTCATTCACAGGGACAGTCACAGACATTCACATGTAGCTAATTATGTTTTATTGCAAGGAGAGGTGTAGCGCTTCACGCATCTCTCTGCTAACTCATCTCAACCTATGCTATTTCATTAGAACTAATAAAAAGAACGTCAACAGTGTTAACAAATTCTCTAATTAAAGGCTATTCCATAAATGAAAACAGCACCCGCTGAATGGTTGTAATAGCTGTATCTATCCTTAGGCAGAAGTAATCCAAGTGATGCTGATGTGGGACCTGCAGCCGCAGATCGTCCGCTGGAAGCGCCTCTGCCTGGCGCCCCCCCCCCCTCACCCCACCCCACCATAAGTGACAAAAAACGCTGAAAAAACCCGGCGCAGCCTGCAACGAAAAACATTTAAGCATCCCGAAACCCAGGGACATCACGGCGCTATGAACACTAAATGTCACAAAGGAAAACATGTTGTAATAATAATCCATATTCTAATCACTTATCATGAACAGGTCACTGAAGAATTGATACTTTAAAAACATATTATTCAATATAAAAACCATTAAATTCAAACTTGTGTGTATTGTTAACGGGGAACATTCATGGGAAACATGACCGTGTCTGGTTTATTGCTTTATTATTACATCATCACCGTATGGCACCAGGTGACTTCAAAATTGAAGGAATATTGTGATGAGGGTTTAGGACTATAACCATAATACATTGTCAATAATCACTCCAGCTTGGCACCAGCCTGTACGGCCACTCCATGCTGTTTGTCGGTTCGCATACTGAACACCAGAGGGCACTAAACAATCGCGAATTTATTTTTACATCTCAAACCAAGGAATAAATATGAGCACCGTTTTTTTTTTCTCAAAGTCAAAATAAGTTTGTCATCTCATAATGACGTGTACATAAGACAAAAATATGCCATAAAACACTTGTCAGGTAGGAAAGATGGTTAAAAAAACAGAATTTCATATGCAAAAGACAGATAAGATTTATTTTAGTTACGAGTCTAATGAATCCATATGAAAAATGAGTACATTTGTAGACCCAGTCTATTGACTGGGAAGGGAACAGAGTGTACAGTGGTTAAATTCCCTGGGGGAGAAAGCTGTTTTCAAGTCATACCTCTCTGGCTTTGAGGCTGCAGAACGTCATACCAGACGGCAGTGGGTCGAAGAGAGAGTGAAAGGGGCGGCACACTGGGAGTGTGCTGGTTGGTGATAGAAGTTGTCCAGACAAGTCTGTGCTGAGATTGCTGCTCAGTTACAGAGGGTCACAGCAAAGCAGCCAAACACACGGAGCAGTTCAGGCTTACATTTTGGGTTAAGGCACTAATGTCAAAAAGGGGAAACATGACGCTTCATTTTAAAAGTGATCAGAAACATTTCTTCGGAATCACACTCCATGTCATAGCAACAATTCAGTTTAAAAAGTTTAAAAAGTAGAAGTTTATTAACAACCTATAGACCAAGGCACACTGGTGCAAGTAAAATGTCACCCCATGTCATCCCAAACAATGCCGACCCGCCTGGTCCATGCCTTCTGCTTGTCAGTGCATTTCTCTTCACCAAGCTGCCCCCAAGTATTCAGTAACAGGACTGCGGTGCTGACTGCAATATACATGGCTATCAACAGCTGAGTTGAGAGGGGTGAAGATAAGGTTGAATAGCTAAACAAGATTAGGCAATCAGTAAGATTGCTCAATCTTCTGGTTTTCTCATGTCTTTTGAGACACAAATTCATCAAACCACAAGTTTTTGGGGATTACCTGGAGGAAGCCCCTGGAATATAAAGAGGGCATGAACACAGAACGAGGGTAAGATACAAGACCGACAACATCACAGGCTGTTCTCTGGACGGGGGGGGGGTCATCCAAGTGGTCAGTCTCATGGTTCTAAACAAACCTTGGATGCTGAAAGAATGAGCAAATGAAAACAAACACACAGCCTGTAAGATTATACGTTTACTTTTCTTCATCAACCTTCAGGAACATCCCATTTTCATGCTTTCCATGTGAAGTTTTTCAAAGGGCAAGACAAGCATGACATTTTTAACAGAAAAGGCCTTGTTCAAATCAACTCAAGAATAGTTACTAATGGTCTTTTGTTTCACCAGTTTCACAGGGAATGGTGCCAGTGTTACATTAAGGGAAATAGGGCATTAATATTCCCCTCTCCTGCCACTAATTCGAGACAAGTGGCTGCAGCTGGTGCCTGGACATTAGCTGCTCCATTTGCCCTGGACACTATCCCTCCCTCCCCCTCCCCATCAGTGCCATCGACTCTCATTCCCGCATGTTGGACAGCTGTTGTGTCATATGTGAATATTCAGTTATCTTCTGTGGACATATTTGGCTAATAGGGTTATCGTGCACTGCCGCACCCTCTTCCTGTTAAAGACCTCTTATGCTCTATATCTGGCTGCAAATCATAGTGGTCGAATGTAAGACAAAATCTAGGACGCAACAAGGATCACTTTCTTTCTTTTGGGTTTCCCTCTTGAATAGAGCCAATGGAGAGTTTAATGGGTCAAACCTTGTGCAAACGTTACATGGAAAGGGACTAACAGGCTCTGGATTATAAACACACACCACAGCCCAACCATCACCATTCTTCTGTGTCCAACAAAGAGTAAAAACCTAAAAAGACCACAGCAAAGACCTCTACCCAGGTAACAGGGAGCATTCCCAGAACTTTAGCCAACGTTATGTGAAGGTCTTCTGAAAGTTGGCAGAGAACGTTCTTACTGTATCGCAAAGCCAGTGTACCCCACTGCCCTAAATCTGCTTCTACCCCATTATTCTTAGTTGTAGTAGTAGCTGTAGCAGTGGGATAATGTTCTGGGAGCATCAAGAGCACTGGACACTGAACGTTTCCATACCTTAATCATAACGTTCGATAAACGTTCCTAGAATTAAAAATTGTTAGCGGAGTAGCAAGCAGATACAGAACTCTACACAATGTCTGATCTTTAAAACATTTCTTCCATTGTCCTTTGTATTAGTCTATGTATATTGAAGTAGTGGCTTCCAAATATTTAACCGTTGCACTTGTTTGAACTATAATACTTTCTTTAAACATATGGATGGTTTTTAATGAGAGCCAGGCTGTCTGTGCGAATGTTCTCTCTGTCTGGAATGTTTCTTCAGCTCCTCAGTTTCTTAAACCCCCAAATGTTCATTCACTGAGATATAGTCAAACTGCAATCTCTGCTCATGACAAACAGACTGATTTCTTGTGTTGGTGTTTTCACCCACTGAAATGCGGCTTAACATCTCCAACTCCAGGTGTTCAGTGGAGCTGCTTGGACATCGTGTGTACAGGGATGACCGTGACGCAAACCTCAACGACGCATCAAAAGGTACTTCTCTACAGCCACAAATTCTGTCCTAACATTAAACTGAACCATTATGTTTTATTCTCCGCTCATGAGCTGTGAGAAGCTTTACTCTCCAATAGAATGTTCTTCTCTCGTTGTCACTGGGATAAATATTTCATTTCACTGCATAACAGCTGCTTGTTGATCAGATCACATGACTGGAAAATCAACATTCTGACTATCACTGGTAATTTGAATCATACCATTCTAAAAAGTGAGTTTCTTAAACATAAGCATCTGCTGAACTCCCTGTTACGGTTTCAGTTGATGCCATTTTCTTTACTGAGGGTGAGCATCAACATGAAGCCTCATGGAAACTTCTCTGCTGTTTCTGTTCGCAGATGATGCGAAGCTCTATGAATGGGGGCAGGGCTGAAGTATACATAACCATGGACAAACCCACACTTTAGGGCATATAAGTCAGAATATGGTGAATTTCGGGAATTTCTGAAACAGTTTTAGTGCTGAATCCAGATACAGTTTTCAGAGTGGCCATCCTGACGCTGAAGACCGCGGATTTTCTGAATGGAAGGGAAATGCACTTCCGCTATGGCTGTCTGAGTCTAACTAGTGTGCATGGCTGTATTGTTAACGCTGATTAAAGAATACCCGCACGGAGTTAAAGCTCTGCAACCGGTAAATAGCAGAAAAAAAAAGATCTTTTCCGTCTCTTCAAATAAAAAACGGAAATCACAACATAACATTAGGATTCCTACAACCAGATATTAGCACTGAAACAAACTGTACACGTCTAAAAACATTTGATAAAGTATTTACCTTTGCAGACCCCGACATAACCATTAACCCCGTAACTCAGACATTTCTCATAAACGCATTCCCCTCTCCCTTCTCACACATACCCCATCCGTTTCCTCCCAAGGATCATTTCCTCCATGGAAAGAAACTCTACACAGCGCTCAAGTTGACTCAACACCCTTTCTGGGTGGCAGACAGTCGTCCCCCCCCCCCCCCGGCACTCCCCTTTCTTTTTGCAGTCCAGTCACGGCCCCCTCCCCTTTCCCTTCTCCTCCCAAGCGCAGTCTCCCTAGTTCCTCCTTCTCCAGGATCTCCACTGGGTTCGCCTCCAACTTTCATCAGCGACTTTCATGCTAGTATCTTCTTCTGCATTTTCTTAATTCTTTTCATTAGATCTTATTTCTGGTGAAGTCAGTAGTTAACACCAACGAGAAGTTTTTATAGCGAAGTTTTTACCATTCGAACAAGTTTTACTTTTCCTATCTCAAGAAAACAGAAGTCTTTACTTGAACAAGAAATAGTTTTATTATACTGTGTTGGCGCTAAAGATTATACAGCCTGCTTCCAGGATGGAGCGCTTGTCCCACTAACGGAGCGGCTTCTTCTGGCTTCGGCCCGAGTCCGCTGGTCCTGCCGTGAGTGAGTATGGGGTGCGGGCTGAGGAAGCTGGAGGACCCGGAGGACAGCAGCCCCGGGAAGATCTACTCGAGTCTGAAGAGAGCGCAGGTGGAGACCAAGACTGACACGGCGTATGAGTACGTGCTGCTGGATTTCAGCCTGGAAGGTGAGGAGAGGAAGCCGGGTATGACCGGGGTATGAAATGTGAATGGAGGTGCACCTATCTTTACAATCAAGCTGTTTCATTCAAAGAATGTAAACTACATCTTACAGGGTTGCCAGCTCTCACGCATCAAGCGTGACACTCGCTTTCAGGGTCAAACGCTCACGCAAGAAATCTTACAACAAATCCATATTATTCCATTATAAAACTAAAATTAGCTACACCAGAAGCGCTGGGGTAGTTTGCAAACCCTACGGACTACTTACAAGGTAGTAATTGTTACATACATGTAATTACGTGTGCAGAATTGTCTGGAATTGAAAATCTCATGCCAGCCAGTTGACTAAAGTTGGCAACCTTAGTCTTTAGTATCTGAGTTTATGCAAGTTGTATGAATCCTGATTATCAAAGTATTCGATTTTATTTACATATACTGTTTATGCTGCTGCCCAAACTAAGTAGTATTAATTAAGCAGAGAGAGGGAGAGGTAATGATGTGGACTTGAGAAGCACATTACGATAGAGACGGGCAAATTCTTCTTTTCAGTACTTAGTCGTAAAGTTATACTGCCTTCTGTATGTCTCTGCATGGTGATTGCAGTGGCGGTGTACGTATTTGGTCACATTAGATGTGTAGAGGGTGCTTTCAAGAAATATAGCACATGTACATACCTGTGATTACGTCGGCTTGTGCAGTTTGACGATATTCGGTAACAGACAATAACAGAGAAGTAACCTGGTGTCGGTGACTGACCGGCGATTACGGCCTTTGTCGGGCACACAGGCGTGGGTTTCACGCGTAGCACGGTAACCGGAAGATTCATCGTGAGGCTTTCCAGGTTTAGTCCTGCAGCCCATGTTTCCATCGCAGTTTTTTAAACATTGCTGTTTTTAATTCCTCCTACACATTTAACTGAATCTTTAATGTTTGTGCTAAATTTATGTATCTTAGATGGTTTTGTACAGTTGGCAAGTTATAACGCTGGCTGTCCAGTGGCTTATCAGTACATCGCCCCCCCCCCCTTCATGTTTTTTCTTTAGGCTAAAAAATGTAAGTGGCTAAGTTGCTGCCGTCTCTCTCTCTCTCTCTCTCTCTCTCTCTCTCTCTCTCTCTCTCTCTGTCTATTGAACGTCTCGATATTATCATTTATCTTCTACACAGTAATCATAAGTATCCAAATGCCCTTCTTGAGGAATACAGACTCCTGTATCTGTGGGCAGAAGGCATTTCTACATTGCTGATATTAAACGTTCCCCTAATAATCAAGTTAAACCGGATGTATAATG
Organism: Cryptomyrus ogoouensis; assembly: GCA_025773925.1. Lineage (NCBI taxonomy): Eukaryota > Metazoa > Chordata > Actinopteri > Osteoglossiformes > Mormyridae > Cryptomyrus > Cryptomyrus ogoouensis. The sequence goes on along the minus strand of JAOYFF010000036.1, from coordinate 17,061,539 downwards.
TAAGAAGGTGCACAGAACCAGCTTCCTCCACACACAGCGATTCAAGTGAATTCCGTGTCACCAGCAATCATTATTGGCTAAAAAAAAGAACAACTTGTCACTTGTTTCTTGAGTTGATGTATGTTTTATATAACATTTTGAACTTAACTATTGCAAAGATAAGCTGTGACAAAGCAGTGCGTCTGCCAATATGTGAGTTTTCCAGTAAGAAACATCCATGTTGTTATATCCTGGATTCATTGTCTCTATGGATGGAAAAACAACTTAAACTGCAGATGTATCCAGTTAAAATTTATTCAAGTGGATTTGCGCTGAGATCAGCTGGTTTGATGTCTTAAGACAACTACTGTCAAATCTCATCACGAAGTGTCTTGATCGCCTTTATAACCTTCCCACATTTGTTTGTCTTTTCCATCTGTTTTCGAATTCAGCATCTCGCTCCTGCATTTTTCTCACCCCTGCATTCCCTGTCCTTCATTTCCTCTCCTCTCTCCTCCTTTATCCCCCCTTCATCTTCTTTCTTTTTTATTTTCTCTCAGGGAACAGAGAGTTCAGTGTGCAGTTTGTTAGAAGTGTGGGATTGTGGGGTTAGTGATTGGTGAATGGCGGTGGGTGTTTGCCAGCTGAACGTGGGGAGAAGCACAGGGACAAAAGCACCGGCCTCTCACAATTTGTGTCACATAGGAGGCAGACTGTGGGGACAGGAAGCTCTCCAGGGGCTCATGAGCTTCCCGTCAAACCAGGTGTGACGCTGCATTCAGGGTTATGGGACAGTCACACACAGGCAAGACATGGTGTGTCTGTGTGTGTGTGTTTGTGTTTGTGACTATCATCATCATCATCATCATCATGTTTTTTCCTTTTATTTTTTCATCAGTGTTGTTTAATACAGTGTTCAGATCAGCCTTTGTGCATTCTGGTATGTGTTTAAATAAACTTCGCCACTAGAATCTGTAAGCTTTATATAATCACATATGAGTGTTTACATGGAGTGTTTAGGCCGTGAGGTGGTCTGGACAGGTTTCCTGAATTGTTCCTGCTGTCATTCTGTGGCTGATGATAAAAAAATAATAAATGGAGCAACTGCAAATTTTGGTTCACAGTCTTTCTATTGTTCTTTTCTTGTTGCCGCTAATACAAAATATATTGCTTTCAGAAGTTTGTGGTGCACTGGTGCGATTTAAGGATGCAGGAATGTGTACATATGGTTATCTGAGCTGACTGGCTGCCGGCCAGAACTTCAGTGTGAACCCCAGTCCATTAAAACAGTCGCGTATTGTAGGGTAAGAAAGTGTGTGTGTGTGCGTGTGTGTGTGTGTGTGTGTGTGTGTGTGTGTGTTGGGGGGTGTTTGGGATTTGTGAGGTGAAGAAGTCCCTAACATAATTGTGAGTGAAGTATCGACCGCTCGCCAAATCTAGATTCTGCCAAAGCTGCTACTTATCTCTTTGTGTTGCTGGTCCAAGGCTGACACGTTGGATCTTTCATCTGTAGCGTATAATATACAGTACATGTGAAATAGCTCCCATATTCCGTACAGCCTCACAACCCTCTGGACGTGTATGTTGAGCAGATTAGGCTCTGGGTGACGCACCATGCTGGTTTACTGTTTGAATAATTACTTTGGTAAAGACTTCAAGAGCAGCTCGTAAACAATAAACAACATATACCAGGCTTCTAACAAGCTGGGGTGTGTGAGGATTGAGACTGGGCCCAACAGAGCTCAGATAAACAATAAGGGCAGCAGATGTGAGAAAGTGTTTGTTGATTTGTGTTAATTGTGTTGCTGGAAAATTTTTGTTTTCTGTTCTATGACATGAGACATTAATCCCCATTATGCTTCTAGCTATGTGACATTTGGCAAATGATTATGTAGGTATAGTACACTCCCTCCAGAGGTAGTGTCACAATTAGTCTTTGAAACTAAACTTAACTCTGTCTTAACCCATATGAGAAAGTGATTCTTATTTAATCCCCGTGGGGAAATTCCTTTGGCCTATCCCATCCTAGTCTCCATGAGACACACAGTCTCTGTATTTGAGAGCTAGTTTTGGGGTCAAAGCACATGGTCACCCAGTGCCCCACGCTCCTGGGGTAATTAGGGATGAGGGCATCAGTTTGCTGACCATGGGAGTCCTAACTTGCTGAGGCCCATCCATCCATCCATCCATCCATCCATCTTTTAACTAACTAGTGGTGTATTCTGGAGTTAATTATAAAATTACATTACATACAGTACTGTGCAAAAGACTTAATCTAATCTAAGAAAATGGTGTTAAAATGATCTTCATGTTGATGTATAACTACGATATTATGCCTGTCAACTGTCCAACACATCCATGTATTTTACTCGACCACTAGCTCACCTCATATCATATCAATCAACTCCCCACTGACTTTTTTTAAAGAAATTAAATTAATTAATGTTCTAATGTTAAATTGTGTTTTTTGATCTGAGCACATATTCCCTTACTACTCACTACTCGGGGAAATACCTTTAAACATTTCCTTTGACGGCTTAAGGCTTTTGCGCAGTACTGTGTATGTAAAACCTTAATGAATTGATACAGCACTGTCTGAGTGTCTGTGTGAATGCATTGTGTCTGTCATGCAGGAGAATAAAGGCAGTTTGTAATGCTTCCTGTTTGTCCCGCCGCCCAGGCAGCCGACCCACAGTGCAGGGCCTCTCCTCCCTCTTTGAGCTGCCCCAGGCCCTGTTGCCCTACTACACCCAGGGTTACATGCTGGCCGCCCTGCACCCCATCATCCTGTCTGTGGGCCGGAGCCGTGCCCTGCCCTGCAGCCTGCTGTATCGGGCCGTTCTGGCCCGCCTGCGCTCCAGGTACCAGTCTGTCTTCGTTAGCCTCTTTACTGGCCTGGCACTCGATATTGTAAGACCACACCCATTCAATATGATTTGATACAAAACGATCACATTCTCAGCATGCATGTGGCCTTTCTTAGCCGTGATGGTCTCTGAAGTTAAGGAATGTCAGCGCATTGATGAAAAGTCTGTTTCAGATATAAGCCCTTAACAGACTGCATGTATGCATTGGATTTAATACCCACATTGCATTTAAGGTTTTCCCAACTTGAACATGCTTGCTTAAAACCTGCAGAGGTGGAAATTTCAGGTCCAGAAAGTACAAATCCAGACCGTGATTTAGTTTCAACCAACCAGTTGAGCATAAAGAGTCACAGTCACAGAGAACTCAACTGGTTGGTTGAAACAAAATCCTAGTCTGGATTTGTACTTTATGGACTTGAAATTTCCACCTCTGAAAACCTGCAGTAGTAATTTCTAAGAATGATCGGACTGTTGCATTTAAGTTCATGTTTCTCCTGTGTTTTTTATATGAATTGTTTATTCGTGACCCTTTTCCCGCTAACTGCTTATCTAACCGTAAGCTGGTGTCCATGTGGCTCCTCTGCACCCTCCTGTATGTCTTCCTGTGCCTATTGGTGACCGATATGGGGACTTCTTTGGTTTGACTGGGCCCCAGTCTGTCCGGACGAGGACCAGTGAGAAACAGGAGAAACCATGTAGCCATTTTGACGAGTTTTTATCTGGGGTCTGTACTACATACAAGGACTCCAGAATGTTTCTAATGTAAGTCAGTGGTCCTCAAACTGTGGCTTGGTAAATAATTCGGGCGATTTTCTGAATATGCTTAAAGAATGCACCCCCCCGCTCGCTCGGTGAAGTTTTTTGTTATCAGTCCATTACTGAATGTAGCCATGAGGGACCGCCTGCTTCACTGTGTAAGATGTAGATCAGGAGGTAATAGACCAGGATCTGTCTGCCTCAGCAAGCAGGCGGTGACCCTGGATCGGAGTGTCCCTGTGCTGAGAGCGGAGATGTGGCCCCTCCCTGGAGACTCCCTGACTGAGGACACGGTGCGAGCGCTCATTGACAGGGTAGGTAGCTCTGTATGTGCATCTGTCCCGGCCACTGGCGTGTTTGCACCCCATGAAGTATATATTTTTCTCATTTTTATCATCACTTGGGGAATTTTAAAACATAATAAGGGGTCTCGATTTCACCAGTGAAGGGGTCTCTTCTATCTAGACCAGACTTGGGCAATTACTTTAAATAATCAAATTATTAAGCAATCAATGAACTGTCCATTTATCAAGTAATTTAATTCATCACTCATTATTTAACTAATTGAACCATGTCAGCAAAAACCATTTTCTAATGATTATTTTCACTTTCCGTGAAAGTTGCAACAGAAGACTTGCTATGAATGTATGTAGTTGTTTGTTTTGAGGCTCATTGTGTTGGTATGGATATAGCAGTTGTATTTATGATTTTTCAGGGGACTTGAACATACGTTTTTTTCATCTTAATTATCGTGAAAAAATTGCTTCATGTGCCATATTCATCCTGTGAACCGAGCTTTGGCCCAGCGCTGCTCTGGACCATCAGTAAGTGCAAAATGCTGTATGGACGACCGACAGGCCACACCCCTTTTCCAGGTGAATTGCAGTGCCCAGGGCGGCGTGAGGTTCGTGGGCTCCGTGCTCCAACACGTCAGGTCCGACATCCTCAGGAGCAATGGGAGGATGGCCAGCCCAAGGCAGAGCTGCCGGTCCGCCCCAAGGACCCCACCCAGCACTCCACCTCAAGTCAGGGACCAGGAAGAGTCGGCGTATAGCCCTGGTGAGACCCCCAAGTGGGGCAAAAGAATGAGGGTCTATGTAAATCTCACACAAACTAGGTGCCTCTTTTGCTCAGCCAGAAGCAGAACGGTGTGTCTTTCCAGTCCAAGGCTGACATGAAAGGCTTCTTCACACAGACCTCCAGCTGCTGGTGTTTTTCCACTCCTGGGCGCCAGGCTGCGCCCCCCTGGATGCCCTGGCCTGCAGCTACCACCAGGGTGCGCTGTCCATGCGAGTGTCACGGAAGGGCCAAGTCATCAGTGCCTTAGAGGCTGATTGGCTGGAGCTGACTGCTGCGTACTACTGCAAGGGCTGGTCATTGGTGGACTCTTTTGTTTACTGGGATATTCCCAAAGGTACTGCTCTGATTGGTAAGCAAGAACACGTATTGACAATCACAGATTCTTTATCTTCCAGGTGTTTTGGTTACATTTTGGATACTTTGTCCATTCATCTAGATAATCTTTGGTAAAATCGGTGGTGGGAGAGTGACACTTTTAAATATTGTTTTGGGTACACAGTTCTTTTCCATTTACTCTAAACCTGCTCGGTGGTAGTGTGGATTTTCTCTGGGATATTTATTTCTGCAGTCAAAAGGCATGATTTCATGGAAGTGTGTGTCACAGATTTCTCTTTATTGTGATTAACACTTTTTCCACAAAGTTTTTTTCTGCCATGTGTAAGGCTGGGTATTTAAGGTAGGCCAGTCCTTCATATCAGGGTTGAAACGGCAGTTATCCGTTGCATTCAAATCTGCAAATATTTTGATACAGCTCCACATTTATCCAGTGAATATATCACTGAGGGCATTACTCCCGCCTGATACTTTTCTTCTGCTATAGGAGAGCCTGTCCCCAGGTCTCTGGAGGGCCTGTTTGTGTATGAGGAGCGGAGTTCCAGTCCCCCAGCCAACGACACCATTGTTGTGGAGCAGTGGACTGTCATTGAGGTAAATGATACACAGAAATAGGTACAAGATGTGCATTGTACACATTTGTGTCTTGTGTCCTGCGACCTTCAAGAGGTCCGGTGTCTATCTAGATTTTGCAAATTGGTGATTATTTACATAGAACTTTCAAGACTTTTTATTCAGTCTGGTCATGCAAAAACGACATGCACCCAAGAAACCCTTCTGGATATTAAAGACAGCTCTGGAAAAATTCAAGACCACTCCATATATTTCATTTTTTTATTTTTTAGAAAATTAGAAAATCTGCATTTTTAAATCCTGGTTTGATCCTGGTTCTGCTGGCAGAAGGCTACACGGCAGACTGTTTCCAGGCTCAGAATTTCTAAGACAGCAGTACACAAGAACAAGGTGAAGCAGGAGACACTGGGAATGACCAGAAACCAGCCAGGTAGAGGGCAGAAGCCACTTTCTAATGGCAGAGATGACTGTCAACTTATCCGTCAGTTTCTCATGAATCGGAGGATGAAATCAAGTGACCTTCCAAGGGAATGGGAAACATTCAGTGCAGGTGTGAGGTGCACTGCTAGGACAGTGTGTATCAGGCTTCTAGAAGCAGGACTGAAGACCCATAAAGCAAGGAAGAAGCCCTTCATTAATGAGAAGCAGGGAAGACCCAGGCTGCAGTTTGCAGAAAAATATATATTATTCACAGAAGTACACCCATAAATTGAGAAATGAGTGAAACAAAAAAATGTTCTGTGGCCTTTTAATTTTTTCCAGAGCTGTCTATGCATATTATTTAGTCTGCACTACATATACCGCTGTATAGATGTACATTCACTAATTGTTTGCCGCTCCATGTTTCTAGCTGTTTCTAGCGCTTATTCAGCAGTATTCCGCCTGGATGCCAAAATGAATTTTGTTGTCTGTGTACTTGTGCTTTTGCAGTGACAGTCATGTTTAACGTAATGTGATGCATTGGCACTCTGCTTGCTTATGTTGTGCTCGTCTTCCTCAGGGTGCCAACGTGAAGACCGACTACGGGCCTCTCCTGCACACGCTGGCTGAATTCGGCTGGCTGCTCACCTGTGTGCTGCCCACTCCAATCATTCGCCATGACAGGTCACGGCCTTCGCCACCCGCCCCCCACACACACCCCAGACTGTGAAGGTCTCTCCTTGACTGTATGTTTTTTTTTTTTTCCTTTCAGTGATGGGAATCTGGCCACCAAGCAGGTAGTGTTTCTCCAGAGGCCGGTCAGAGCCAGATCCACACAGCACCGCACCCAGGTGAGGCTAGAGGCCCCTGCCTCACTGATGGCTCTACTGTTAAATCTATAACCGTCAGACAAATATGCGGCTCACCATTTTTTGACCTCAGAGATTGCACGGTCCTCATATTGTCTCTGGCATTGCGTTACCTTCCTTAATCAGGACTACACATAACAGGTATGCAAGTACGCATTCGTCATATAAAGCAGCAATATTTTTTCATAATGGTGCAAATGCACATAAAATAAGTGCATTTGCACTGTTATGACAAGAAATTTACATGCATTTTAACATTTATAGGGCTATAGCATACTTCATTTGTGGTATAAAAGTTAAAATGCACAGTAATTTCTTGATTGGAAAAAAGTACAAATGCACATAAAATAACTACTCATTGGCAGTGTTAGAAAAAGTATTGTCACACACAATGCTTTATATGGCAAATGTGTAACTTGCGTACCAGTTTTCTGTATCCCTGTTCATCATCCTGCCCACATGGCATGGGAATGCAGAAATCTAATGACGCTGCCTGTAAGGTTTGGTTGTGAATGGTAGACTTGGAAGGTAATCAACTGAATGAACCCACAAATTTAAAAACATTTCTTTCAGTATATGTCTTTGCCTATGGAACTTTCATATTGCATCAAATGTGTATCTATGAAAATTGAATTTAATTGTTCCTTTAGACCTGGATGTGAAGTAGAGATTTTTATAACGGCAAAGAGGTTTGACTAAGACATTGCAATTGCTGGTGTCATCATACTGATGTGCAATTTTAAATTGAGTGACGATGACTCAAGACTCAGTTGATATCATCTGAGCAGAACAGTCAGTCTCTCTCTTTACTCAGGCTGGATCTCCCCAGACCGAGGCCCCCAGCCTCTCTGTGGACCCAAACGACCAGTCCTTTTGCACGGCCGGCACTGGGGTGTTCCCAGTCTTTGGCGGAGGTTACCCAAGCGTCCTGTCCCAGCTGGATGATGGGGGGTTCGAACCGGACGAAGGGGTGGCGGAGGTCACCTGCATGTGACCCTCCTGTCCTAACACTCATTTCTGGCTGCAGATTAGGCAAGTTAGACACAAGTGGACACTTTGACATTTCATAAAGCCATATTACTGTCTTTAGAGATTTTCCTCCTTGATGTTTAAGATAACGCTGCAGGAGAACTCTTGGTGATGGCTGCCGATACATTCCTGTTGCTAAATGTGACATTCTTGGAATGTTCACATAGCAGTGGAATAACTGTGATCATGTGGTATGGACTCACACAATATGCTGACAGATGTACATGGCGTACTGGTGTCAGCGGTGTGCCCCGCCGTACTGTACACACGCTACACCCACAGCACCCCCACTGTGGCCCTGCCTGAAGCACAGATCACTAAAGAAGTACATCCACGAAAAGAACATCCAGCACAGAAAGATCATGTGGCACATGGGGGGTGCTATGGAACGGGTCACCCTGAAATGTGTGCACTTCAACCTCTGCTACTTTTCAATCTCTTCTCATTGTTTTCGTAATCCTAATCACACTGATTTTGAATGGACTAGTTACCCACAACCAGAGGTGGACATTTCAGGTCCAGAAAGTAAAAATCCAAACCAGGATTTTGTTTCAACCGACCGGTTGCATACTCTGTGACTGAGTTAGAGTATGATATCATCAGTCACAGAGTATGCAACTGGTTGGTTGAAACAAAATCCTGGT
>JAOYFF010000036.1:17017396-17046410 GCA_025773925.1 Cryptomyrus ogoouensis | reverse complement strand
CAGACAGAGAGGCAGACAGAGTATATGATAAGATTTTTGCATCATCTGTAGTATACTGTATCTGTTGGACAGTGGGGGAGGAGGGTCACTGGGACACAGTGTCCTGGTGCTGATGGGCAGCTGGCAACCAGCTGGCCAATTCTGGGACCACCTCTTTTATGTCAGAGACAAGCCATGACATCACAGCTGGTGGCTCTTGTTAACTTTAGGAGAAGAGCACTGTGGAGAGTGTCCTTCTTGTAATTCTTAGTAATACAGCAGTCATGTGGGAACGTAGCTATAAGTGAGTCTGTACAATCCCTGTCACATTTTTATATGCAAGATATTTTCTAGCAATACTGCCTAAAGGAGAGCCGACAGTGCATCGAGGTCCACACCCGCAAAGTTTTACTCGTTCCAGGACCGTTATCAATGCAATGATGTGGCTTTACGAATTGTACAATTATCTGTCAATAACTATACGAACCCAATACCTAAGGCAAAATACACGCCCGCAAATGAACACACCCACAGCAGTTTTCGGGACAGAACGAGCCGGATCACACTCGAACCCAGCAAAGCTTTTCACCCGTACCTCAGGCCATTCTTCCGAGAGCTGCCTCTCATCGCAGGTGCCCGGAACTGGCTGACACACCGGGCCACCGCTCCTCGTAAACACCGGCAGCCTCTCGCCATCGTTTGATCCGCTTCGGTATCTGCTGCTAATCATTCCGGTGAGAAGTGGCTGGCTTTGTGTGAGACGCGCCCCCCTGATCTTCGTGCGGATTGGCTGGTCGGGGCCGTAGGCGGCCTCCCATTGGTCACTCGATCTGCTCGTCAACGGAGGGAACGTGACGCAAATCTGTCACAAGATGCAGTGTTGTGTTGCTGGAGTGTAGAAAGGTTAATGTTAAATTTAGAGTGAAGACGGAATTAAACGAACATTTACGGACAAAACATTTCATTTCTGGCTCCGATTCATTGTCTATATAAATTATGCCACAATGTCATCGATAATAATCTAATGTACATAGTACATGATTTTTTGCTTGTTTTTTATATTTATGTATACAATTTGTATACCGCAACAACCCTACGTTGATTTAATCTCGTTCTTTTTCGATAATATCATTACTTACTATTACACCGCATTAGTGCTGCGTGCCTTTGCTGCACCATTTGTTTTGTTTAACCCGATTAACGACACCTCCCAGCTTTAACCAGGGCAATCAGTGTCATGTTTTCCTTCTGCTTCCCTTTAAGTATCTCAGGATTTCTCGCACATTGTTGTAATGCTCGTTTTTAAACTGGTTAATGGGGATTATCCTGCATCACGCTAACGTGCTACATTCATTATGTTTATGGTAATTTAAAGTAAGTTTCTTCGATTGATTTTCACGTAGCAATTATAGCAAGTAGCCTGGTGTTGCCGAGTTACCGGACAATGGAAAATGCAATACATGGGATGCAGGCAGGCATGTGTCCTCTAGGGTTTATCTCATGTCAATTTATGACTTGTGTATGGGAAGTCAAAAATAGTGTAAGTATTTGAGAAGGCATTTAAGAAAAGAAGGCGGGGCGACCGAAACTCGTTTGTGACGTTGTATAGCATACCTCCCCGTTTGTCTGTCCATGTGACAACTCTGGGTGAACAGGTAAGTACAACACATTAGCGACCCAAATTTACAGACCAGGCAATAACAAAGAAAACGTAGTTTTACTTTCATTAAGGGACATTAGGTTGCACCATCTGATCTCTCGAAGAGATTAGATAAGATAGAGCTTTATTTATCCCCAGGGAAGAATTTTTGTTGTCCAGCAACATTATTACAGATGCAATAGTTCCCCTCCAAAAACATAAATAATGAACATCCAGACAAGTAAATAAGAATAACGTCTTTGATACAGTGCTGGTGATACAAATTACATTTAAAAAAAAAACATACTCATCAAACATGAAATGTTAAAATTTCCTGCAGATGGAACAGTACAGTATTGAGTAAAAGAGTGTTCTCCAGTCTGGGCTTAAGTACAAGGAAACCAGAAACACAGAACAAGTGAATAGCAGTTTTCATGAACCACTCAGTCAGTCATCTTGGGGGAAATAAAAGTGCTCCTCAACTGTACCAGCTGGATGTTGAGAAAATGGGTCCTCAATTTTGAGACTGGAATTTGGGCACATTCTTCCTTCTACCATCACTTCTAAGGATTCCAGACCGTGTTCTAGATATAAAGAACCACAGCCTAGTCTGCACTTACTTCTACTACCTTATTCTGCCAGTCCAGTTACTTATGTAAACACCAAGGTGCATGCAGCATTGCACCAATTCTATACTCTGTCCTGAGTTGAGATGACATCAGTCATTAGTTCTCTGCTTCTACTGAATTCCACCACAGGTTCCCTTATTTTTCCAACATTGAACTGACTTCTTTACTAGTACATCCCACAATCACAGAATCAGCAGGGAGCTTCCGAAGATGGCAAGAGTGAAAATAATACCTGATATATGTGGTATACTGAGTAAATGGTACTCAGCACTACATCAGATATACAGCTACTGACGTGGATGAACTATGGCCTTTTGGTGAGGTAATCTGTGGTCCAGACAACTTGCAACACCTTGAGCTTGGACAGGGATGGACGGCTGTGTGGTTGTTAAAAGTACTGAAGACATTACAAGGTCTGCTCAAGTCACAAAGGACATAATCTTCACGATGTTGCCTGAATTCATCAGGTTTGAGTAGGCTCTGCGAAGCAGATTATCATTTATTTTTAATTTTGAAAGCCAATACCCCTACAACCATGGTTTCATCTGGGAAGTGAGAGGAAGGAAGATACCATTCCAAATGTTGTTATAACTTTTCCTAGATGTGTCGTAACACCACTGACCGTGCAGGCTTATCCAGTAGCTACACCAGTGCCATCTTGCTCTGTAAGATCTGTTATTGGAAGGTCCCTGTTTTTTTCATGCTTCTGTTTATGTAAAGGAGAGACCTCAAATGTGTTTTTAAACTTTTCAATTTAATACATGTTACTGTTTAAATGGTATTTTGGCACCCTCATATTTCCGATAATAAAAATCATTTTAAAAACTTCCTGTAAGTTTATTTCTCGCACAGTTACTGTAAATCCTCTGACAAATTCTCTCTTTTATTGTCACATTTGCACTTGATGTTATTGATAAAAATGCTGAATGTGCATAATTTACAGGACTACATATAAGTCTCGTTTCATTGTGAACAATGTGGAGAGTTTGTCTGAGTCGTGACAGCGTAGGTTTGGTTTAGCACCCAGTCGTGTATCTTGCATGGAGTCCTGTGACCCAAAGCCCATTGTTGAAGTGATTGACAGGACTCCATAGCTCAGTATGAATTATTCAGCAGGGGCTGTTCACTGGAGAGCATTGCTGGGTTAGCACTGTGGTAGTCTGCTCAAGGTCCAGTGATCAGTCGGGGTCCTCTGGATCTGTTGCCTTCTAATATTCACCTCAATTCTGCCTTAGACCTACATAAAACCTGTACCCTGGACACAGCCACACAGGAGTGAGTATCGGTGTTCCTGACATATTGGTATTTAACTAGAATAATGATTAAGGATCAAGGTTTATCATCAAAAGCTTTCTAGTGTGTCTCTGGAAGGACCCTGTCACTGTACTCTTCAGAATGGCATTGAAGTCAAAATGCTTCTGTTACAATATGCTGCTATAATAACCAGTCAATGTCTTTGTTTTCCCAGGTATTGTTGCTCCTGCTTTTCAGAGCACAGCATTCACATTACTGCTGCTTCCTGGTGAGCATCTCTAAACTAGCTGAATACCTATAAAACTAGTACAAGTGGTTTAAAATCTCCACTCGGTTATTCTGTGAAATGTTATATACCATCACTTAATGATGTCATACTACAGTTTACATCTAAACTGTACATTTTTTCTTGGAACCTGGTGTTCAGTTTATAATTGACTGCCTTCTGGTTTAGGTTTAAAGTGCTGTTTACACTGTAAGATGTAAATCGCTTTTTGTACATAGTTTTTCTACATATGCAGGCAGTACTCAGGTTATGAACGAGATCCATTTCCTAAGTCTGTCTTTAAGTCAAATTTGTAGGCCAGTTGGAAAAACAATAATGTAGGTCATAATGGTAAAAAATATTATACAGTAATAGTAAAAGTTACTGCATACAGTACTGTACTGTACCTCAAGCCAATGAACTGCTGAAGCCACACAATGTTTTCATGAGCGCCACAAAGTAGCGTGTGCATTCTTTATTATTAACCATTGTATTATTCTAAATTTTGAATAGGCAAAGCGAGGCAATGCAAGTTTATTCATATAGCACAATTCAGACAAAAGGCAATTCAAAGTGCATTACAAAGGCAGAATGCATTTACATAAAAGACATTAAATCACATTTAAACCAAATAAGCCAAACAAACAAATAAATAGTTAACTGAAAAGAAATTACACTGTAGTGACAGCGATTGACTAAACTGGTGTAATTAATAATAGGCTTTATGGCAGTCCGTTCATAAGTACGAGTTGTCCGTAAGTCGGACATTCTTAATCCGGGGACTGCCTGTACATCAATGCCTGAAAGTATCAGTCTACGTCAACACTAACCTACTATAAAATTTGATCTCTACATGACAGTGAACAGAGGCATGAGAGTTGGAGATGTGAGGGAATGAAACTTAAGCTTGGAGCACACCAAGCCAATTTTCAGCTGTCAAAAACAGTCAGGCTGTCGAAGAGAGTCGACGACTGCTTGTTGCGTCAGTGTCTGTGGCACAGTCTGATATGGTTGGTCACGGTTGATGCTGTTTTGGCTGATGAGCATGTCGGTGAAACTGATTTCTCTGATTGGGTTGTATGTCAACCATCACTTCTGGTCGTCCCAGTGCAAATTTAGCGGGACAGGTTCGTCAGCCTGTATTAGCACAAGTTTTTTGCCATCAGGCAAGGAACCAAAAGAAAAGACGTTCATTTAGGTGCCAGCAAGGGAAAAACATGCATACAAGATAACAAGACAAGAGTCAGATCAGCAGAGAGACACAACAAGGTTCAAGGTTGACCCTTAGGCACTGGGCTAGACTGAAAAACAAGGTAGAATTAAAAAAAAAAATCGATAAAATGTTAAAAAAATATTTCTTTGTTATATGTTGCAATTAGTGTGTGTGTGAATGATGTGTGTGTCCCGCAATGGGTTGGGGTCCCATCCTGGGTTATTTCCATGGACCCCTATGACCGTGCACAGGACAAGTGGATATAGAAAATGGAATAGATGGATGATGTTGCAGTTAGCCATGTCCTCAGTGTAAAAACTAAATGCAGAACTTTCCACACCCAGGTAACTCTAGTGCCAACCAGCATCTAGGAGCTGTTCTAAGTGGAAGTCGTAACCCCAGGTAACTCTAACGCTGTTTGCATGCACCTCTATGTCAACTGTATATATCACCTTACCTGCCATTAGTAAGGTGTCGGGTTCAGGACTGCCCTGTAGTCAGGGTAAATTCAAAGTCAACCTTCAGGTCGGACCGGCACAGGTGAGAGGATTATTTACCGTCAAGGACCCAAAAGTCATTTCAGTTTCTTTCTACATAGATATCTTCTCCTTAACTCATATAAAAAGGTGAGTCCTTTATGTTTCAAATGAAAGCGAGACTTCATATTATTTTGGACAAATAAGGTCCAAAAATCAACTTCTAGGTTTTTAGTAAACTGGCCGTGATCCATTAAAAGTATGCCGTAATAATATTAATTAATAATAATAACAAAGTCTTCTCAATTAAAATCTGAGTGGTATGGGTTACTTCAGAATATTTTTACTTATGTGCACCAAATGATTTACTGTCTGTTCTGTGCATATTATACTCATAATATCTCCTAAAGAATTCAACAACGCCACCTATGACTCACAATGTACCACACAGACTCCGGAGTGCCTTTTCTCTGTATGCCGGGCCCTTTCTTTCAGGCTACTTCCTAGCAGGACTGAAGATCTTCTCACTAGACATCATAGTGAGGAAGACTGAAGTTCTACAATGGAAACACGGCGTCTGAAACAAGATGTAGAGGCTTTGCTGTGAGTTTGTTTTAGGAAATTGTGATGCCTTTTTGACCCCCTTTGAGTAACAAGAAGCATTTTGCATTGGTAATACTGGTGTTTCTTTCATTGTAACCTACAGCATGAATTCTCCAAGTTAATAAATAATCTTGCAATAAATAATCAATTATGTTGGATAAATCAGTTCAATTTTATTGAGTTCTTTGGTGTTAAAATCAACTTCAGTCTGAGATCAAAGAAAGCTGTTGGATGATGAAACCTGCCCGAGTCAGAAGCATAAAAAAGTCCTTTGATTACAGCGGAGATTACATTGGACAGAGACTCAGAGAAAATGGATTTGACCCGAAGGGAAAGAGGTCCTTAACTTTGCTGGATGACTTGGTAAGACTGAAAGATCCTTCTGATGCTGTCATTGAAATTAGAAATGTAATGTTCCACATAGACCTCCAAAACAGTACAGTGTGCAGTAATCTTGACATGGAAACTGACATCTTTATGACAGTGGCTCAACTGTTTGTAAAGCTGAAAGTCAGTTTAGTCAAAAAGTTTCAAACTCTAAAGTGTTTCCCTGGATTTTGCCTTGTGTGGTTTCAGACTAACTCTGTGAGAAGCAGTTGGAAGATGAATAATAATAGTTGTTGAAATGTCATTTTTTTTCCTGGGCATGCATGGCTATGCTTCAAGGTACATCATGATCTAGCTATCAGCGCGGCTTTTTGGTGGTTAGAGAAACATGAAGCACAAGATCTGATTCAGAGTAAATTCCTGTGAGTATAATCGTTAAATCCAGCTGGTAAATCATACAGTTTTTCAAAGGAATATATTTGATATATTACGTCTATTAACAGTACATTAACTAGGCTATATTATGGCATAAGTACAACACAGTGGCTTATGTTGTTCACATTTTGACAAAATTAGGTAAGTGCTATATGAATGTAGCATCCAGGCCACGGTAGCCAGCGGGTTTCCAAGCTACACGTCATTGAAACATGGGTGGGTGTGGAAAATGGCTGACAGATCAGTGGACACATCACAGAGCTGTTTGTGAACTGCTGCTTGAGCTAGCACCTGAAGGCAATACGGCAAACATTTGGTTTGCTAAGAACTTACTGGATCTGGATTCCACCAGACTGCAGAATGGCAGTATGGATGGGGAGTCTAACCTTAGTGCACTGGTAGCTGAGTTTGGTCTTTCAGCCAACAACTCGCTCATTTCCAAGTGTTAATTTAATAAACACTAGATTCAGTGAAACATAACAAAACAAGACATTCTGGTAACACTTTCCATCTTCTATGAACACATTCAAACCACATTGTAATGTACTCATAAAGCATTAAAAACATTGATATAAATGTTTATAAAACGATATAACACATTATAGCCATGTTTATTATGCATTATGAATGCTCTATGAAGCTCTCATTTATAATGCACTATACACACAGTACCTTCATAATGCAGTACAAAGCATCCTTAATTCTTGTACCAACCATTATACTGCATTATTAAGGTATCTATAGTGCATTATAATCAACACTATAATGCCTTATTACTGTCAATAGAAGATGCTGTAATAATTTATTAATTTTTATACCAACTATTATACTGCATTATGACGATATATGTAATGCATTATAGATGACAGCTTTAAGTCTTACTGACATTGTCTATAACAATTTTCATTAACGACGGACAAAATGATGCTTCATAGCCCATTTTCTGTATTTTTTGATCCCACTAGATGGTGCTCTCTGTTCAATAAAGGGCACAAAGCTTGTCCAAAAGCAGACCAAGAGCGCCATCTAGTGGGGTCAGAAAATACAGCAAATGGTTCATGAGGCATCATTTTCTCCATCACTAATTTTCATGAACCAGGCTTCCCCATCCTGTGTTCATTTTCATTATTTCATATCTGGAATCTCATTACCCAGGGGAACCAGCAGGCCTGGGCGTGGCCAGGATCCCACCCATTTGGAGCAAGAGGCCATGATACTGTCCTCCTTTGCAGGGATGCTCCTGGTAAGTGGTGTGGGGCTGTGCTCTAAGGGATCCTGTAGAGTCTGTAACCAAGGGAGACCTCCCCTGGCTGGCTGTGATGAATTCATTAATCATTCTTTTACATAAAGAACAGAACTAGTGATAGCCGAAAGGACACCTCATGAACTATTTGCAGTATTTTTTGACCCCACTGGATGGTGGTCTTGGTTTACTTTGGAGGACGCTTTGACTGCTTTTTTGAACAGATAGCGCCATCTAGTGGGGTCAAAAATACAGCAAATGGTTCACGAAGTGCCGTTTTGGCCATCACTAAGCAGAACATACTCTTTTCATCTGGAGTTTCTGACAGGCTCAAAACAAGTGCAAGTGTATTGGTCAGGCACCAACAATTTTCACTTTCATTGTTGGGGGCAGCCTGTAGTTCAGCAGGTTAGGACGCTGTGCCCATGACTGGAAGTTTTAACACAGCTTGCTGATATTCATGCTCAAGAAGCAGGCAAAGACGAAGTCCATATGTCCATTTGATGTCTTTTCCCTTCGGGACTACACTGTCACTACACAGTAAACTCATCCCTCAACTTCAATTCTTTGAACCATCTTATTTTGCATTCCAGAGCAATCTACCTGTGGAGGAGTTGCTGTCCCTATACAACTGCAAACCTTCCACGGCTTACCAGCAACCTCACACCAAGGTAGGCCCTGACCGAAGGAGCTCACCTCTCTATTATGCCTCTTTTCACCAAATTGCCCTCTCTAATCACTAAAGATGTCAAGTGAGCATAACGACACACTCAAATAACATGCAGACACTCATCTGGATAACAGGGTGAAACAGGATAGCAGTGGAAACAATGGAATTCGATCTTGGTGTTGAGTATCCTGCATTTCTCTCAGGAAGGCAGCTCATAAGCCTGGCTGTAATGGCTGAAGTACATAACCTGCAACTACAGATGCATCATGGGAATTTTCATCTCTTTTCACTGGAATGTTTGTGGGGAGTCTATATTACTGACGCAGTCACTGGTCTGAAGTACGCGGCGCGGAATCTGCCGTCAGATAGTGACATTAGTTAAGGTGAAAAAAATGACAGTTTGTCCCAATGTTACCTGTACAGAGCACAATCGTGCACCCGTTCACGCTGTCCCACCACCCATTCGCCATGCTCGGGGGCTACAAGGCTGCGGACCATTCCAGGAAGCACAGTAAGTTGCCCATTTTCAGGCATGACCCGATGCAATTCTCATCTGTTATGAAGCAGAACTGAAGAAAGTAGTTAATTTCTGTGGAGATTGACAATACCCCCAGAATGATTCTCTGAGAAATGCCCAAAAACCAAAACAAGGATTCCCGTGATCCTGGAGACTTGAGTAAAAAGTGTATACTGCTAATGAACTAGTAATTAAGGATACTTGAGCTGAATGCTGAGTGTTTCGATCAGATCACATTTTCTGAATATATTCACAACTTACCATAATTTTGTATGAAACGGGGAGGTTGTATTAGCCGGTTTTGTTTATTGGGGGGGTGGAGTGGGGTGGGGTTTCAATCCCCCATAATTTATGCCCATGCAGTGGTTATTACTTAATTCAATATTAGCCTTCTTACACTTAACTGTTAAATTCTGCTAAAATAATTATGTTACCATGAGAAGTCACCTGACATGTACCTTTGGGGTCAATTTGACCCCAGGGTAGGTGTGAGACTTAAGTAAATTTGGTAGTATTTAAACACAATCACAGAAAAGCAATACACTCATTACAATCTATAAAACACTTTCTACAATTTAATTGAGCTGTTGACTGCATTACTTATTATACCTCTTCTATCAGGACCATAAACTTAGCATAACAAGTCCTGTATTTATAACCCTATAACCTTATCATGAAGCAAAAACATACATTTAAAACAAATCTTTGAGTTTAGGGTAAAACTGAATATGGAAGTGCAGAAATGTGAAGAAACGTTCCAGCTGTAATCTGTCTGGTTTTTCTGCTTGCAAATGGCTATCATTGTCAGCCCCTGCACTCCGTATGATGTTATTTAGCCCAGCGGCTGCAGCTAAGGAGATCCGGCTGCAGTAAAGCTGAAGTGGCTGTGGAGCCCAGTGCAGCAGTGAGGTCTCTGGCCTCCTCCTCCCCGCAGACCTCCATCAGCGTAAGTTACTCCAGAGGCATGTCTTATTGGGTCATCAATGTGGAGTTAGTCCCCCCTTTTCATGTATAACAGTTATCACTTTTCTGGGAAGACTTTCCAGAACTTCATGGAGTGTGTCTGTGGGATTTTTTGCCCATTCACCCAGAAGAACGTTTGTGAGGTCAGGCACTGATGTTGGATGTGAAGGCCTGGCTCGCAATCTCCATTCTAGTTCATCACAAAGGTGTTTAATGGGGTTGAGGTCAGGGCTCTGTTTGGGGCAGGCAAGTTTTTCCATACCAAACTCACCCAACCACGTCTTTATGGACCTTGCTTTGTGCACTGGGGCACAGTCATGCTGGAACAGAGAAGGGCCTTCCCCAAACTGTTCCCACAAAGTTGGAAGCAAAGAGTTACACAAAATGTCTTGGTATGAAGCATTAACAGTTCCCTTCACTGGAAAAGGGGTCTATCCCAGCCCTTAAAAAACAACCCCATACCATTATCCATCCCCAATAAAACTTTACTTTTAGCACAATGCAGTCAGGCAGGTAATATTCTCCTGGCATTCGCCAAACTCAGGCTTGTCCATCAGGCTGCCAGCCAGAGAAGTGTGACTCGTCATTCCACAGAACACATTTCCCTTGCTCCAGAGTCAGTGTGCTTTATACCTCACAGTCTGATGCTTGGCGTTGTGCTTGGTGATATCAGGCTTGCATGCAGTTACTCAGCCATGGATGCCCATTCCATGAAGCTCCCGGAGCACAGTTTTTGTGCTGGAGTTAAGGCCAGAGGAAGTTTGGAACTCAGTTATTGAGTCAACAGAAAATTGGCGACTTTTACGCACCATGCGGTTTAGCACTTGGCAACCCCCCCCCCGCTCTGTTACTTTGTGTGGTTTGTCACTTCATGCCTGAGTTTCTGTTGTTCCTAAACACTTCCACTTCGCAATAATACCACTTACAGTTGACCGTGGAATATCTAACAGGGAAGAAATTTCACAAATTGAATTTTTGCAAAGGTGAGCTCTTCGGAATGACCCTTCCTTTCACAGATGTTTGTAAACCTGACTGCATGGCTAGGTGCTTTATTTTATAATCCTTGTGCCAATGGGTCTCAATGAAACACTTGAGAGGTTTGCCTCAATACTTATACATATAGACTATCTAGAAATTAAACTTACCATGGGAAAGCTGGGTACAAGCCAGCCTGCTGTTCACAGGCCAGTGAAGACACGGCAAGAGAGGAAGATGAAGATCATGAAGGCTCAGGCTGAATGGCACTACGGGGACCACACCTGCCTGACCCACAGAACCGCAGGCCTGGAAATAAACGCTGCCAGCGATCCCAGAATGCAGTGATGAGCGACAATGTACAACAGAGTCGACACAGGCGTGTTCTTCTTACTATCTCTGTGGGTTTTTGACTACAATCAGTAGCCATATTCTGTAGATGTAATGTTTGTCTTTAATAAAGCTTTCACGAACATCACAGAACGAGGAGATGGATTGTCTGTTTTTTGGCTAGAGCCCTGCACATTTTTGGGTTTCCCCTCATTTAACACACCTGATTCAACTCCTTGTGCTAATTACCACACAGCTCTTGGGCTGAATCATTTATGGTGGAACAGGGAAAATACTAAGCTACACGGGGCTCCAGCCCCCCAGGACTGGAGTTGGGCATCCCTGCTCTAGTGCGTGACAAGATTTTTACAACATCAACAGAATCCATCTTAGACTGGAGTCCATACTGTCTCTTTGCTGCCCCCATGTGGTTGTTAGAGAGTAGGGCAATGAAGAGTTGTGACTGTCCTTTCCTGTTATTTGTTCATGGTTATGAACCATTTACAAGTTAACTGAAAGGGTGATTGCCTGTTTCATAGCCATGTCCCTCTACCCTGTGCTATAATAAATGCTGCATGTATTTTAATACTATACTTTTAATACTATACTATACTTTTATACATTTTATACATTTGCTGAATTTTGAGCCTTCATGCATTTTTCTGTAAATAAACTTGTTTGATTGACTCAACCTCAACCTACCACAGTAAGAGCAAAAGCGGACGCATTAATGGTGTGTGCAGTTCCAGCATGAACGCAAAACGTACCCAGGGGGCAGGTATTGTGTTTGCTAATAATGACCTTTCGACTTTATTCATTCACCCCAGAATAAAGGACAGAAAGGCAGCACACACTGAACCAAAAAAAGGCTGGGATGGGACTGTCATGCAACATCTATATTTTCTGCTGCAGTGGGAGGCCAGTGAGGAGAGCTTTCAGAGCGAAGACATCAAGCTGAGGCTTCAGGCCTTGCGAGAGAGACAAACTGGTAGTCATATCAAACTGGTAGTCATACCAAACTGGTAGTCATATCAAACTGGTAGTCATATCAAACTGGTAGTCATACCAAACTGGTAGTCATATCAAACTGGTAGTCACATCAAACTGGTAGTCATATCAAACTGGTAGTCATACCAAACTGATAGTCATACCAAACTGGTAGTCATATCAAACTGGTAGTCACACCAAACGGGTAGTCATATCAAACTGGTAGTCACATCAAACTGGTAGTCATATCAAACTGGTAGTCATACCAAACTGATAGTCATATCAAACTGGTAGTCATACCAAACTGGTAGTCATACCAAACTGATAGTCACATCAAACTGGTAGTCATACCAAACTGGTAGTTATAGCACAGCAGGCCTACAAACCTTAAGGAGCTTTTGGTTTTCTAGACCTTATTATGCTCCATTCATATTTTCCTTTCCATTCAAAGCATTACAGAGGGTTTTTAAAACCTATTTTTGTTTTTCTGATGCATTCAGTGAAAAAACGTCCGTGGACTGCGAGTCCATCTCATGTAAAATCAAAAAGGAATTTTCTGTGCCTGTTGTTTTCCAGATATGTGGACACTATACTAGCATTTTATGTTTCACAAGAGATTTGTAAATTTGTAAAAAGTACTGTGCTTTAACAGAGAAAAATGACGGCCATTATCCTTAAATATTTCAGGAACAATGTTTTGTTTGTCAAAATACAGCTTAGAAAAAATCTGGATGCGCTCCTTTAGAGACCATGGTCAAGGTAGGACCTTATTTTCTGACACCATGTATTTTTTTTTACATGTTCTCCACTGCAGCATATTTCTATATACATTTGCTACCAACTGTTATCCAACAGATTATGTATTATGAAGACAGGAATTTCCTGGGCCGTAGCTAAGAGTGCAGCAGTGACTGCATGGATCTATGCTGCTGCTTTAGCCCACTGCAACTCCACCAGAGTGTAGAGTGGCTGCTTCATGATATAGTCCCAACCACACCAGGAATCAGTACTCTGTGTGGAGAGGGGGGTACCCTGACTACCAGCGATGGATGGGGTGTAGCAGCTCTGTTAGGTCTTGCCGACTGACTCCAGTTGTGAGTCGCCATCTTTGCAAGGGTAGCATGGTTAACACTGTTGGCTCATAGGGTTTTGGGTTTGGTTTAATTTCAGGCAGAGGTCAATTACATTAAAGCCGACATAGTTGTCCAATATTTCTCTCCTTTTCACTTATAACCATGAGATACTTACTGTACACAGTAAGTAACGTGTGTGAAAGAATTTCACACACGTTATATTTCTCTCACCATTCCAGTCATCTACAATGAACAGGTTTCCTCCTAACATCCATTCCAAGAGAAGTATTTCAATAGTTTCATTTAGGGATTTTCCATACGATGCCTCTATCCTTGCATGCAGTTTGACTGATTCAGTTGGCGACTTGGAAAACCACAGAAAATATTGAACACTTCACGAATTTGTGTGTCATCCTTGCACCTCTGGCTCGGCGATCTTTGGGTTAAAGTGAAGCGAATGTAGCAGTGGTTTCAGCTCCCTATTGGCCAGTTGAGGAGACTGGCCCTGCATGATTGGCTGAAATGGTGGCTGAAGGCAGAGACCCCTAGGATCACCAGCTGGTAGCAAGCGAGTGTGCTATCCAGACTGGCCAGTACTAAGGGACAACCTTCAAGTGGCTGCTGTCCAATGAAGTCGGCTATGCTGCCATAATCCTGGCCGGGCGTCAGACGGAGAGGAAATCTGGCAACCTGAGCGACACTGCAATAATGATCAATAAGCAATAAGTCTTCCTCAGGTTAGTAATTAAACCACATGGAACAACATCACCACATCTCACCTACATCAATACAGAAGTACCATGTTAAACAATCCCCCATTTGATTTATGCACATAGGTAAGTCAGCTCCTTCCTCAAAATGAGCGAGGCCATGAGGCAGCGGAGGCAGCTGGAAGCTCCATCACACAAGGGTCTTGTGGGATTTTGGTGCGATCAAGCATTGCACCCATAAGGAGCTGCATGAGTCCAAGGACAGGGAGAAGAGGAGGTACAGTCTCTGTTTTTGATTACATGTTGTGGTCTGTGCACAGTTATTTAAAGTTCATGCATGGGTAGTGAGCACTCACTTTTCGTAGCAGCCTGCTAAATGTGCTTGTAGTAGTAATGGTTGTAACTGTTAGTGATAATGACTGATGATTCAGTGCACCCCCCTCCCTCTCTGGTACCCTGTCTGTCATCCAGCTATGTCCGGTGAATTAGGGAGCAGCCGTACAAGGGACCAAAATGGATGTGCTGAAGACTTACATCCACAGGAGGGATGCACAGCGGGCACTGCCCAGCTCTGTGTCCTCCGAGGTCCCCCTGCCATTCCAGGCTCCTCTAAGGAGATGCCCACCACAGCTCCTGGTCAGCTTTAAATATAGTACATGCAGAACTAACAACTCCAGTGTTCTTTTATTCAGACTCAGATATTTGCCATCCATGTTCGTCCGGGCCCTCAGATGCAGACCTCCTGGCCTGTGCAGTGGAGCCTGTGCAGTGGAGCCTGAGACGTCAGGTCTGTCTAAATATATTTTTGAATAAATGAAATAATGTTACGTGCACAGAAATCTGCCAAATGTATATTATACAAACATATGAACTGCATATTTATTGTTGTTGTTATTATTATTATTCATCTTTGTTAGCCCTAAAAATCCATGCTGGAGTAGGTTAGGGTGAGCAGCTAAGCTGAGTGTTAGCCTTACAGTCCTTGGTGCTGGCGGTCTAGGCTGCACTGGCCTGCATGTCCTGTCTGCTTGTCTGCAATAGTTGGATAATTACATAAAGAACTTACTGCTCACACCAACTTTTCTTTACATGTCTGTGGTCCTGTGCTTAAGCTTGCCTTTCATTCATTCATTCATTCATTCATTCATTCACTTGATCATCCTGTTAACATCTCTTAAATCTCTATTCACTTTTAATATCCTTCGTTCAGTACAAAAAGCATAATTTACATTGCTCCGTTATCCCTTGATAAATATTTTTTCATTGCTCCATATCATCTCTTGAGAATTATGCTAAAACATCAGGATCTCTTTCCTTTGAGAGTGCAGTACTGTATAATAATGTACTTCATTTTTACTGTATCTATTGTTGATAATGTATTACTGTGCATAATTTATCAATTAAACTTCACCATATGTATGTATATAAAAATCATGCTCCATTTGGAGCCCACGGATCGTTCTCTATTAGCTGCGTAGTTATCCTGAAGTTATGAGATATTATTTAAGATTTTGTGAAGTTACAAAGCTTGAGTAATACACTTTCCTGTCTTAGGATAGGAACAGTAATTGAAATACTGTTCATCTGTAATGGCTTTTTCCAAAATCTGGTCCTAAGCTCAGTTACCATGGTTACCAAACAGCGAAAGACAGGATCTGCAAGTTAGGAAGTTTCTGTAATATGGCCCCAGGACAGAACAGACAAAAGGTGGTTATAAATTAGAATTCAGTTTACTAGGTGAGATCTATCTGTTGTGACTTATTGTGCAATGTAACAAATCAGATGTTAGGTTTTGTTTAGAGCGTACCCACTGACCTTGATGGGTAACTTTGAGATTTTAATGTTTACTGGTATCATTTAAATCATCATTTAAATGACATATTTTAAATAACCTTTTAAATGACAATTTATATTATAATTTAAATAATTATTTAAATGACATTTTTATTGAATATTGTCACAAGCCACCCTTTATAATTAATGTCCACATTCTTGGTTATTTAAAAATCTGGTCTTGGTTTAGCGTTGTAGTCTTTTTATCGGAAAAATCTTGTGACTTCGTTTCCACCTAGCTGTCGACCCCGTTCAAACGGCTGTTTCTGTTTCCATGTTGTTTTTGCACAGTTTTGTCACATAATACCTGGGGGGGAAACAATTAACTTATTTTAAAGAGTAGCTTGTTTCACTTTAAAGTTGTGACAGTAAGTGACGTTTCTGTATTTTCACTTATAGCCTTTAGAATGTAGATTTTATTGGCATCAAATAATCCTACCAAGATGGAATGAGAAAGAGTTCCACCTCTATTGTATTCAGCTCATTCTGGACCACATAACTTTACAGTTCGATGATGTTTAATTAATGTTAGGGATGCAGAACTAGAGCAAACACATCAGAAAGTTATGCATTTGATATGCACATTTCTTGGCTTACCCCATGACATGAATTGTGATTTGCACATCCCACATTGCTGGGTACCGGCAGTCCCAAGGTTTTTTCAATGTCTAAAAAACAAGAAGTCAAAAAATGCTAGTATTTTATTCTTTACCTTATATTAAATAGTTTGCCTGATCGACACGGTTTAAATCCTGGAAGAAAGGAACAATCTTGCACTCTTGGGCAAGGTACTACACATGAAATATAAGCCATTGATTCATCTTCCAAGCCAGGGTCGTAGGGTAGCCTGGAGCATCTCCGATAGCACAGAGCATAAGGCTCAGGGCTGCCCTGGACAGAATGCCAGTCCATTTCAGGTAACTCACAGTCACACACTATGGGAAATTTAGCGATGACATTGCTGCCTGTCTTTGGGCTGTGGGAACAAGTTAGAGTACCTGGAGGCACCTATGGAACACGAAAAGACCTCGAAAACTCCAAATACGTGGAGTGTAGGTATGAGGAAACACTGCTACTCACTAAGGGACCATTTTGCCCCAACGTAGAAGCAAAAATGGCAGCATTTTATATATGTTTAATATTATACGTTAAATAAATATACCAGTAAGGATCTCATCGATCCTGTCCACAGCAAACTTGGCATTTTCTTCAGAGAAGCACATGGGTGGTTTGAACTTCAGAACATTCCTGTCTGGACCATCAGCACTAAGAAGGATTCGATGTTCCTTCAACCTGCCAAGATGAATAGCTTACTTTCAAAACCAGCTGGCATCTGTTTACCTTTAAATATATACGCAGGTGCACAGAAAGGTATTGTGTAAAATACGGAATAATCCTTTTTGACTTATTATTTGAATAAGTTATGGGGCTCACTTGTAAATGACGTCTTGGGCCTCTGCTGTAGCTGGAGTCCGCTTAGATCTGTCTTTCACAAGCTCAGCGCCAACAAACAAACCCACCCCCCTGCAGGCAAATGCAAAGCAAGACTATTTGTATAATGCCAAACCTTAGACTATGAACTCTTCATACAGCTCTTCATCAACAATGATCTTCCAGATAGTTCATCTTCTGAGAAACAGAAATTGCTTATTTTGGGACTATTTTAAGATTTTTCCACATCTTCCAGCAAGTCAGGGTTTAAAAATATAATGTGGTAATAGAAAAGTATTACGAGTATATGGGGCTCTAAAGTAAATTAAATTAGTTGAGTCTTATGAGTAAAATTCACAACTTGAAGTAGCATGATCAGAAAACGAATCCCTAGTTACAAAGACATTAATCAACTGATTATCAAACTCTTCATAAATTATTTGGTATTAATGTCTTTTTGAGTGGCACACACTACTCTGGTAAAGACTTTGCTACTTCTTAATATGGATATATGTGACAAATCAGGTCTGTGTGTAACGTGTACGTTGGTGATTACCAGCTCTGTTTACCTGACGTCTCCAATCAGTGGGTGCTTCTCTTTCTGTTGACGCAACAGCTCTGCCAGGTACCTCCCGACTCGCACAGCATTGCTCTGGAGAGCCTCTTTCTCAATGACATCAAGGACAGCCAGTCCAATAGCACAGGAAACAGGATTGCCTCCAAACTGCAGCATGTTTGAAATTCAGTAAATTTATGATTTTCATAGCTTGCAATTTAAGTCAAATAAGCTACTGGTTTAAGCACAGACCCACCGTGTTGAAATACTCCATCCCAGAGGACATAAAGGCTTCAGCGATTTTCCTGGTGGTGATGACGCACGCCATTGGGTGGCCATTGCCGATGGGCTTCCCCATGGTTACAATATCAGGTACAAAATCTTTGCCCTGTAGCTGGAATGCCCAGAAGTGGGTTCCTGCACGGCCGAAGCCCACCTGTATTTCGTCTGCAATGAAGATACCCCCTGCCGTCCGCACATGTCTAAGGAAGGAGGGTACGGTGACAGAATATGTGACAGAGGGATTTCCATGTGGGACCCTTACCTAGTGCTACACAAGCTATGGAATGTGCTTTAACTGCAATAGATTGCACAGATATGATATAGATTGGCATGTCAAATGTTTCATAAAGAAATATATATCATTTTTTGCATTTGAAATAAAAACACAATCAGGTTTTAGTCCTGTTTTACACATTGAATAATCACCTTAAAGCTGTAAGGAACAAACAAATCATATGTAAAAGGAATAAAGAACCAGTCATACTGTGCCACTTTCTGGAAGTATCCTTGAGGTGGGATGACCTGCCCTCCACAGCTCTGCAAGGACTCGGCGATGAAAGCTGCAATCTACAAAACCGCATACTGTGTGAGTGAGGCATACAACAGCAAGGAGTACATTTAGAAGGACTGTAGACAATGACTGTTCTATGAAAAATGACGTAAGCAGGTAAATAATACACCTCGTGATAATAAATGCACAATTTCATGCACAACGCACAATTGCACAATTTGCAGCTTTCATATTGATAGTAATGATGTGAAAATTACAAAAGATTGCTGTGAATCAAAGGAATTTATGGTACTTATTGCAGAGCTGCTTTGAACTTCAGGTTATTGTGACTAAAACGTGATAACAAATCATTTACTGAAACTGGGATCCTAGGAACATTTTCCAATGATAAATCGCACAAATAAAGTACAAACTTCACTTATTAGTTTAACAGAACTTAAAAGATACTGTGATTCTTCATGGGATAATAATCAGCTGACTTTACAAAAGTCTTGTTATGGAAGGGGACTATTATTCTTTCTTGGTTTTACAAAGTTCCTTCTGATCCTTTAATACAAAACACTGTATAATAATAATAATATCCATCCATCCATTTTCCAAACCACTTATCCTTATAATACAATAGAATAATTTATAGTTATAATAAAGGTCTGCGCAGAATGGGAAAGAAGCCCTGACATGACAGATGTTGAGAAACTATGTTTCTGGTTTGTGTTTGGGGGGAAATTGGACTTTGAGTTCCATTTATACCTAATGACACTCATACAGCATACGACAAGGAGGAGAGGGGGAGTTCCTTCATTCCTCAGGCTCAGCAGGGGACATACCTTCTGCCCTCTCTTATGGGCGTCCTGAATGATGTTCTCCACCTCGTCTGAGTAGGCGGTAGCAGCGTCAGGGTGATCCTCACGGTACTTCCCTCGATAGATGTCAGGGCTGGGAGCCTTGAGGACATTACTTCAGTTTTTATAAACAGTATTATATTACTACTATACTATATACCATATTGTAAAATTATGCATTCTCTCTAATTACTCATATAAATGAGTCATATATTATTGCCTGTTTAATAGCTATAATAATGATATGAACTTGAACCATTTTTGCTGTACCGTTTGAAACTATCTGTACACTCAACAGCAACATTTTCCTCCTTACCACATAAACTAATTGGTTGTGCTGTGACCCTGTCATCTGGTGAAACTTATATGGGCTGATATCAATGAGGGATGACACATGACCATGGTAGGCACTGGAAAAAAAACAACCTGTGCAGCATCACAAATTATACATTATACTAGGCAGACAAGGGGCTCTGTAATGGTACCACTGATAAAGAACTTAATTAGTAAGCCATCCTGGTCTATGGAGTATAAAGAGGGTTAAAAGTCACTTTGAATGAATACATCACTAACTAAATGATCAGGATCCCAGTTATAACTTATTCCCTGAGTTGTATGTTCAACAACCACCTCTAAACGTTCATGACTCACAACTCAGTCTTTGATGAAAGCTTTGCATCTAATATCTCACACAGCGAAAGTCTGTATTCTATTAAAAGTGTAGAACTTAAAAGTGTTGAAACACTCTGTCAACATCAAATTGCAAATTAGGCAAAAAAAACTTATATAGCAAGGGAAAAAAATGCAGTTTAAACATTTAACTAAAAAATGACAGAGGGAGACCTTGAATAGTCACCACACCCCCCCCCCCCCACAAATGGACATTGGCTTTTTTTGTTGATTATGTGCTGTGTGAAATAAAAGCTCTGTTGACTTACTGGTCCAAAGTGATGATGCCTTTGTGGCCAGTATACTGCCAAGCCAGCCTCAAGGCCAGGTCATTGGCTTCAGAGCTGCAGGAGAAATGCATACCAGTTATACATTTCCTAGCAAGTAGGTCAGTGGTACAAAGTATCCTTCTGAACAGGAGTCTACAGCTGCAATGTTTCAGCATTAAAACATCAGTGTCGTTTATGAAGTTAGTGCTCTGTCTTTTACTCTGTGCCTGTTGACTGTCCTTATTGATAACCTTTGCCTTGTTTTTACAATGATATTGTTAGTTACTTAGACATCTTAAGAGTAACATGAATATCAGCATTAATTATATATTTTTAAGCTTTCATACTTCAGCCCTGGAGAGCAACCTAATGTAGTAGTAATTTAATGTAATGTTAGTACATTTTAAGTGTATTCTTTGTCAATTTTAAGTACACTCTATTATATTTTCAGTTCAGGAATTTTTGACATAAATCATTTTTCAAACGGATAAAAACCTTTGCTTTCTTATGGGAAATGGGAATATATATTTTTTTCATAGACCTTGAATATCCCTTTGAGTAAAATCCATATTGAAAAAGTCACTGTATATGTTTATAGGCTTAATTCCCAATCTGTGGTGCTTTCAAGGAGCTGTAGAGGATAACATCTGAAATTAGCGCTAATGTTCCATCTTGACCATGCATGGCTGGGCTATATGGTGGATTGGAAAATGTATTGGAAAATGTACTGAAAAAACTGAAGGGTAAATATTTGAAATCAAGTTAGCACATCTGAAGACAGATCTGTACCCTGAATTGACAAAATAGCAAACGGAGAGGCTGTCTGGTAGGGTGGCCTGCAGGCGTTGGGCGTATTCTACCAAGTTATCATGCAGAAAACGTGAGTTGGTGTTCAGGATCTCCATCTGCATGCCCCCAGCCTTTACCACATCTGGGTGACAGTGGCCAACTACAGGAATAACGCAACGCAAGTTTTTATAATCCAAAGGACATTGATTTACTGACAAAAACACCACAAGCAGTGAAAACTGTAAAACTCGCATTTGAAAAATGCTACATATCACATAACATGCCAGATGTTTTACTCCCTGTTCTGTATTTTTTGTGAATCTCTACTGAAGTTTCTGTTTTCGAGAAGAGGGTAACTTTTACCATATGTGGTGAGAAACCGGTTTTGCAGTTTTTTAATATAAAATATGTAGCAATGAAAATGTATACAAAATGCCAAACACCTCCCTTTGATGAACATGATCTTTCTTATAAATGCATCACAGATGTTATACATTGATAAAATAATATAAAACTACATTGAAACTATTTAGTCAAGACACAAGCAAATTATTCTAAAATACCTTGACTGAGCTTTTATTTTTTAACTCAAAAGAGTCAATTATTTTTTTGTAAATCTATGGATAAAATAGTTCCATAAGAAATTTTGCAAAACACAAAAACTGGGCTCAACTCAATTTCAGTCAGTGTTCATCACTGAGCATTAATATTATGTGATGTCCAGCCTCCACTAAGAGAATACAATTTGCGCTAGGTTTTGCTCACCATGGGCGACATTGTTAATGCAGTCCAAATACCTCTCTCCTTTTTCATCGTACATGTACTGGCCTTTGGCACGTACGATCTTGATGGGGTCATGGCCGAAGAAAACCTTACAGGATGGGCTAAAAAATTGGATGGAAGTTAGCATCTGTTTCATACTCAAATAATATAGGCCTACTAGCAGAATTGATCTTTTTATATTTAAGTGAATTTGTACACTTAGTAGTGTTCTATTATTCTAATGGGAAATTTTAGTCATACTTGAGGCTATTCATAAAACACTGACTTAAAATGTACTGCAGTAACCTTGAGGTCTTCAAATAGCCAAGTCAAATGCTACAGTTTGGACCTGTGATGTAACATGCAGGTTGTTTCACACAGAAAGTACTGTACCAAGCTGATAAACTGGTTCATGAAAGGTAAATGATAAGACCGTACAGCTAAGATGAATTATATTATATGCTAACTACCATATCAACCATTTGAAAAAGTTTGGTGAAACTGTTTAATCACAATCAAGTAGTGATTAAATGCCAGTTGTATGCTCAGTGGTCAACCAGGATTTCTTGCTTAGCTGGATAACTTGTTGGATTTAAGGTAGCCTGGGCTAAATGGGCTTCATCATCATTCACCTACATTTAGCCCAGACTACCTTAATTCTCACAAGTTGTCTGGCTAAGCAAGAAATCCTGCTTCGTAGAAAACCCCCCTGCATAAAAACAAACATAAATAAAAATGTTGAACAATTCCCCTGGAAATGCATATGCAATATAGCCCAACTTGATTTGTACTTTATTACTCACCATCACTTACAGTACTTACCATCATAAATCTCCCCATGGTGGGAATATTAAAATACATGCAATAATAAACACACTTCAGTGTTTGTTTCAACAAAACATCACAGAAATGGTATATTTGTCCCCTCTAGCTTTTTATCTTTCAGCTTGCACATTTTTTTAGAGCAAATTTGTTTAGGGGCAGTTTCTTTTAAAAGCTTTCTTTCTGAAGAAATTTTATTTAATGATTTGTTTTACAGCAATTTCCCTTTGTAACAATTGTATTGTATAAGCATTGATTCTAGTTTACAAACACAAACCATGTTCCTGGACGACTAATATACGATGTATAGAATAGTGGGGATTTCACATAAGAATGAGGCACTGCGAATGTTCTGTGTGAAATCAAGTTAGCAGAATCAAATTAATATTTTTTTTTTGTTTCATGTCTGCAGTATACAGCCAACCAATATTAACTGGTCATTTTTCTCATTAATAAATATTATTTTCTACTAATTTTTACCTACTGTGGACTAGATAAATCTGAGTCCTCAGTGCACTACTTTTTGCAATTTCTATATGTGTATTTGTATAAACAATTGCAACTACATAGTTTTCTGCAAATAAGATTTTTTAGTTTTTGGAATATCTTACATGAGTACACGTTAACCTAGGTATACACAAATTTCATAGAAATGTTTCATGTAGGAATATATATCTTCCGGTTAAAAAAAACAGTATGATAATTTAACTGGTTTTTATTTAACCTATCAAACACATAGTAAGTATACTTTTACATTTACTATGTTTACTAGACAACCAATCAAGTGACATAATCTGACGAGATTTCATATATTATGTAAACAAACTCTTACCCAATATACTTATGCCTTAGATCAATTGTCTTCTTTTTATCAAATGTTTCTGCCATTTTTTGTGATAACAGAGCAACAGCAATGATTTAGCCTGCTCTCATTAAATGCAATAAATGGTCTCAGTCTTTTCGATGTGCTGTACTTAACCTTGTCTTCGCAATATCATTGCTGGTATTGTTGACACAGGCAGACTGGTCAAGGGTCAGATCTTCCCATAAGACTTTTTTTTCCTCTGGAAAAGTGCATTATTTTTAGGTAAGATATACCACCTGTCATGCTTGTTTTAGGTTCCTGGTGGATTTATATTTTGCAATATCCAGCAATATGAAAATAGGGTTCATAAAAATGGCACTTTTTATTTGCCCAAATTTAGTTTAATAATTAACAATGAAATTTAAGTGTGTGCATCTGCATGTACATACTGAAACAAAAAAAGGTGTTTAAATTCTTCTTGTTATTTCTTCTACTTCCAGTGTCAGTCACAGTCCTAGTCACAGTCTTAGTCACAGTAAAAATATACAGGTGTTTCTTTCACTATACAGTGCTACAGTAATCACTGGGAACTGCATAGTAAATGTAAATATTTTTCAGTGGTGCTGATAGAAATGTATACAGCATATATAATCAAACAAAAATAATATCCAAAAAAGTTCACCAGCCTTCATAGGATGGGTCCCAGAGATTTTATTAAATAAAATACCCCAGTCCCCAGTATACCCCAGTATATCTACAGTACAATCCTAACCTATTTTGTATTCATGCAGTCTGGTATAAGACTATTAAAATTTGAAACTGGAATTCCAGATCTCCAATAAAAAAATCCAATCGAGCATGATTCATGTTTTTCTCTATAATAACCTACCACTTGGAGGAAGAACCACTTGGACACGGTTAAATTGTACGTGTTACACAGAGTACAATGAACTCCATTCCAAATTTCTGTAATTCCAGTTCCCTTTTTCTGAGCATCAAACATCTTTGCCTGAGCAAACAGAAAAGTAGTTTTCCATGTAGTTAGGAAAGTTTTTAGATAATTATCTTGAGTCAATATGTTGAGGAAACCTAAAAAAAGATTAAAAAAAATAAAAAAAATTAGGTCCCTGAAGCAAAAACAATCAATTAGATTTTACACTCCACACTTAGTCACCAAGAAGTGACTTGGGCATGTGACGTTTAGTCCATTCCAAGGGTCTTGAGCTGCCTCTCTATATCCTCATCTGAAATAGGAAGTACATTGGAAGTAGAGGGAAGTGGAACGCTGTGTCCAGCAGAGGGAGCTCTTGCCAGCTGTAGAAAATAAATGGTAAGCTTTTTGAATGGTGCTCATTGCAGTTTTTGTCATGTTTAGCCACAATTTCATCTGCAAAAGTCCATAACTTATTCAAAATGTTTAAAGATCACGTCAATTCAACACTATGTAATGAATTTAAATATCCTGTTATTCTTGCTTAAACCACGACCATAGAAATGCTAAAGAATTGTGTCAGTATGGTGATCCTGAAGATGTGTTTCTTTAACTCATTTCTTATTGATACTGATAAGATCACCCCCATTAGATAAGGCCAACAGCTACACAACTGGGTCAGACAGAGACAGCTGTACTTCTGCAATCTGATAATATGCTTCCTTTTGTTTGATCGCAATAGGAAATTCTTACAACGCTGTGAATAAATGTAATGTTGATGTGGAGGGTTACACATAATGCATAATAATTTTGCAAATACGGATAATAATTACGCAAATACTGACATTCAAGGATAGTGCTTAAGCAATTAAGAAAAATTAGAAGAGGTATTTACCTTATTTTTTATATTTTGTTTCTAAAAAAACATTCCAACAGGAGCTAGAACCAAAGACTCTACTGTGAAGAACTACTTTTCACTACATCTTCACTGGGCTTCATTGCTAAGGTAGGAATAGTAGTTTGTGCTGATCCAGAAACAGTGCAGCTCAAATGGGCTTAATGCAATGAATATCCTTTTGTCACTTTGTGACAGACTGCAGATACTCGCCAGGTCTCATAACAAAATCTGTCATTTCTATCAAATACCAAGAATCAGCTGGGTCCACAAAAAAGTCTAGATTAGACTATGGATCTGAACAACAACCTAAAAGCAAGAGAGAAAAATGCTGACAGAAAGTCATAAATTAGCATCTAGGTCCTCTCACCTTTCCTGAGATCTCGATTCCAATTTCATCCAGCACTTGGTTCACAATCTCCTGAGATTCCTCTTCATCACTGGACTCATCAAAAATCTCATCCAGGGTATTATTGACTAAAAAAAAAAAAACAATGACAAAATCATTATCAAAATCCATAATATCATTAGCTATTCAGACTATATTCTTATAGAAACATCAACAGAATCACAATAGATACTGTGGCCTATAGTTACTAGTCCTTCGTAGTTAATCCTTCATTATGATCTCAGAAATATATCAAACATATTGGCAAGTGGACGAGGACATATTAGTCCACAGGCATTCGAAGCTTGCTGCCCCTCCTGGCAGTGTTGATGCAGTACTCTAACAGTCTCTATCAGAATCACAGATTCTTACTCATGTCTTCTGTCATCTCCATCTTCTGGTTTTCTTTCTGGAACTCCTGCATTGTCTGCAAGGTCTTTCTTGGGTCCATTTTCTTATTGACTGTCTGCATAGTCTGAAGGAGAGTGTAATTAGTCAAACCCTCCATATAGCAAGCCAGTTCGCAACAGCACCTCAGTCATGTCACACTGTCTGCTACTCTGTTCATTGCGTACGTTTCATCTTTATTTCTCGTGAACATACAGTATTTATATCATGGAAGGAGCTGGAAACAGCCCAGATCTGCCATACTTCAAAATCGTTCAGGAAAAGCAAGTCACTATTATTTTGTTTTAATATCTGATTTTTTATTGTTTCCTGACAGAAAGGCAAAAGGAGATAGATCAGGCTCTTGTGAGACCCATTGTAAAGGACTCATAACCATTTAGAAAAATGTCACCCCAATTATACCCTTCCATCCAGAAATGCCGCCAAAATCACAGTTCATTCTCAATACCAACAGAGCAAGGACACGGTAACAATAGAGGTGATGAAAGCAAAAGCTGTGTGACTCCATATGTGTCGCCCTCAGTTAAAACGGATGCTTTACTTAGCAGTGACAGGCCGTCTAACTAACAACCAAAATAAACTATGTACCACTTTCCTGGGGGTATCAAAATTCCCTGAGAGACACACAGCTGATCATATAATAGTGTTACAACCGTGTCTAGTGTTTGGTCACCTAGAATGGTGTGTGTTGTGTGTGTACGTAGTAGGCAGGGGCAAGGGAGGGGAAAAAGTAAAAAGTGAGACCATAATGTATGTATATAAAAGGAAGTGGAACAGTATACTTTAGGGGATTTACCGTTCATCCAAAAGAGTTCTTCTAGTTGCAAGGGAAATAAAGGAGAAGGTCAGATGTCTTGGCTCTAGTTCTGGTCAAATGAAGCTTCATGAACCATTTGCTGTATTCTTTGACCCCACTAGATGGCACTCTTGATTTGCTTTGGGGCATGCTTTGAGCCCTTTTTTGAACAGGAAGCACCATCTTGTGGAGTCAGATAATACAGCAAATGGCTCAAGAAGCTTCATTTGATCACTACAATGCTCCCAATATTATTGCTTGTGTGCAGCTTTTACAAATATGCCACATGCCTTGTTTTTTCACATAACGAATGGTGGTGAAAAAAGCCACCATCAACCCTCAACAGCAAAAGATCATCAAACCTCTGATTTGCATGAAATATACCTGCAGCCTCAGCATATAGTTTACTACTTCAAGTGTAGCGGTACTGATGGCCAAATAAAGCTTCATGAACCATTTGCAGTATTCTTTGATCCCACTAGATGGCGCTCTCTGTTCAAAAAGGGCTCAATGCATGCCCCAAAGCATACTAACAGCACAATGTAGAGGTGCCAAAAAAAATACAGCAAATGGTTCATAAAGCTTAATTTGGCCATATCTAATGTGGCAGCACTGCAAAGCAACAGCTCTCAAAAATCCAAGAGCAGATGGGAAAATCCAAAATGAAACTTATCCAAAAAATTTAAACCAAATGTAATGGCACCTTTTTAATATTCCAGCACTTGTTTCAGCAGCTCGTAGCAGTGGTAGCAACCATAGCCTCGCTCAGGACCAACACAACTGCATTAAATAGTGCTGCTAATGAAACAGTCAGTGTGTTCAGGTTCTTGTTGTCTCCAATCAAGCCAATGTAGAACTGGCAATGGAAAAAAGAGGTTCACCTCAAAAATTTATATCACTTAGGCTCAAAAAGAAGGACACCCATAAAAAGGTGTTGAGTGGGCAGAAGGTATATTATACACATATTATGGAAGCTGAGAATGGTGTATCTGTCCAGATATTTATCTAGTCATCTGGAGATTATGCCATAAAAAATAATTTCAAGGACACCATTGGCCAGTGTAGCACTTGTTGTTGACAAGGAGCTGGGTAGGGGGGAGGGGAAAAGGAGGACAAGGGGGCTAAAAGAAGGACAACACACCCAACAGCAGTCCGGACGAGCAGTCACCCTAGTACTGTGCTGCCATCTGCGTAAGTTTGCAAACACAAGAAAGTCATTTTCAGCCATCAGTATCTGCAATTACAGCGAGATACTGAAGAAAGCCTCTGGGATTATTTTTATGACAGAGTGAGCGAAAGCAATTCAGTGTCTCTGCTGATGCTGAGGTTCAGTTGTATCTGCCTGCACCATGGAGGTGACCCCCTAGATTTATGCAATGTTTCAGCCTGTCTGTCAGTTAGCAGAAACATGTCTCTCCCTTCCAGCAACCTCAGTGCCTTGTGAGTGACTGTTCTTTAAAGCCGGAGAGATTTTGAGCAAGAGGAGAAATAGACTCACTCCAAAGGCAGCTGAACAGATGGTCTTCCTTAAAGATAACATTACACAAGCTCAGTGCACAAGCACTCGCCCTACAAATCACTATGAATCATATTAAATTATAAACCAATGAGAAAAAAAAGTTAAAAAAAAATAATAATAAAAAATAAAAATCAATAAAAACAAACCTTTAACGGTTCTGACAAATGTAGGCTTATGAAGTAATCAACAGATTGATTCATTGGTCCTTGTGATGTCAT
>JAOYFF010000036.1:16975635-17014273 GCA_025773925.1 Cryptomyrus ogoouensis | reverse complement strand
TATGCAACTTCAAAATATAGGCCAAAAAAAGTTCCTAAATCAAAAACAAGAACGTATGCATGCACAAATACACACACGCACAAAAGGCATGCAATAAAACAGCATATGAAGATATAACAGTTGTATTATAGACCAAAAGATATTAAATTTAGAAATTGTCAGAAGCAACTAAAAAAATAATAAAATGCAAACAGCCGAGCCATTAGTCATACTGTTTATGCAAAACTGCTCTGATGTCCATTAATTCTCAAACTTCCAGTAGAAATATTTGTATTATATAATTAATCTGACAGAAAAACACATGAATAAAAAAAATCACTCATCATCATAGTTATTTTCTTTGTTAAATGAAAATAAATACGATCAGTAGACAGACAGACAGACAGACAGACAGATAGATAGATAGATAGATAGATAGATAAGAAGTTATACTGAATAATTAATAAATATTTTTTTATTTTGCTATTCACAGGAAAAGTTGTCGTCTTTTTTTTCAGCATGACAAGATTCCTGCATAATAAAAAACAGCTATTACTTTATAAAATATTTTTGTATTTAAAACTGAGGAGATTTTAGAATCAAAACGCAGAGTTAGGCAGTACTCTGGAGTAGTTAGGGCTAAGAGCCAACAGTGATATGGCTACACCACTGGCTTTGGGATTTGAACCCACAACAGTTCTGGCATAGGTATCAGATCCATTTATTTCTCTATTTATGGTAATTTTAACTTAAGTTATATCTTTGGCTTCAGATAGGAGCAATTGTGAAATTGTAAAAAGCACTTACATCCACAGCACTGAGCTGAATCTGCCTCCATGACACTACACTCACCATTTGCTTCTCCTGTCTTTCCAGTGCCCCTCGATCCCTGGTGATCTGTCTCTGTGTGCGCAGCAGCTCCTTATGCTGATCTTTGATGATGTCTGTATCAGAAACAATGTGTTCTAAACCATGTTGTTGATAATCAAGGACCAATGAATCATCAGATGGGTTGATCTTTGTTTTAATGTGACTGACAAATATACTGAATGTGTTGCATGTTTAAAAAGCAGATTTTTTAAAATACACCAGAAATAAATAGTGGGAACTAGACCCCAGGTATGTTTTTAAGCAGTGCTTAAAGTACCAGTTTGTACCTTTATGGATACAATTACTTGTCACTGAGGCTCCATCCTCAAGGGTCTGCCTGCTGTACCATAGCTGTAGATAAATGCACCTTTTAAGGTAAAGAAATAGACTCTGAGGAACATCTTGTACCATTGGGGGTACATTATTGTTGTTTGTATCTTGGGGAAGAAAAGTGTATGAGGATCATACCCTTTTTTCTGACACTGTATCAGGTGTCTTTCAGTTTGATTAATTTCCATTGCTTGAGAGTTTACCAAGTAGTTTGGTTCATTTAAAAAGGCCTGAAATTGCAAAAAGAAAATGGTGAGGATGGAATAGCTCACCTTCTAGGTGTTTAAGTGTTCATGAATTGAAAGCTTGTTCATTTTATGTTTTTCACAGGCTTGCATTTTGTACTGTGTATCTTGCAGCCTAGAATATTTTAGGTCACCTTGTCTGTCTGATAGCATGCCCAAGGCACTTAACAAGAGTGTGCGGCGATACATTATTACAGCATAGATACTAAATTGCTTGTGGTGCACGGAAAAATAGGAAGAAGGAAAAATGTCAGAAGGAGAGGGACCAGAAAAACCTCTGAGGGTTCAAGATGGACTCGGGAGCCAATGCCCAGGCATGCGAGTACTGCGGAATGCAAAAGAAATTATCAAGCTTTTATAAATCTATCTGGCAGATGCTTTTTCCTGAGTACTGGTGTGTGACTCTGTGGGTTCTGCCCATGATTGGAAGGTTGCTGGTCGAAATCCCTTGACTAATAGTGTGATGCTGCCATCGGGCCCTCGAACAAGGGCCTTGATCACGATTGCTTCAGGGACGTCTGACCCTGCTCAAAACACCTAATACAGACGTAATCTAAATTACAAATTTTGTCCAAAACCACATACATATAAGGAAGCATGAGGTATGAGGACGGGATCAGGACGTGTCTGTGGAGCAGTTAGGCTCAGGGACCTTGCTCAAGGGCCCAACAGCGATATGATTTCACCACCAGACATGGAATTTGAACCCGCGACATTTCAAATACTGGCACCCCTAACCCACTGACCTATACCCTCCCACTGCAGAAATCAACTGCCAATGAAAGTGCCAGTACACATAAAGAGCTCGAAAATATATAAGGTAATACTGAATCTTCATTACATAGTATTTCATCAGTTTAGAACAAATCAGTTATGAAGTGTGTGAGAGTTTTCAGTATTTAAAATGTAGTGAAAGTGGTGATTATTATGATCATTATTATGGTTAATATTTCTATTATTATTATTATAATTATATTATCATTATTAGAAGTAGTAGTATATAAACTACAAGAATAATAAGATATTGTCGCTATGGCATGTTTGTAACTTTCCTACGCGTCTTAAAATGATCGGATGTGTGATTTTTTTGTCTTGGATTTGAACTGATTTTTAATAAATAACGCCTATGAAACCTGCCGGATTCCAATGAAAACCATCATACGAACAACAAGACATTCTTCTTGACGTAAATAACAAGCCGCTATAAGACCAACATCGCACCCAATGCCCGATTGTCATCAATGCGATTTCATAGCTCATACTTAAAAAAAAAAAAAAAACTACAAAACAAACTTACAGGCTATGAAGAGCCAGTATTCAACGAACACGTATATTGTTTAATATACAGATCCTCATATTAGTTAAACGTAAATTATGTCAAATCGCTGTCTGGCAAGAAATGTACTACAAATTGCACCTGAACGAAACACGTCGTTTTAATAGGAGGTAAA
Source organism: Cryptomyrus ogoouensis (assembly GCA_025773925.1). Lineage (NCBI taxonomy): Eukaryota > Metazoa > Chordata > Actinopteri > Osteoglossiformes > Mormyridae > Cryptomyrus > Cryptomyrus ogoouensis. Next base: position 17,011,398 of record JAOYFF010000036.1, on the reverse strand, counting down.
AAGCATAATTAAAAAGATCATTAATATGCAGCGTTTCATGCTGAAAACACACTCACCATCTACCGTCTTCTTCTTAAATAAGGAAGCCATTTTTAGACCACTGAGGCAAATCAAACTACGAGTCCTTTTACACCTTTTCGTTGCTCCTTAAAAACAGATAGCAGCACTAATGACATTTGCGTGACATGATTCCCTAGTTGTTAGAGAATCGGCTTCTTAGCCCAAGACAGCCGCGAACTCACGTTCTGTGACGTCATCAACGGGCTCAACCGCCGTTCGCAAAGGGACCTCAAGGGGTCGCTGATGATCCAATTTCTCTGGATGCTTAGTACATGGGGTGTCTCTGAGTAAAGGCTACCCCAAAATAAAAAGGTAATTATAGGGTTGCCAACTTTATCAGCTGGCTGCATGCAGACTTACAGATAAGTAACAGTTTTATTACCATGTAAATGGTCTGTAGGGTTTGCAAAATACTCCAACGCTTTTGAAGTGGCTAATTTTAGGTTTATAATGGGATAATATAGATTTGCCGTAAGATTTTTTGCGTAAGCGTGAGAGTCTGGAAGCGTGAGCCTCACGCCAGTTGCGTAAAAATTGGTAAACCTGTAATTATAAAAACTAACTAAAGTCACCGTGGGTTGCATATCTTTAAGTTATTTTCAAATTTAAAAAGTTATCAATGCGAGGGTCCATCCGTTTATATCGTTTAGCATGTTAATATAGAAATTAAAAAGTAGTGTGGATAAGCAGTCTGAAGAAGGATAGATGTATGGTATTACTAGTACTGCAACCATCAGAGGTGTGTCACATATCATGGTGCAATGCCTAAATGCCGTTATGACTGGGAGCCATACCATATTCATACAATTTTCTGATATTGCAGTGAAAATTGTCTAGCGACCAATGCAGAATACCGAAAACGACCTACGTCCGGCGTCACATAGAATCAATCGTAAACATTTCACTCGATCTTTCGTTTTGTTACTGCAGAGACGCAAAAAAAAAATCACTATGACTGTAACAAGAATTTATCACTGAGGGGGGTCGCAGAGCTGAGAGCAGACTGGATTCACATCTTCTGGGCTGCAGGGTATCTACCTTCCGTTTCCCCCACACCTCAGAATCGTTTGGGCTTTACACACTGTTGATTTTTATGTATATCAGTTGCTGTCTGTTATCATGTATTCCAATTCCAATTTCCCATTGTATTCGCACAAAATTCATCTATTGAAGCAATCGGTGCAATTGTACAAGTACAATTGTCTCTGATTGGTCCTGTAGTGTACAGTAAGCTCTGGTAATCACAATGGATTACATTGTTACTGACAAATTTAATTATTTTCACATATTATTATTAGCATTACTTGTTCTTAGTACCACCTACTGTGACATTTTCTGCAACCTCTTATCCTGTTCAGGTTCACCAGGAGTGAGAGCCTATCCCAGAGGCTACAGGCACAAGGCAGAGAACAACCCAGGATGGGGTGCCAACTCACCACAGGGCACACTCACACCTAAGGGTGATTTGGTAACTCCAATTAATCTCACCATGTTTTTTTTAACTGGGGGGGCAGATGGAGTACCCAGAGAACAGGCAAATGCCACAGACGTGGAGCCATGGCAGACATTGGAACCCTGGCCCCAGAGGTGCAAGCTATAAGCGCTAACCCCTACGCTACCATGCCACCCCTGGTGTGCTGTGTATTTCTGAAATCTACTCACACTATGTTTACTTTGTTTACTCTTTTTGTACCTTGACTGTTTGGCCCTATATACATGTTCATCTGTGCATCCATGTTCTTGCAGCTGTATGCACCAGAACTTCCCCCTGGCATCAATAAACTTAATGTATACTGTATATCAACATGCTCCTTGTGTAAATCTTAACAGGCAAAATACTATAACCAACGGTCACAAACTGCCAAACATATTAATTACATGAATTGCAGTTTGCAGTGTCAAACTGAAACAGGTGAACCTTGTGATTTATTCCAATGTTCATTTTCTCTCATCACATAGCAACCAGAACTTGAATTTCTTAAAAGTTGAACCAACCAGTTTGAAAAAAAAATTACCTAGAACTCGATCTGAATCTCAGAAGTCAAACCGTGAACACCGACCTAAGATAACTTGTACGCGCAGAGAAATGAGTCACGCGGCACGTCTCTCAGTGGAAACCAAGGGTAACGCTTCAGTCTCAGCTGTGATAGCATCGTTTGTTGGTGATAGTGCTTTTTCTACTGAAAATATCAGGTAATACACTGTACTTTATATAATTTTGGTAGCCATTGCACATTGTTTGGATACATTTATTTTCTTACTTTACAAATGACTGTTTTGATAGATGTGTTTAGTATATGCTCTTCTTGTTTTATCCTGTTTGTTTTAAGTTTACATGCTAAAAAAAAAAAAAAACATATTTAGGTGTAATTTTTTGGGGCCGGGAACCAATTAATTGGTTTTCCATTATTTCTTATGGGGAAAATTCGATCAGAACTCGAACTTTTTTGGATTCGAACCCGAGTTCTGAACGGATTAAGTTTGAGTTCTGAGGTACCACTGTACATTTATATATTTCTTGAGATTGGTGTTTGTGTGGCATGAGTTGGCTTTGATACTATTCACACAGATAAGTTTTGACCTTGTATTGTAGGAGTGATCAGTCTCAGTGTGAAATGAGGTAGGGAAACATACCTTAGGCGTTTCCTGTAATACTGGCATCTATTTAACATTTGGATAGATGTAGTTTAAGCAATAATAATAGGATATTTAATTTTATTGATACTGACTGTGTTCATTGATAGATTTCTCCTCTTGGCCTCCTTGAGCATTTCATGAGGTATCGGTGGGTTTTGGACACCTTGCCAAGTGTACATTTTGCATTCACAATCAACATTCGGATGATTTGGGTCATTATTTGTGTGTCCATCCAGATTGAGTACTCAACCTCCACCCCTCCTGAGTCCCCCTGGGCGTACCCCTCTGAAGTGACTTGGCTGGATTGGTTTCTCCGTTTTCGGAGGCACCCGTTCGGGGTGCTACCCCTTACTGCCTTAGTCTGAGCTGTCCACTACCTTTTAAACTGTCATCACTGTAAACAAGCCCACTCCCAAACATCACTGCTGATTCAAATTATAAAAACAAATTAGTGTTTCACAAAGGCGGTGCAATAAAGAATTACGTAAACATTACATGAAGCCAGTTTTTGTCTAGTCAAAAGTGTCACCCGTCCATCTTCATTCTGCTTGTCTTGGTAAGAATCAAAGAGCGATTGCACCTAGGAGGTTAGTTCAGATCTTGTTCTCCAAAGACACAGACGTCAGCTCCTAGGGATTCCAAAGCACTCTCAAGTATGCTGGGAGATTGCATCCTGGGTCTGTCTTGGGACTTCTGCCCAGTGAGACCTGCCCAGAACAGTTCTGTTGGGATCTAACCAGGTGGAAAGCTGGTCAGATGCCTAAACTCCTCAGATCTCCAGATTTTTCACTCTATCATGAAGCCTGAACTAGGAATCCCTGCAGACTTTAACACGGCCTTGTCCCATCAGTCATTCCCCACGACTCGAGGCCTAAGGTGAGGAAAGGGATTTAGACTGATCATTAACCAGTAGCATCATATGCCGGTTTGGCTCCCAGTTCCAGTCTGTGCGAAGCAACGACAGCTGGCCAGCAAGCATAAGCGTATCACACCTATTTGAAAATTACACGGTTATTTAATGGTAAAAAAATCTGTTGCTTCATGCCCTGCTAGCATAACCTTTCTTATTGTTGGCTCAGTGGGTAGCACTTTCTATCACACCTCCAGTGTTGAGGGTTGAAATACCACCTCTGCTTTGTGTGTGTGTGCGTGTGTGTATGGAGATTGCATGTTCTTTCCATGTCACACCGTCGTCCTACTGCAACCCAAAGACATACAGTTGTGCTAAATAGTTATTGAGTGCAGAGGTCTATAACTTCCGCCGAGACAGAACAGTCGACGCGTAACAAGGCTATTTCACGGCTGTTCGTGGATGGAGAGAAATCATGTTGCTTACATAAAGGAGATGCACAGGACAGTGTCTTCAGCATGATGAATCTGTTCTCCAGGGCCACTCTGGTCTGTAAGGTAATATATTGACTGAGTGCCTCCACTTCATCCACCCTTGGGAATAATCATACCGCAAGCTACACAGCACAGGGGCAACGAGGGTTGTGTGCAATGACAGATCATCGCCCCATTGTGCTGCCTTAGGATGGATCTCTTCCCCCTTCTCACACAGCTGTTGTGTGAAATCATACCATCCAGACTGTGAACAGTATCAAATACATTCACTGTCAAATATGATGAATATCCTATTACATATAGCTAGTAGGATAATAAATGTAGTTTGTTTTACACAATTAATATACAATTGAGTTATTCAAGTAGTATTCAGTTGTTTCACATTTTTTATATATTAATGTATTACTTATGATTTGTTCAGGCATTTTTATAGGATTTAATTAAATTAGTGCAATCAATAGAAATGAATTGGATCATTAATAGAATGATTATAGTCACACGTTTGTGTTTCTCAAAACAGGTGTCCTATGTCTGAAAACATTGGCCTGAACTGGTGAACTACAGCCCCAGGGTTCTACAGACGCTGAAGTATCTTTATTAAGTGGTGACAAATGAGGCACAATTGCATGGGGAATTATAATTGTTAAAATATGAAGGGCACTGCTAGGACATGCCCTTGCTTGAGACGTGGGGATTCTCATGACAGATTTAACTTCAGCCACTATATCAAATACTCTGTCTTTTTATGCCGTGGAATCATTTTCAAGTTTAGCATGACTTTGGTGTCCTCCAATTCATGCCCTCAGTTATTTAAATGTAAGCCCCAGAGATCAAGACAACTATTTTCAGTAATGCTTCACATTAACTGCACCTAACATAATGCCTTTGTAATGCATTCATAGAACATTCAGTGCACCTTCATCATGCATTCATAAAACATACCTTACCAGCTGTAAAATACATTAATAGCAAATAATACGATAATACAAATGTTATAATCATATAATGTTTGTTATTAATGTATATTAAATTTGTTAGGATATGTTAGGATGTTAAGGTATACAGCTGCTTATGAATGTTCTATGAATACATTATACATATAAATGTGTGTGCGTGTGTGTGTGTTGAATCTTCAAGATAAGTAATTGTAATTTTAAAAAAAATTAAATAAAAAGATGTATGTAAAAATGAAAATGTATCTTTTTATAAATCCATGTAATTTTAATTATAATTATGTATTCTACAGTCTTTTTTATCCTTCTGTACTTACACTGCACATAAAAGATTATAAACTGCAAACAAGTGATGCAAATATATATATTTAAATGTCAGATGAGCACAGAAATGTTTTTAAAATGTAAAATTCAGCTCAGGAAAAATTGTTTGGGCAGAATGACCAAGAACTCTTTGTTTATGATAGTTCTATTTTAACAAATAGATACAGTATTACAAATAGAAAATATCAGCTGTTTACTTAATATCAAAAGCGGAATCCTGCAGTGTTGTCAGTTTAACTGACCTGAAATACAGAGCAGTCCTGGTGATCATTTTAAATCCTACCCGTTATTCAGCTACTCTTATATATGGGAAGATGGTCTTTCCTGCGTTTACTGCATATGGCCTGCAGTTACCATTTGGTTCATGACCTTGTTCCACCTGCATATTAAGTGTCGTCATTCCTCTTACAAAACTAAACAAAACATTGATATTCAGAGTGAGCTTCTTTCTTCAGCATCTGCATGAGCTGTTGCCAGAAGATAAAAAATGTGGCGACCCTGGGGTAGACTGCTGGAGGAATTTTATCTCCCAGCTGGCTTGCGGAAGTCACTGGGTTTTCCCAGAATAAACTACGGTGTTTGGCACTGGAAAGAGTGATTTGGTCTTACCTGCTTGGAATGTTGCTATCATGACCTCTACCAGCGGAGGTTGTTTCAAGATAATAATGACAAAGAAACCAAACATCTCTGATCTGGAAATATCATCTGGCATATATGAAGGCATTTTTGTCATGTAGGAAGCCAAGTTTCTTAAACTGTAGTATAATTTAAAGAATGTTTATGCAGGTCGCTGAGTCCGGCATAGCTGTGTTTGCCTGTCTCCTGTTCTAATTCTCTCTCTCTCATCTTTTATCAGTTTAGCTTGGCGTATTTTGTGTGATTCTTTGCGGAATATAATCACACATGATGTTGCTTTCAGCAGACATCACTTCCTGCAGTGACTCAGTATGTCCAATGATTGCATCCCAGTCCAACTCCAGTCACCTCTTTCCAGAAGGTATTTGCATTGTTCGCATCTCGATGTACAGTGCTCACTGGAAAACCAATATGTGACCAAGAGGACAACTTTCTAAAACTCAAATAAAATGTATCTGCAGTGCCCTGCATCGTTGACCAGGCAGAAATATGGGTAGAGTTCATGGATTCATAATACAATCATGTAAACCAGTGATAATCGTATAACCTTGGTGTCTGTCACTTTACTGTATGTGAAATTAAGTAATTTTCTGTGAAAATTTATTCAGTGAGGTTGGAACATCTTAGAACTCAAGCTTAGTATAATAATTCAATCTGAACCAGTGGCATATTATTGGGAACTCATGAATAATTAAGAAGGGGCAAAATGCAAATGATAGATTAAGTCATTGTATATTCTATTGCTTCCAGGAAATCTGGCTTAATCTGCCAGTGGATTGATGTTAAAATATTCTTTGCTTCCGGTAGCTGTATCATTTATGATACATTGTTCCAGTACATAAAAACATACATGCATGCTGTATTGTGCATCGTTCATCCCTGTTCATCGTTCTGATTCTGTGATTTGTTCTGTTTTTTGTTATTTACTTCTGGTTCCACCAACATCATTGTATTCCTCCTACATGCTGCCATGATATGAGGAATGAACAAAGAATGGAAACAAACAGGACTGCGAAGGATAACAAAAGAGGAGGACTGGCAACCAGGAAGGACACAGGCAACGGGAAGTCTTGTCACCAATGACCAGGCTGGGGATAATGTGACAAACAGGCCCATAAGTACAAAGACTAACAAAGTGCTAAGGAGAGGTAGCTACACGTGATCTCCACACAGGGGTTAGGAACGAAACACAAGACAAGAGCGATACACAAGTAACAGACGTGGCGTGTTAGGACCATGACGCGGAGGAGACGGGCAGGAACATGAAATGCCTGGTTCTGGAACCCCAAGTCCCGGAGATTACCTGCTTCCTGTAGTGCCCTGTCTGACAGACACTGGGATCATTCAAAACCTTCCAGCATGAGTATGATGGTTTGGATTAGAATGTTTTGCATAATGTCTTATGAAAATAAAGTCCATTTTAGTCCTGTGATAAATAGATATTTCACTTATTCATAATTTCTTGATGAAGGCTTTGGATTGGTTTACCTTATCAAAAAGTATCTAGGATATTTATTTAAATATTTGTATGGTTTTCATTTACTTGTATGTGGAATATGGACTAAAAACAGTGACATGGGCCCATGGTGGTACTGTCACCTCACTCCTCCAGGGTTAGGGATCGAATCAGGTTCCCACCCTGCGTGTTTTTGGAGTTTGCGTGTTCTCCCTGTGTCTGGGCCCCTGTTCCATTGCTGCTCTGGCCCCATTGCTTCAGCACCCCTGCTGTGGACCGATCCCACAGCCCAGCATATCACTGTTTGGTCTGGGTGGCTCCACTTGGCAAAGGGCTTATTGAAGAAGAAAAGGGCAGAAAAGGGCAAGACTACTGGCGAGATCCTGGCTTTGGCCCCATCAAGCCTCGACTCGCCCGCTGGCTCTTTGACGTTGTTTTTCCTCTCCTCCTTATGAGAAACACCCTTTGCCTCTGTGGACAGTCACCTGTGACCTTTATATTGTTCTGGCACAGATTCCTCCTGCATTCTAAAAACAAGGCATATAACTCTAAAGTGCCCATAATGTGTGTCCTGCAATGAACTTGTTTTCCATGCAAAAAAGCTGTAATATTTTACATGCTGAAATGGAGTGGAGGTTTATTTAAAAAGATTAACAGTAAATGAAATATTTAATGAAAATACTAAATTACTTCTTGGGGTGGCTCAGTGGGCAGAAACCTCTGTGGCTGGGAGATGAAACTGCACCTCCACTCTGTGTGTGTGGAGTTTTCCATACTCTTACTGTCTCCGAGTCACACAGGATTCCTCTGGGTAAACATGCAGTTAGACTAGTTGGTGTTTCTGACTTGTGTGTATGTATCCCACAATGCAATGCAATCCCAGCCTTGTAGCATCTGCTGCCTGGGATAAATTCCAGACAGCCAACACCATGATCTGGGCTAGCAGGTAGAAGATGGAAGGAAATTCTATTTTATATTTATTATTAAAAGGAGACAGTTGAGGTGGTCGGATGCCTCCTTGCTGCCTCCCTGGGTATGGGGGGGGGGAGGGGCACCCCAGGGTATAAACAGGTCATGCTGGAGAGATTGTATTTCCCAGCTGGCCTGGGAACGCCTTGGGATTCCCCCAGAGGAGCTGGAGGAGGTGATTGGAGAGAAGGAGGTCTGGTCATCCCTGCTTAGACTGCTGCCCCTCGACCCGACCCTGGATAAGTGGCAGATGATGGATGGATGGATGGATGGACAGGTGGATATACAGTGCTCACTGGGACACACACACATATCTGTACATGTAATTTGTTGTTTCATTTTGCCATTTTCCTATTAATTGCAACTGTAGCCACTGGCTCCCAAAGGGATACTATACTCAAAATGTATTTTATATTAGTGCAAAGGTGTTACTAATCGAAAATCACCCAATGAGACTGTTAATCAATGTACTTTTAAAATCAGAACAGCTATTTTAGGGTTCGGGTTTCAATGTATTACTACATAAACTTATGTCTTAATGAATAAAGTACTGATTCTTTATAAAGGTCCAATATTTGTACTGAATTCACTGCATCCCAAGACTCCCTGTGAGCACTGTATATTTTTACTGTTTGAAACAGTCAATGAAGAACAGCATAGAAAAATGCCATCATATGGGGTCTTTTTTATTTTTAAAGGTCTGAGATTCCAATTCTTAGTGTTGTCTCACCTAATTATACAAGGGTTCAAACTGTCACCTCCCCCAATCCCAGGATGCTTCCGAGGTCCAGTCAGACTCCCAGGAAACCACCAACTTGCCTGCAGCAAGGACAGTGCTTGCATTTAATACATGAACATAACGCAGAGACGTGCTATAACTCAAGAGGGTCCTGCTCCGCTTTAAACTCAATGTTGCTTCATTCCTCATTGCCTCAAATATAAATCCTGCAGGATTGATCTCCAGCTCTGTACTTCGGTTACTTATTGATGCAATTAACCTTGGTGTTTAAGTAATCAGTTTCCATTTCAGATAGAGCCATTCAGTGGCACTAAAGGTAAATAATTATTCCCTATTCAGCAAAAAAATAAAAATACAAAGAACAGAAATACAGTTTTTCTGTTATCAAAGAACAAGCTGTACTCTGACCACAAAACGATGATGAGGACATGCTGGTCATGAACAAAAAGCCAGATCAAGTTGATCAACAGTAAGGAGCTACATGATCATATCGTATCTAATTGAAAAAATCTGATTTACCTTCTTTGTTTTTATATTAGATAACTACATGCTATATTATGTATGGGGGCGGTAAGTGGCTCAGTGCGCTAGTGCTCAGAATCAAGAGGTCACCAGAGCAATTTCACCACTGGGTCTATGAGCAAGCATAGTAATCTCAATTGCTCCAGGGACTTACCGCGTTCTCACTTGTTCATCACTTTGGATTGCCACGTCCGGAGAGACAAACAACCCAGGTGCAGCTACGGAGCAGGTATAAAGGGGTTTTATTACGACAAACTGAACAAAGCCGGGGACAAAACAGGACCATGTGGGTTCAAAAGGGGAACTGGAGATAACTAAAGGCAGAGGAAGACATGGACCAAACACGAGGAGGTTCAGGGCCAAACAAACACGGATCATGCAGGCACTGACACAAGCAACTACATGGGTAACGACAATGACCGGACTGGGACTGAGGAGACAGACAGACACCCTTATACATGATCTACAAGGGTACAACAGGCAACAGGCGTGACTCATTAGGGCCACGGCAGGGAGGAGACAGGGGGGGCAGGCAAATACATGATAGGCAGGACATGACATAGACAAAGGTATATACAAAATAAAGAAATGTAAATATACAAATAAAATATATAACATATTGTCCCAATATATTACAAGACTAGAATGACATGATGCATGCCGTCTGTGTAACAGTGTATGGAAGGTCATGATGTCTGTGTGATTTTATGGTGATGTGTGATTTCTGATGGTACATGTAGATATGTATGTCTATGTGATAGCACATGATGATGCATACCTTTTGTGTGGCGGAGTGATGATGCATAGCGTCTGTATGGTAATGTATGATTCCTGGGGGGAAAATGTCCACAGTGTAGGAATTAAACCAGTTTTCACCTTGTAAGAATAAAATTCTCAGCCCGTGGCTCCAAAAAGGTTATACATAGTTACACTTATAGAATAATTAGATGGAATATGCATTTGTTAAATGTTGCATATATGTAGTTCATATTTTTACATTGCCAGTAAGCTGAGATTGCAAGAGTACAGCAGCTGCTTTAGTTTCAAGTTAAAGTAAAATGTAGAATGGGAAAAATAAATCTAGAATAATTGTAATTTGATATGAAACATTTGATGAAAAACCTTGATTTGAAGAGCATCCATCCAGCTTTACTTTACTAAGAAAGAAAATATTTTTCAGCGACACTTTAGTTTGTAGCTACGGCAGGAATGTAGTCACCTGAAGCAAAAGTTTTACTGTAAACACTTAATATTCAGATTTACAAATAGGTAAAATGCAGGGGAATGTATGAGTTCAGTCCAAGGTTGTCTCAAATATTAGTGGCATGATAATTTGGTCAAGCAGAATCTACACAATTTAATTTGATAAACTCCTAGTATTGTCATACCATTTATCTCACTGGGTCTTGCCAGACTATTCTTTGTTCCAGGAGTTTAAGAGGACAAAGTAGTGCAATCACACACATAACCAATGAAAATGAATCTGAAGAATCCATCCTCAAAAAATCATGGGAATTACATTCCATAGTCTGTTTTAACACATAGTACTGTCATCTTAGGCAGCCAAAGAAAATGATGTTTAAATGATCTTTAAGTTGATATAAAAATATGCTATAATGCCTGTCAAATAGTGTCAGCTTAGTCATTTCAAAACCTCTGCTAAAATCACCCCAGTATTTCCAGCAACTATATAACACACCCATGTACTTTCTGACTGGGGCACCAGAACACCTCGTATAGCTAATCAATATATCTTAACTTATTTAAATGAATTAAGTTACTTAATCAAGTGAGCTGGTGGTTAAATGTAATAAATACACGGAATGGCTGAGGTGCCCCTGAGGAGAGGTTTGGGAACTGAAGCTGTGTTCATCTAGCCATCCAACTAGATATCAGCAACTTTCAGGAGAGCAGAAATTTTACTAGTTTTTATTGTGTTATTCTAAACTTGCATATGTTCTAATCTTAAATTGTGTTTTTGTTAAATTGAGCCAATGTGCATTTACTTCCCAGATAAATAGCTTTAAATATTTATTTTGACTGCCTAAGACTTTTGCACAGTACTGTACATCAGACACATTGTTGCTATATAGTGGGTCAGTGAATCCCATTCTCAGAAGATATCCTGTGTCTTTCTAAATAACTCCTGTAGCACTGCAAGTCTGATTAGGAAAACAGGGAAAGACAAGGGGGCTAGATGTCCCACCTCAGGACAAAACTGGTGATGAGCTCACAGTATACATAATGATATAAAACACTACAAATGAGCCGGTAATGAGCTCACAGTATACATAATGATGTAAAACACTAAAAATGAGCCGGTGATGAGCTCACAGTATACATAATGATGTAAAACACTAAAAATGAGCCGGTAATGAGCTCACAGTATACATAATGATGTAAAACACCAAAAATGCTAAAGGCACATGCAGTGCATTCAACCATAATAAAAATTGTTTATCATCAAGTACTTTTACAGACAAGGAATTTCCTTTATGTTGTGCAAAACAATCAAGACAAAATAATACATTGTGTACAAAAATAAAATAATGTGCCTAGTTCAGATATTGTGCATAGCGCAATGCAATGTAGTATCCGGCCGGTTAGGTGTTTGGTTGGGGGGGTAAAGTGCTTAATCTAAAGTAGCAGCAGATGGTTAGATAGGTGGGGGGAGGGGGAGGTATACTGCTGTAAGGGAAAAAAAACTGTTATTTATGTGTTTCATGTTGGTCTTGATGGGCCTCAACCTCCTGCCAGAGGGGAGTGTTTGGAAAAGTCCATGCCCAGGGTGGGAGGAGGTCACCTGTAATATCTGACGCTGGCTTCATGGTCCTGGAGGTATGCAGGTCCTGAGGCAATGGTAACTTGCAGTCGATTACCTACTCCTCATTGAGAATTAGACGCTGCAGTTTAGATGTGTCCCCGGAAGCTGCAGCAGTGAACCAGACAGTGATGGAAGGGGTGAAGATGGGCTGTGGTGGTTGGATATAAGGTCACCATCACTGTCTTTGGCTGACTGACCTTCTTCAACTACCTCCCCAGGATTTTCTTGGTGAGGGAACATGTCAGCAACACTTTCATCAAATCAAATCAAACCAAATCAAATCAAATTTATTTATCAAATGTACAACAGTACAGCAAGCAGCAGTAATACATGCAAAAAAAAATAAAATAGTAAATAGCAACAGTAAAATGTATATATATATATGTATATATATAGAAATGTGCAAATATGAAAATTGTCCATACCGATAGCCTCAAAGGATGCACAAGAACTACAAACAGAACACAAGAACTATAAAAAGACTGATTCTACAGAGATGAGTGAGACTTCAATATTTTAAAACACAACCTGACTTACATTATTTATTTCAGTATTCTGTCACAAAAGCTAGAAAATGTCGTCCACTGAACTTAAATATTTTGTTTCCAAACTCGAACACATACTTGGAGTTTGGTACTGAAAGAGTTTTTACGTCACCTTGGAGGGTTCAGTTCCCACACATCCAGGCTGCAGCTCCCCAAGTGCCTTTACTCTGTGCCTCTCCTAAGCTTTGCCCTTCTAATGGACTTTTAATAGGAATCATTTAATTCCGGGCCATGGTAATTACCCATAAGATTCCTCCACAACTTGACTGAGACAGCATGTCTTAAAGGCAAACTTGATGGCAAGTTACAGTTAATTAACTTTGCCATATATCCTGACCACGAGACTGTTCCTTTTTTCTTCAAGTTTATATACCATTCATTCCAAAGTTATTAAAATGTAAACTCTTCTGCTTCACCTCTGGAGCTATTGAATACATTACACTAAACTTATCTTTAACTGAAACTGCAGTGTGGATTTGGATCATACTGCAATGTTAATATTTTACTGGAGATGCGCACTAATTTACAGGTACAAACAGAACTGTGACTACCTACTGTTTCTATTATTCCTATAACTGCATTGGGTTTTGCCACTGTTTAAGCATTTATGTTACTTTTATTACAAAAAACTAATACAGAAATATATGACATGTAAACAGTCAGTTTCCCTAATACAGAAAATTGTGATCAATAGCATTTAATTCGTTTTATTGCATTGTTCCACAGCACAGCTTAATTTGCAATTGGTCACTATTCTAACATGAAAGTTTAAAATTTACATTGAGACAAAATAGTTGGAATGCCATTATTGTCATTGTATGTGTCCAGTACAACACAATTTCCCATCATACCAAGGCAGTTCCAGAAGGACTGTGTTGTAACACCATCTCATCACATTTAACAACAATGGCGGTGAGAAAAAGATTAACAAAAGGGGAAGAAAAGCTCCACTCACTGACGCCCTTGGGAGAACATTTATCATGCATCTTCTCACTGAATGCATGGGTGTATTTTAATTTGCTAACATACTGATGAGGGCAAGTGGCTGTGCGCAAATGCCTATGATTCTACTAGTGAGCCAGTACTACTGCAGAAATCTCTGACCATAGCAAAGGTGCTCCTCTATACACACTGCGATGAGGACCGGTACGCAGCAGAATGTCACTCACTTGCCAACAGCGGGCTTTGACAATGCTGAAGATGTGTTGGTATTTTAATATGAGATTTTTCTCCAATAACAGTTATTTAAGATATGCAACTGAAATCTAAATGAATTATGTGTCTAGATAGATTTATATGTTTTCAGATTAAATACATCATTTCTTTATCAAGAAAATAAATGCAACTTATAATGCAGTGACTTTGAACACTGAGTGAATTCTAAGGCCATTGACTTTATTCACACTGTCATAGCTGCTACTGCTATTTTAAGCCTTCAGGAATCTATAGACAAATAGTTATTCTACTGCCTAAATTTGTATTATTCTTCATAGGGAGTCGAATGTCATATATGTGGATGCTACTGTCCATCACAGCTGATTGGTGTTGATGTGATCGCCATGTTGCTCACTGTGCAGTTGATGCAAAGGTTATGTCATAATTAATGGCAGCTGTCAGGCAGACTACAGATACCTAGATGGTGTTCCGTTCAACTGCCCAAGCAGTAGCATTTCTAGGAAGACCTGCTGCCCCCTGTGGTGAGAAAGTGCAACGCTGGTCAGGATGACCCTGGGGTGCTAATGCATCTGTCTTCAGATGATGAATGTTTGAATATTAAATCTTCTAATAAAATATTTAAATTTTAAATTTGGACTGACAACAGCCAAGTCCCAGTGACAAATCCTTGGATTTGTGTATGATGTTCCATACAGCTACTGTGAGGTATAATCACGCCAGTGTGAATCGCATCAGCTCCAGGGTCTCCTGCAAAGTTTCAGTAGGATCCAACCAGTGGACATCTACACTAAAACTGTCTTCTTGTTTTGAAGATGCAGTGACTCTATCAGAGACTCTCCCTGACTCCTTCCCATTGTCACAGAGACGTAGCCCACTCACAATTCATAGGTGAGGCTGGGGGCACAAAGTAAAAGACCTTAAAAACATAGGCGTTACTCGGGGGATGGGGGGTGCAATATTCAAAACAGTGCTATTTGTCTCACCAAATATTTTCGAGGATTTTGCCTTTGAAATATCAATAAATTCGTCGGTAGAATTTCGTTCTCATTGAGGGAAAAAAAGCTTTTAACCGATGGTTAAAACGCATAAACGAATGTGTACACTAAATATTGAAACGGACGGTAGCCTATACATAGGTGTACATGCGAGGATATATTATACAGGATTAACCGTGAGAGGACGGGTTCGACTCACAGTCACTTAAAAGATCAGATCCGTCCCTGCTCATATCTCACCAACGCAAACCAACACAGCATTGCCAATGTGGTTTGCGCCTCAGTCCTACAGCGTCGAGATGCAATTCATTAAGCTCATTACACTAAAAACAAATTATCACCCTGCACCTGAAGACAAAAATAAAAGAACCTGCAGGATGGAAATGGCATAACACTATTAAAAATAAAACAAACGTGTAAACCGCCCATATCTTAATCTCAATGGAAATAAAACAAAATGTTGTTATTTAATATGTCAGCAGTTTGTTTGGTTCTGTTTGCATTTTCAACCGACAGGGGGCGCGTGCGTCCCAGGAATGAGCGGTGCCCGCCGATGACGTCATGGGACCGGTGGAATTTGATCGAAACGCGAGAAGGTCCCCTGGAAAATTACCATAATCTAAAGCAGGGGTGGGCAATCTTATCCAGAAAAGGCCGTTGGGTATACGGATTTTCACTGCAATTCCGTAATTAGATAACTAAATAGAGGTCTGATTGACTGATGAGTCCTCACACCTGGGTTTGAACAGCTGATCTAAAGGTTACCAGCCTACACACCCTTGCCCTTTGCGGATAAGATCCATCCCTGATCTAAAATAAATGTAAGGAAATGCCGTCACCAGCAAGGACGAGAATTCTTTTTGTCTATAGTTAAAGCCAGTTTTGATCGATTGGCTTGCTTTTTCGTGTTCACCGTGAGCTTTGGATGAAAGTGATCCAGTCAGGATCATATGACATTTTATTTGACATTGGTTTCTTTTTTAAATATAAGGAATCGAAAAATGCGGTTAAAAATTATCTACACGGTTTACTTTTCCCTAACAGATGATAGAGGAAGCATATGAATATTCCGCTGTTTCACTGACGACACACGTTGTCCCCCTGCCTTCTGCCCCTGTGCTTTCTGGGACAGACTCCAGGCGCCCCCCGCAACTCTGCTGCATAAGTGTCTGGAAGATGGATTCGGCGTATACAGTGTTAGTGTCCTGTGACCATTTCGTCACGGCACTGCCTAGTCTGTTCCTGGATGTATGTAGCTTGTGGTTATCTGAGAAGTTTTATTTGGTGCTCGGAGTTTGTGTGCAGTGCGAGCGGCTGATAAAATGTCACAGGGCTGCCAACTCTCAGGCATCTGGCGTGACACTCACGCTTTTAGACTCGCAGGAAATTTAAAGGCAAATCTATATTATTCTACAATAAACCTACAATTAGGTACATCAAAAGAACTGGGGGCAGTTTGCAAACCCTGCAGACTATCTACCAGGTGTTACATACCTGTAAATGTGAATGCAGTGTATGCAGACTTGTCTTGAATTGAAAATCTCAGGCCAGCTGGCTGACAAAACCTAGCAATGCTGTATTTGTAATAACTCATTGTCCTGTGTTTATGATTTCCATATTTAACTATGTGAAAGTTATAAAATAAGATGTGAATGAAGATGAGAACTAAACACTCAATGGAACGTCACCTCTATTTTCATCTTTAAGAACAGAAAACTATGACAAAGCCTTTATAAATGTGATGTGAACACAGATTGACTCTCACACTGTAAAAATTAATATCAAAGACAAAATCATGGAATATGCCTACTGGAAAACACCTGTCTATGTTGGTATGTGTATCATAATTGAAAATGTAAAAAAAAAATCTTTTAATAATGTGGATAAAATCAAATGGACAATACCCGTTTCTATGCATCTTCCATTAGACCTATATGGGGTGCAGGTTTCAGATTTCCAGCACTGTTGCTTGAAGATAGCTTGAAAACGTTAATATTTATTATCGTCCATCAAAGCTGTAACATTTTTATGAATATTTAATTAATATTTTTTAACAGAATGTGAAGTTGGAGAACTGCCTAGATAATCTAACCCTTTGTCTTGCTGGTTTTTTAAAAAAAAAACATTCTTCCCAAGTGCTAGACTGCATTTGATACTGGAAGCTCTTCGCCATTTTATGTGTAGGAGGCATTTATCAGTATACTGCCCTTTGTCCCTCATTGGCAAGTTCATAAACCAAGAGGGTTACAGTCTTCTTTAGACATCTCCTGGAGATCAACAGATGTAAGCACTACCTATACAACCACAGGTCCTCAGTGGCACTTAAAGGATCTGGCAGATATTTTGTCCTTGGCATCCACTGATAGACCTGAAGTCAGTTGTCTTATTCTGGTTTTGCATTTGGATGCAAGAAAGTTATTAGCTTCTGACTTGCAGATTGGATTAGATTATGGAACACACCCTTGTAGAACAACCAGAAGACTACACCCCTCTGCTATGAATATTGACCCTCAATCCAGACCCATTGCATTGTATATTCTTCTTTATAGGCAAGATTGGTAAAAACTAAAAATCGCTTTGTTGCAGGAGATAGTAGACTTACACTGCAACTGCTGATCATCGGGCACATGGAGTGTATGCGTCACTGTATGGTCAGGACCAGATTAAGATGCCCAATGGAGCGAACAGGTCTGAGGCCTCCAGGAGCTGAATGCCGCAAGTTGCCAATCTCTGTGAAAGTCACACTGCATGAACAATTCACATGATTATCTAGCATCCCTGACTGCTATTTTAAGTGAATCTAAATTAGTGCCTTGTATTGAAAAAGGGTTTCAATGCTGTGTATTTTCAGAAGACTTTCGAAATAAATTTGTTGTGGCTGTTTGATGCTACTTGGACATCCAAGCTAACTAAGTTTAAAGCTAGATGATGGAGTATTTGGTGCTTACACTTCAGCAGGACTCCAAATGTTTGAACCATGAAGCATGTAGCCTCAAGAATGAGCATGAGAATGAGCACAGAAAGGCCGACTACAATACTCCAGAACCAAGAATTCATTGATATAAATATTAATGGCTGGGAACCAATTGTCATACAGTTCCACATCCAACGGCAGTCTGTAAGGTGTAACAGTCACCTCACATTGCTAATCAGTTAACATTTTATACAAGCGTTTCATTTGATTGAAGATATATACAAACTGTAAAATGGCACTAACAGTACACCCCCCCAGTTACAAATACAAACGGTAAACAAAAACTACACAATGTAAGGGTTAGGAAAAAAATAAGTGAATGTCT
Source organism: Cryptomyrus ogoouensis (assembly GCA_025773925.1). Classification (NCBI taxonomy): domain Eukaryota; kingdom Metazoa; phylum Chordata; class Actinopteri; order Osteoglossiformes; family Mormyridae; genus Cryptomyrus; species Cryptomyrus ogoouensis. The sequence continues at coordinate 16,992,919 of JAOYFF010000036.1, read as the reverse complement.
CAATGCCAACTGAAAAACACTCAGCCCACAGAAGCAACTGGTTCTGCTACTAAAACGCTGCAGTAAGACTGTCCCTAGTCACTTTTCTCTTCCCCTTGGTAATGTCGGTACTCTGGCCTCAGCTCCCATGTGTTCTTGTGCGTTCCCTTCACATTATAGATTCCAATGTCGTGCAGAATCTCCTTCAGGAATGTCTATAGTAACAGAAAGATAAGAATGGAAACACACATAAAATCTTTAAATACACAAACTGTTATAGCCTAGATACTCATCCTAGAAGTGCACACAGGACAGGGTTCTTAAGCCTGGGACACACCGAGCCGATTATCGGTCTTGCAAAGCCATCGGACTGTTGGTAAGTCGGTGATTGCCCATCCAGTGTGTGCAGCACGGTCGAACATCGTCGGTCCTCGTTTGTGGCGTTTTGCCCTATTTAGCGCGATGAATCGCCGTTGTAGCGAGTGTGCGAAACAGTTCTCTGAATGGGCTACAAGTCAGTCGTCACCTCTCGCCGTGCTCTGATGTTTTCCAGCTCAAATTTTCACAATCGAAGGGAGCTGACCATTCATCAGCCTTGGTTGGAACTGATTTTTTTTGCGATTGGCTTCGTGTGTACCCAACTTTAGACTTTTTTCCCCCACTTCATGTTAAGATTTACCCATATAATTCAACAGGACAAAGCTGTTATAAGGGAATAAAAATTAAAGTATTTCAGACTATGTTCCAAGTAAAGATATTTACAGTGGCCTAGAAAGTAAAACTGTCATGTACATATGAGCAATCAACAAGTTAACCCAAAACGAGCATCTGACCATCAGATTTCACACTTTCCACTCAGGAGGGCAAACTCACCACAGGTTGCTTGGTGATATCTACTAGGTCTTTTATGTTGTAGTACTGGTGCTTCTCGAAAGCGGAGAAGAGCATATCCAGGACCTGCTGCTTGTCACCACGTGCCCGTTTGCCCTCTTCCTTCTTCTTCTTCTCATACTCCACCTACACGGGGGTTGCAGACAAAGACAGCTTCCATATAGCTAGGATGCCCTCCTACATGCATGTCATGCTACATGTGCACGTCGAAGAGACTTACGTTGTAAGTATGATTAGAGACAGGCTTGTAGTTTGTGGTGACGGGCTTTTCCAGCTGCTGTGAAAGACGGACCGGTTTGGACGACTCCTCGATCTGTAGCCTGGATTGGATGAGCACAAATTCAGTAACACATAAGCCCAACTGCGTAACTTTGTCAGTAAGCAAGTGGTGTCATATTTGGAAGGAGGGAGGGGTACCAACCTCTTCAACTGCATGTAGTTCTCACTGACTGCAGGTCTGCACTCAGCACGCTGAACCACTACCCCTTCCAGGACAAGCTTGTCTTCAGAACAGAGAGATTACAAAGTATTCACTGACAGTCAACGCATGTTGACAGACAGTTTTTAAGAGCTCCATCATTCTACAATGATTTTAAAAAATGCATGCTAGAAAACACTAGAACTTGCTATAAGAATAAAAAAAAACCTGCATTTCAAGAACTTGGCAATCTGCCTAAACAGTACAATGTGCGAGTCATTCACACCCACCCCCCCGCTGCTACTTACACAAGACAAGCACATCCTTTATTCCTTTGCTTAAAATATGCATGATTTATTGCTTCTTACACCATATACTTTTGCAGCGGCTCAACACACTGAATAATAAATACGTCATTAGAAAAATTCAGTAATGTTACGACCGACAGCAAAACCACCTTTTCATCATATCACACCGTAGTGCTGAGAGTAAATTAATCAGTAACACTTTACTTGACGGGGCACATATAATATAGTGTTACACTACTATTTATGTATTAATTAACCACAAACTAAGTCTTAGTTACAAACTGATCTCATGTTAATTCATCATTAATGAATTGTGACAAATGTTTTCTCAAGCAGTGATTATATTTGTTGCTATACTTGGTAATTCTGCAAAACTTTGGGAACTACCGAAGGAACTACTGTAGGAACAAGCCATGAAACATGTAGTTAAATACTGATCTCATGTTTGTTCATCATTAATGAAACATGATTCATCTCTCATCCCAAGCAGTTACTATATTTGTTACTACATTTCTTAATTCTGTAAACTTTTGTGAACTACTGAAAGATCTACTAAGCACCTACTGTAGGGACAAGTCATGAAAATCACAAGTTAAATACTGATCTCATGTTTGTTCATCATTAATGAATCACGACACACCTTATCAAGTAGCAACCATATTTGTTCATGATTTATGATTTGTACTTCAGTATTTCTGCCCCATCTATAATCTATAATCGCATTATTATTTAAATAGCGATGAGAACATTAACTCCTTGATTTACAAACCTATTTCATTTAATAAAAATCCGTTTGGAAGGTGAAAAAAAAAATAATCAAATCAATAATTTTCCATCATCTTATGGGAGAATTACCACTTGCTCCAGAACAGCAAAATTCCCTCAGAAATAAACCTAAAACATATTAAACTATTAAAATATTATTCTGTGCTTTGGGTCCTTCTCACAAAAGTAGATGATTACCGATTCATAATTACGAGACGTGTGAATAGCTGCTCTCTCTTACCACTATGTTAGAATTACACAGAATGGGGATGGTGGTATGACTGAACAATTGCCATGGCATTTCAGGAAGAATCGTATGGAGGTGAAGGGGAGGGAGGAGAGTGCTGAGCAGCCAGCCGGTAATGGAGGAGTGGGGACAAGGAGTACACAGGAGCTCTGGAAGGTTTTGTTCACTTTCAAACTCCAAATGGTATCAATTCTCCAGGCTCGAATAAGTCACAATCCCCATACCAAGCAATTTTAAATCAAGGGGCAGATGAGCGAATACACAAACACAATACCAATTAAAATTATGAGTTTAAGGTTAAGACAACTATTGAAAAGAGGGGTTAGCCCAGCCAGGGGCAACACGTCGGCACAGTGGTTAGCACTGTCGCCTCACACGTCCGGGACCAGGGATCAAGTTTCTGCCACGGCTCCATGTGTGTGGAGTTTGCATGTCCTCCCTGGGTCATTGTGGGGTTTCCTCTGGGTAATCTGGTCTCCCCATAGTCTAAAAACATGCGGAGGTGAATTGGAGTGACTAAATTCCCCTTAGGTGTCTGTGTGCCCTGCGATGGGTTGGTGCCCCTTCCTGGGTTGTTCCCCGCCTTGGGACTGGGACAGGCTCGGGACCCCCCCGCAACCCTGAACAGGACAAGTGGTTACAGAAAATGGATGGATGGGTTAATGCAGCCAAATTCAATTTCATTCCAATCTTACCCACTCAGAATTTCACCCACAACAGAAAGTCTGGATCTAACAGCCAGCAGAGCTGAATGATATTCGAATGCTTCAGAGCTGCTCAATCATTTTCCCATCAATTATAGGATCCACACATTTTGCATGCGACTGAACCTCCCTACATTCCATACAATTTAAATACACCATGGTTTGTGTTGGACCACCCCAGTTAGCACTAATTAGATACTGGCCGTTTCATAATCAACACATGGAATGGAAAAATCTCTGATGAGCTGGAAAACAACCAATCCTTCTCTTCACGCTGTCTATTCCGATGGTTCTACAAAGATGATAGCAACAAAGATGTTTAATTGTTGGAATAAAAAAAAGAATTAAATTTCCTTTTACACAGTTAGTTCAAAACTTGGATAAAGAAATTAAATGGAGGAAGGTGATCATTTACTAGAGTATCAAGCATTTTGCCAACATCTGATATTCTGTGCAAATATAATATATTATAGGCAAACAATTTTTTGCAAGCAGTTCTGTCAGAATCTAGGCCTAATTCTCAATAGGTGCTATTCATGAGGAATCATTAAAATCAGGGCTCTCTACAATGCATTCAGTTGAATGCAATACTATTCAACATTATAGCTAAAAAGTGCCAGCAAAAAAAAAAAGGATTTTTTTTCATAGTTGAACAACAATTGTATATACTAAATTAAGTCGGAGGAAACAGTTTGCATTTGGTTTGCAAGCACTTCTTAAACAGCAATCTTTAAACATTCTGAAGAACATGAATGATCCTAATGACTAATTTCGTCGGTCCTCGTCTGTTGTGTCATGAAAAGAACTTCTAACCTACATGAAGATAAAAATAAAGTCTGAGGATGTACATACCAGCATTTTTTTTTTTTTTGTTCCCTCAATTAGAATCAAGCACCCTCGTTATCCGTTCTTAAGGGCAAACAGATGGAGTAAAACTAAAAGCAGTCTTTCAAACAGGGGGCGAGCGAGCATCCTTCTCTGGCAGCTGTCCCCCCCCAGGAAGCCCGCCCCCCTCAGCGGCACGCCTTTAAACAGCTCCCACGCTGCTGGCAGTTTACATCGTTCCCTATCAAGGCCAGCAGTGTTCAGACGCCACCCAGCTCGCTCACTCCCTCTCATTCACATGGCTGTGTGGGAGGCTGGGAGCTCGGCACGGCACAGAGCAGCACCTCGCAAGGATGGAGAACCAAGGGAAGCACCTCAATCCCGACCTGTTGCAGTCCAGCAAGAGCATCAAAAGATCCTCCTCTAGTACCATCACTCTGAACGTGGGGGGTCACCTATACGCGGCCCTAAGGCAGACACTGGCCAGGCACCAAGGATCCCTGCTGGAAGAGATTGCCAACGGGAAAAAACCGGTGCAGCATGTGGACTCCATGGGGAACACCTTCATTGACCGGGATGGACTTGTCTTCCGTCACGTCCTAAACTTCCTGCGACTTGGCGAACTCATGTTGCCCAACGACTTCAAGGAAGCAGGGCTTCTGCGACGTGAAGCTGAGTTCTACCACCTGGGAGCGATGGTCCAGGCTATAGAGGACTGGGAGCAGCGTCAGAGTGCTAAACAGGACCCTGCTTTTCTGGAGGTTACAGACAGCCATGAGCGATCGCAGGGCCTGAAGGTCTACTGCAGCGACCCCGGGATGATCGACGCGGTGAAGGGCCGTCTGCTGCAGGTGTCCAAAAGCCGGCTGGATGTTTTTCCTAAGGAGTTTGAGGTCTCGTCCAACATCATTCAGTTCCGCCACTTCATTAAGTCAGAGGCAGGCTCTCGGCTGATTATAATGAAGGACAGCACCTTTGTTTGTACGGCCGAGAGCCTAAAACTGGAAATAATGATGCTGGCACTAAGAGGTGGCTATCGTCTCCTCACCAGTCTGGATAGCACCCACGGCTCAGCGGTTCAATGCGAGGCTCTACACTTTGTCAAGTGAGCGTAGGAACATTCGTCAAAAGCATTTGCAATTAAAGGGCCATCAAAAAAAAAAATCTTTTTACTCAGTATATATCTTTCCCCAAGTAAAGCCACTTCAGCTTCTCTTGCATCGAATGACAGGGCTTAGATGTAATTATGGCAATTATTCTGCTTTATGTGAGACTAGTTGATTCTGAAATTGAGCAGCAGATATAAGCTTTCTGTAATGAGCTCAGCTTTTATAACAAATTTTAACTAGTGAAAATCTCTCAAATATTCAATATGAATTTTAATGTGTAAGTGGTATATGATGTGTCTCAATGGTGGAAAAAAACTGTCTTGATGTTTAAGAATGTGAAGTTTAGAAGAATATTTTAATGAGTATTACATATTTAAAATGTTCAGTCCATCTCCTTACTTGTAGCTGTGAAGTGAATAACAAAGTTATATAAGCTTGTACATTAGCCTTTAAATAAAAGTGGAAAATGGCTCAGTTGTAGTGGTTGTGTTTGTCTACAAAAATACGTGAAACTACTGTAAGCTCTAAAACATCTGTATGCCTCCCACGAAACAGTGAGAATGAACAATGACACTGGCTTATCAATATATATGTATCTTCTATGCACTGTAAGGTTCATTTTTATAAGATCCGTACTTCTCATGCTGAGAGTAGCTATAGAAACTGCACACTGATAATTGAAAGGGTTAGTAGCTATAGAAACCACAGCACTATGCTTGCTAAAAGGCTTGGTAGTGATATTAATTAGTTAAGCAGTTTCAATCAAGATATTTAAAAATTTACAACCGAAACAAGTGATATTGTAACATACTGACACAGACATGATAAAAGCTAAGTGGACAGTACTATTTGCAATATTCATTTTCGTATAAGACACTCCATAAACCCAAGTCTCGCATAGGGTGATACTTTTCAAACCCAGATAAAGCAAGAGACTTGCTTATTGTGATTAGGAAGCATATATATCAAAACATTTATTTTGAACATTACATTCTAGTGTTGTTTTTAAGGAATGTCATGAAAAAGTTACTGTGAGCCATATACAGAGATTAGGTACTAATGGAAGTCAAGCTGCAGAACTAACCATCATAAGTAAGACTGCAGAGGAACTTTTTTTTTTAATCCGAAAAGGTCTTTGATGACAGAAACCCCTGAGAAGCATTCAGAAGTCTCCAGTCCAAGCCAGAGGTCTCAGTAAGACTCACCTGGAGCACTGCCGTCAGATCTGTCTTCTGACTGCCCTAAAGAGGGAGAATGTGCTGCTGTCAACAGGCATTCAGAACAAGGACACAGCTGATGCAGACCTGGTCATTAATAAAGTGCACGCAGCAACCCGAGGGACGCAGAGCAACCAGCTGCGAAAAGCTGACGTCTTGTTCAGAATTGCATGCAATGCACCCACAATCTAGAACCCCCCAATTTTACTCTTCACAACCCTTGCAAACAACTTAGAATGTATGCAAACACGTAATAAAATACAAACAGTACTGTAACTATCACCCACATTTTGATTTAGCCAAACACACAAGCAAAGTTATCAAACCTTTAATAGAAAAAAAAAAGAACTGGGACAAACTGCAAAATGTATGCTGAATACAAATCAGCAGAGAGGGGAACAGTGTTCCATCAGGATATTACAACTGAGTGAACAACTTTGTTGTGAAATTCATTAAACTCAAATTGCTTAAACAAGAAAATCCATATGGTAGGATAATTCACAATGCATACATTTTGACAATAATATAGATCATCTCTCTGAACACCTGAAACTACTGTGAAATGACCACAGTAATGACAACGAGAAATCACATTGTTACTTTCTGACTTCCTATTTCTCTTTTCTAGGAAATCTGTGAAAGAAATTTTAAACTTCTAAAGTTCAACACATATTACCCAAGAGTGAAAAACAAATTAGCGCAATGAAAAGGGAATCTCTAAAGCCATCAGACACTTTAAAATACAACATAAATTTCATCTGTCTAGTTATTTACAGCAAAATATTCAAAATAACCCGTCAACTTATCTAGAGCACTCAACATTATCGAGCAGGTAATTTCCCAATCTGCACATCTTGATTACAACTCAAAGCTACACTAACCTGTGATATATCCAATTAACCTGTATGGAATGGTGACCCCTCAGTAGCCAAGGGCAATACAACTCAGCATCAAAGTATGACAAGCAAGAAATCCCTGAAGCCCAATAGGAAGCAGAGATGGGGGCAAGCGGAGAGATCAGCGCCAAGCAAACGACAGCACGTGCCCCCCTCCTGCCGCCCACCCACATTCAAAAGGTCAATTCCACCATTACACTGGCCACACTGGCAGACGACACTCCAATGGCTGACTTTCCATTTCTATCGCTTGGCTACTTTTTATATAAAAAAAGGAACATTTGTCCACAAGGATATCCTGCCCAAAACATCTGAAGCATGAACAATCACAATCAGTAGCAAAGTGCCTTAACTTAATTCATAATAATTCATAAGTTTCAATTCAGAGAATGCACAGAGGAGCTTTATATAGCGCTGCGCATTTTAGCACGGCCTGTTATTCATTCGCATACTCTGTGAAAAACCTGTTGCTTAGCAACTACTTAATCAGTATTTGCTGCTTACAAGAGCTAGATGTAAAACTCAATAGCCACAAGGACAAAAAGCCTAGTGGAAAGAGTGCAATTTATTTATAACTTAAGTCATTCATGGACATGAACATCCTATAAATTGTGTTACTTGTATTCTGTCAAATCAGTAATAAATTAAGACAACAGCTTGGATGACATTAATTAAACATGTGATACACAGATGAAGCTGACACAAAAACAAATGTTTAGTCTCATACCGATACATTTTTTTTCTTGCAAATGCCCAATGTAGTGGATCAGGTCAGCAGATGATCGTAGAATGTACAAACCTACTAGTGAATCCTATAATAACCTGCATTGTGTTACTGGGTTTGAATAATCATGCTACACTAGCACACACCAAAAGCCAGAAACACTGCCCATCTCTGCTATAAAAATATGTCTGAATCTCTTCAAGCTTTCAGGAATCTTATCTGTGTAAACGGGAGTACCCCCTCGATTCAGCAATGACAACTCGATCTCAGGCTTTACCTGAAGGATTCTCAGTGAAGACAGCCAGTGTCTGACCACCAACTGTCTGCATGGTGAAAGGGTGGTCCCGGGGGGCGCGGACTGAAGACACTTTCTCCCCAACACAATCAATCGCTGTAAGCTCCTCATTCAGAGTGAAAGAAACCTGGGGAGAGACACATCACGCTGAGCAATGCCTCACCACGTCATCTGATGGAGTCGTGTGGCATTTATAGAAGATCAATCAGTTATGATATCAGGTGACACTTACCTCAGCTTTTCCTTGGTTCCTTTGGTTTATGTAAAAAAAAATAATAATAATAATAAAAAAAGAAAAACTGCATTAAGCAATATGGCAAGTAAATAAGTAAATGTGGTAGAAAAAACTGAACACGACTACATTACACAATTGTAAAAAGCGGTTTATTAAACATCAGACAGCTTAAAACGTGTAAAAGAAAACGTTGCAGGGACTTGTGAGTGAAACACATCCTTACTTTACAATTCTGAGTTTGCCGACTTCCCCTCTTCCGGATGCTTTTGCCCACTGTTGAGAGAGGTACTTTGGCACCTACAATAGGACAGGAGTTTGATGCAGTGACAAACATTCCCGACCCATTAAATCTCATAAGCATGCACAATTTAAAATATATTAAACAAAACGTTAATTCCAATTTACTGGCTAAAGTTAGGATTGCGTTTGTTAGCAAAATTTGGGAGTTTTAAATGGAATTACACACGTATTCCAAAGCAAACATATCCGTGCTTAATTAGACTCAAAGCTGTAACCTTCATAGGTTACCAGGGAAAAACATTTTCGAGCCCTAATTGTTCCATGATATGTAGAAAAACACCGATTAGCTGACGAGCATTAGCATGCAAACACTATAGTAGTTAAGAACTACGTACCTTCACCAGCCACACACCAGTATTTTGTTTGGCCCCTGTTAAATCAACTTCGCCCTTTTCAGACATAATTATGTAAGTTTGTTTCTGAAAAGATTAATATGAAGCCGTTGTTTCAGCTAACAGAGGAGCTGGCTAACATAAAGTAGCAACAGTGCGAATCGAGCTTAAATTTATAACGGTGGCTCTGAAGGGTCAAAAAGTACGACGCGACCGAAATGGCATTTAGGGTTGAAGCGCAGTCACCCTTGTCACGGCAAACAAAAAGGTGAACTTCTAATCATTATACATTACCAAGCAACCAGTATACGAAGCATTAATTCATTCATATTCGAAATAATTAAAGTGCTGTCGTAATCGAAGCAATCCATCTTCTTCTGAGCTTGTTATGTATTATTCCTGAGTACTACTATATATACTTACGGTTTTGTATTTCGCCGTCTCATTATCTGACACGTTACAGACTCGCGACTATCGCCCTATTGTTCTAAAAGTGCGGAGTTTCTACAGTCAATGGACAAGTAAAAGTGGTGCTTCCTGCCCTTCGACCTCATTGTGGATTGCTTGGATTGAATCGTAATAGTTGGAAGATAAATTAATATTAAGATGTACTTCATTCATCCCAGGGGGAATTCTGATGCGTACATTAGCAAGAACGTCGTGTCCAGACGAACACAGAATGCCAGACAATTGATGCAGAGTACACAAAGTGCAAACAACGTGAAAGCAAATTTAAAGGTTATGCAGTACACAGATGAAATATCCTGTATAGACCCTGAGAAGACATCTTGAATAGAATATAGTGATACTACAGAAAGATGTTAAGCATTACAAAATGTTGTAAGATAATTAAAACATCAAGTCATGCAGGTTTGCAGAACAACGAGAAATACTGTATGAAAACAATATCAATGATAGGCCTACATTATCAATACAATATTAATTATCTTACTGCATTTATAAGTTGCCATAACCTGTTTTGCACAATTTATAGTTTTATACATATGCATCTATACTTGGAATAAACATGCAAATTGTGCCAAGTATAACATTTATTTTATTATTCTGATGTTACTTTTACGGCTGATGAACAAGTGCTAGTTGCGTCATTCTGCGGAACTGATGTGTTTTCATTTAAATATTAAATTGGATTTGGTGCAATGAGTCATCATTATAGACCCGTTGCCTCGCTCCTTTGTCTGTTTTCATGGAGTGTCACTCTGCACCGCCGAATTTGTCACTGTCTAGGAGTCACTAAAACAAGGGTTTCAAACTAATTTCGGTTAAGGGGCCATTCAGTCTCAGGTGGGCTGATCTATGTATAGTACGCCAAAAAAAACGTCACCAGCACTTCTAAAAAGTTTAGTCTGGAAGGGGAAAATGTTTCTAATTCATTAATTACGGAAATTTAATGAGGCTAATACGATAAAAACGATGCCTGATGACAAACCATGGCATTTCAAATAACAGCTAGAAGTTCACCTGCCAGATGTCAGTTTCAGTAACATAGCTGCCGATCCGTGTAATTCATGAGGTTCATCACGAAGTATTGACGAAGAAAGAAAACTGAAATCATGCAGTTGTATTTCTTGTGGCCACAGCTGGCATCTCTGAGCATGAATTTCCACACAAATCCACTATCCGAGTATGATTTACGCTGGCTAGCATTCACAGCAGCATTTCTGTTCTACTGACTACGATTTAAAACGTGCTGCGATTTCTTGTTTCGAAAGTAAATTAGGGTTGCCACCCGTCCCTTATAATGCGGGATCGTCCTATATAATACGGGACGCAGCAGTTTATTTTCCAATGCGGGACGATACTGTGTTATAAGGGATGGGTGGCAACCCTACCAGTAATTCACGTATATCGTTCATTACATTTTTGACAAGTGAGTCAGATAGCGGCCACGAAAATAATATTCCTTCAGCATTCTAGTGCCTCCCAGTGGAAAAATTAAAGGCTTCGTCTTGACTGTAATTTAAAAATTGGTAATGCGGTAATTTTTTTAAATCAGCGTAGGCCAATCTACATTATAAAGTCATCCTGCTGGGGAGATTACGGATACCGATATTATTTTTCGTTAATTCACGCCAAGGGCGTAAGCTTGTTTCAACACTGATAGGGACCAGATCAGCCTTACACCCTCCACTACCATAAACACACACTGTACTCCCGCAATATTAGCAGGGACATGTGCGTATCGTCTATAACCAAATCTATGCCCCTGATTCACGCAAGCCACACGGAACATTCAACGGTCCATATTTGGCCTTGAGTTTGAAAACATGATGCTAAAGCAATTCCAATGAGAAAGGGCATTAAGTATTTCATTACATCAGTAAGGTTGGGTTGGACTGTTATCCTGTCCAGGCTGTTCCTTTGCCCTGTGCTCCCTGGGGGAGGATCTGGGCTGTAGAGGATATTCAGTAATTTGTCCACTTTTTATACCCACTTGTCCTATAATATTATTGTACTCCACCCTTGCCTGGTATGATTTCTGGTATTTGATTTTACAAGACTGTTGATTTCCAATTCGGGCATTTCCTATATCATTTCAAGTATAGGTCAGAATAAATCAAGATACTATAAAGCAGTCTTTATTCTAGATTAAAACATAAAGTGGGTGTATTTTACTAGACAGACTGTGACATAACAATAATATTGTTACCACCAACAGCTCTTTAATTTATTAAAAAAAAAATTAGAAGTGGACCTGGGGCCGTTATTACAAGAAATCCTATCCTAAGTCTTAAATTAAGATCTGCAAATTAGGATGGTTCTGTAATACGGCCCCCGAGTCCAAAATTTTGAGAATGCAATCTCAAGTAACCACATTACTCAGCTGAGTAACATAATAAGAGGCGTAAATGTCTAAAACCTTGAGGGAAAATAATTTCGAAGTCTTTCCAGAGCTGATTAGTAAGTCAGCGCTAAAATATATTTTCTTATCTCCCCATAAGACTCTTCTTCTTCTTCTTTTGGCTGTTCCCGTTAGGGGTCGCTACAGCTGATCATCTGTTTCCATTTCTTCCTGTCCTCTGTATCTTCCTCTTTCACACCAGTCACCTGCATGTCCTCTCTCACCACATCCATAACCCGGCCCCCTCTCAGGTCTTCCCCTTTTCCTCCTGCCTGGCAGCTCTATCTTCAGCACCCTTCTCTCCACATACCCTACATCTTTCCTCTGTACATGTCCAAATCAACACAATCTCACCTCTCTGGCTTTGTCTCCAGACCGTCCAACCTGAGCTGTCCCTCTAATACAGTTATTCCTAATCCTGTCCATCCTTATCACTCCCAACTCAAATCTTAACATCTCTAACTCAGCTACCTCCAGCTCTGCCTCCTGTCTTTTCATCAGTGCCATCGTCTCTAGCCCATGTAACATAGTTGGTCTCACTACCATCTTGTAAACCTTCCCTTTCACTCTTGCTGGTACGTCTGTTATAAATCACTCCTGCCACTCTTCTCCACCCTGCCTGCACTCTCTTCTTCACCTCTCTTCCACACTCCTCCTTGCTCTGAACTGTTGTGTTGACCCCAAGTATTTAAACTCCTCCACCTTCAACATCTCTACTCCCTACATACTCACCCTTCCACATACGGCATAAAAGGTATTTGTTTGTTTGGATAAATACATGCTCAGTATGGTGGAAAAAACTGCCGTACTTCAAAAGTACATACTTCATATGTATACGCGTTTGCAATGCATGTGTAGGGACACTGTGCTTCATGATTTGTTGACTTCATGTTTTCCCATGTGTATGAATTTTACTTACCAAATGAAAATAATACATACCATATACAACATTTGTGTAATATAATCCTATCTTACTAGGCATCACAGAGCTATTTCCCTACCGTTGAGCGTTCAAATTGAATACATGGTTTTTTTTTCCTGAGTTCAAACAGTCGTACTTGTTTCTTTTAGTTGTCATGGTGCAATAAATTAGCACAGGCGTCACAATTAATTATAACTCGTGGGGAGTTGGATGTATTTCATTCATTCAGACAAGCAAGGCAACGCCCATCTACAAACTTTACGGTAAGTTAATCATATTATTACTTCATCATCGTGTTCTCTGTATTTCCATTTAAGTTATAACAATCACTTCAATGAAACATGTCACTGAACAACTTCTGATATTCTGCTACCGTTACATGTTATATACAGAAATACAGTGTCGACAGATAAGACAAAAGACAGACACTCCCTTTCCCATGCTTGGAGAGTGCTCGGAATTTTCCGTTCAGGACTCGTTTCTATTCGACTCACATGGCTCACTTTCGGGTTTTTCCGGGTCACATACCGAGTCCCTCCTCCTCTCCCAGACTGCTTTATGTCTGGGTGCTATGCGACGCCAGGACGCATGCGCGGCGGCCATATTCGCCAACCTTCCCCCTCCCCTTCCCATCCCTCCCCTCCCCGTCTCATAGTCATAGAAATAGTCAGCCCAGTGGAAGAAGGTGGCTTCAGAAAGAGGGTGAAACGGCTAATGTTGGATTAAAAAAAAGAAACGAAAAAAGCATGCTGGAGTGGAGCAAAGAATTACAGTGTTAATCAGACGGTGGAGGCTCTGCTGAAAAGGACCGTTCTTTGCCCACGGCTTGTCTGATTTGACTACTTAACTAGTAATTTTAAAATAATGCGACTCGCTTTGCAGTGATGGAGATTATTGGTGGACGTGCATTATATACGAGCTGTATATTTGTCGCAAGTATATCAGCTTAAATAGGTGCAGAGCCAGTAACATAAAAGCAAAGGTATGTTGAACTGTGTGTAGTTAAATACACAAAAGGACGAGTGCGTCTGGGTTGCTGGCGAACGTTAGCTAGCACTGCAGCCTCACTTACCGGCTGTTGAGCATTTTCGGGGGGGGGAGCATTTAAACCGTCAATAAAGTTAAACAGTTGCGTTATTTTACATGAGAACGGTTGATCACCGTCTAAATTTGTTGGTATTGCCCCAAACTGAAATAAGCAAGCAGCGCCGGTTTTGTTAAAATTAGTTACTTTTATTTACATCTCTGTTAGAAGCCACCCCTGGAATTTTACAAAATGCATCGCCCGGAGTCTGCGGGAGATTCGGCGAGCATTAGGAAGATGGCGCACCCGGTAACATTTCCTAGAAGGGGTAGTAGCACCAGTAGTGGCAGTGCTTCTGCGCTGACAGCGGTCATACCAACAAATGTTAGCAATAATGCAGTTCCGACTGATGAATACCAGTCTTCCTTATTGGTACAGCCGCCACCCCCGGGTGGGTTATCGTCCCCTGGGCCCCAGCACCCTCCCCAGAGCCTTAACCTGTCTCAGCCCCACGTGCAACCGCTCTCATTGATTGGGGTTCAAATAAAGAAGAAAAGTGGTTTCCAGATTACCAGCGTTACTCCAGCTCAGGTCTCCCTGAGCACCAACAATAGTGTTGCAGAAGATACAGAGAGCTATGATGATTTGGATGAGTCACACACTGAGGACCTGTCTTCATCTGAGATTCTGGATGTTTCCCTGTCCCGTGCCACTGATATGGGTGGTGCAGAGAGGAGCTCCTCTGAAGAGACTCTTAACAACTTTCACGAGGTGGACACTCCAGGTGCTGTGTCACCCAATCAGCCACCACACCGTCATCCCTTACCCCAGGCACTTCAGCATGGCACCATGGTGAATGGAACTGTACATCATCACCAAGTACATGCTACCCAGTCTAAAGTGGCACTCTCTGGGACACCAGAAGGGGGTGCTGTTTCCACTGTTTCATCCTCCACTGGAATTTTACCAGGTGTTACCCAAAATGTGGGAGCTGTTACAGAGAATGCATTGGTTGGTAGTACTAGCGCTGTAGGCTCCTCAGGAGCTGAAATCGGAATGCTTTCTGCAGCTACAGGTATAGCAAATGGTATGACTAATCCCTTGACAAACAATGTTAGTAATGTAAACGTACCTGTCGGTGTGATTAATGTTGGGGGTTCGAGTGTCAGTCACAATATTGGTCTTGCACCAGCTAACTTGAACAGTTGCAATGGCA
Source organism: Cryptomyrus ogoouensis (assembly GCA_025773925.1). Taxonomy (NCBI): domain Eukaryota; kingdom Metazoa; phylum Chordata; class Actinopteri; order Osteoglossiformes; family Mormyridae; genus Cryptomyrus; species Cryptomyrus ogoouensis. Next base: position 16,977,649 of record JAOYFF010000036.1, on the reverse strand, counting down.
TTACAGGAGGCCATATCCAAAATGTAAGTCTGGTTCATCAGCAATGTGGGACTGTGTGCTGTGGGACTGGTATCCCAGTTTCAATGGGATCCGCCTCTGCTGGGCAAGGAGGGACTGCTGGTCTAACACAAGGGTCGTCCATCCCGCCGTCCCAGGCTCCTGCCCCTGCTGCTACCGGCTCCCGTTTCAGGGTGGTGAAACTAGATTGCAGTTCTGAGCAGTTCAAGAAAGGCAGGTGGACGTGTACACAGTATTACGACAAGGAGACCTCTGCAGCGGCGGCGTGTTCCTCAGACGGCGGGCAAAGGGCAGCAGAGAGTGCTACATGCTCAGAGCGGGACTGCACAAGTGGGAGTTCTGTCGGCAGCACGGTCAGCACCTTAAGTCATTATACAGAGAGTGTGAGCAGTGGGGAGATGGGTGGCCCCCCCGCCACGCAGACTGCCCCCCAGCTGCAGGAATACTCCACTGCTCCAGCTCCTCAGGCCTCACTTGCTGGCCTTTCTCTGAGCACATCCCAGTTGAAGGCTTCTGCCAACGCTCACGATGTGAACTCGCTCCTGAAGCCTAATGTAGCGCCCTCTGCTGGACTTGCTGGTTTAGCAGGGTCCCAGCAGCAGGCTTCTATACACCCGGCTGTTGTCCAGCAACCCCTGACCTACAACCAGGTCCCCCAGGCAGGCCCGGCGCAGGGCTTGCCAGCCTCGGCTCCACAGCACCAGTTAGGCTTCACTCAAGCTCCTACCCAGTTGGTACCTGCTCACGCTGTGCCACAGGTCATCTCGCCAGGTGGGCAGGCTGTGAGAACTGGACCAAATCACATGCCCCACATGTCTGGCACCGCCCCTGCCATGGTGTCTTCTGGGACTGGCCTGGGTATAGCTGGACAGCAGTCCACAGGCAGCGTCCACTCTGCTGGGTCTCAAGCCCTTCCTTCAGCCTTCCTTCAGCAACCTTCCTCTTCCCAAGCTGGAACGCTGCCACACATATTGCCCGGCAGCTTATCAGGGCTGGCTCAGCCGCTAGCGAAGGCTCAGCAGCTCCCGGGTCAGCAGGTTATGGAGCGCCAGCAAGGCACCGGAGTTCAGAATTTAGGGACCCAGACTCCCTCTGCAGGTTCCTCCGGAGTCCCTGCACCCAGCATACCTCCCAGCTTCCTGGCTGATGCCCAGAGTGGTCCTTCAGTGCAGAACTGCAGCGGCCTTGGCGTCATACCAGGGCAAGGGGCCCAGCTTGTTGGCGCCCAGTACCCCAGCCGGTCGTCCATTACAGCCACACAACTGGAAGATGCTCAGCGGCTGCTTTTTCAGCACAAGACCCTGCTTTCCCTACCCAAGGTGGCAGCTGGAGAGTGCGCTTCCGAAATCCCCACATCCTCTGGTCCTGATGGTAGCGGTGACTGCAGTGCCTTAACTGCTTCAGCTGGCCTGCTGACGAACCCACCTGTAGAGGTGGAGGACGAAAGGTAAGAAGCACACCTCTAACTTGCTTTGTGTTGGGCCCTTTTGGGTATGTACTGGAGTGTATATAGAATGATTACTGTAGGAGTCACCAAGCTTAGTAATTCAAAATGCAAAGACTCTTCTTAGTTTCTTCTGAGTGCTTCAGCTTTTACCCGCAGTCCAATAAGACTGTAGTTAAGTGAACTGGTGCCGTAAAATTCTCCATAGTGTGTGACTGGGTGTATCCGTATGTACTATGTGATGGACCGACATCCTGTCCAACCTGACTCCAGCTTTGTTTCCTGGGATAGACTACAGGTTCCATGTAACTGGTACTGTATAAGCAATTTTAGACTATATTCCAAAATATTCTAAATGCTGCAAGCGGTAGTATTTGTTAATGGTCTTTTAAATCTGAGTTTGGAACATTTTAATTGAATGGTTAGGGGCCGTCCATAATTGTCATCATTTTCACGAGCGGACAAACCGTACGCCGGGGGGGAGGGGGTTAAGAGCCCATGTACGCTTTTTTGAAAACGGAAAAATGACGACCGTACCGATGTGCATATCGA
>JAOYFF010000036.1:16950732-16971540 GCA_025773925.1 Cryptomyrus ogoouensis | reverse complement strand
AAAACAACAGCGAAACTGTGTACAAATCAGCGCGCGACAGGGGAAACATAGGGAAACTGAATTGCCCGGAACACCTGAACACCTGGAAAAGCAGAGGGTGATGAATGGAGAGCGCAGTAGGAAATTGGGGGCGTGTTTTTGTACATTATTAACATTGAGGGGTGGGGGGGCACGTGAGCTGGGAACGGTATGCTGTTTATCTCCTGGTTATTATAACCAGCCAGCAGAAAGCAGTACATTTGCCAGTGGATTATTATGATACCTGTACGAAAAAAAAAATTAGTTAATCGAATAGTACATCATTGAAAAGACGGGAGAAAGCTGGTCATACAGTATTTGTTGTATTATGTTCCTGAGTATTCTGCACTGTAAGGGGCGATCCTACATATATTAGTCAGTAATGCTGGTTTGTGCGCCAATGGGATGCAGGCTTGTGCTGTTTTTCCTGCATATATTATGCAAATGTAATGGCGCCTGCGGATTGTCGGCGGCGCCGGGACGAGCTGACCTGGGAAGGAGGCTCTTTGTTCTGTGCGATTCTGCAGGCTGGCCGCTTATGCTGGCAATCCGACGTTTTCTCCTGCAAAAGCTACATCAAGCTCAGCATAAGGAGAGTGCAACCATGACGGCTGGCGAACATGCGTCTCCGTGATGCCGTTTTGCGCGGATGGCCGCTGTAGCATGACTCCCCACTGCCGTATTATGACGATGGATTTTGGTGTTTGTCAGCTCAGAAATTTCTCGAAATCGTTTTTATCATCATTGCTGAGTGCGGAAATTCCATCGCTGTTTTTTGATAATAGGTAAATACCGTTTCAAATCACCTTTTTAAAAACATCCCGAATAAATATTGGGCATGAAGGAAAACGACGCTGACGTTATTTGTCTGGCTTAACATCCTTACGCTGCCGAAGGTTGGCCGTATGCAGCTCAGCACGGCGCTTCTGTACGTTTAATCTGGTTCATAAGAAAACAAATACTTCGCCTGCAAAGGTTTGTATGTAAGAGCGGATACGACGTAATGCATATTAACATTTTCTGCATTATTGATGTATTACAGCGAGTTACTGTACAGGCTGATGTAATGAAAATAGGTCATTTGTGTCTGTTTTACGGGCTTTGAGAGGCAGGGAATTCAAAGCTGCACAATATCACGATACTGATTCATTTGACAAGACCCATCGACAAACCATTGAAGTATTCACTCTTATTAATAATGCTATTAATATTATTATTATGATTAATACATTTGTATACTAATTGGATTTTTCCGTTTTGTCTCTAGCTCTTCTGGTGCTAGCGTGGTGGCCATAGACAACAAAATTGAACAAGCAATGGTAAGTGGGAAATGTTTAATTGATACTGTAAATATCTGAGCCTATTCTTTTCAGTAGTTTATTAAATTAACCAGCTTTTTAGTTGAGGTGTTGCTTATTAGGCAGTTATTGTGTTGGACTTACTACCGGAAGTGTGCAGGTCTGCACCTTGACTTCGGAGTGTTTTAGTGATCTAACCGATGTTCGTTTAACGCAATCAGTACCACCTATGACATAACTTAAGTACTTGATTTGACATGGGGACTTTACGATTTACGTATTAATATCCAAGGAGTGCAGGTGAGAGACTCTCCTGCTGTATCCCAGCCCTGACTGTTGCTAGGAGACCCCAGTGCCTTAGAAAGGCTGTTACAGTAATTGGACAGCCGATTGGCTCAGTGCTCCACCGACCAGCCATTTTGTTTGTTCATGGATAAAAATCCAGTGGCTCTACAAAACAAGTCTTTATGGCAGTGTAAATATCAAAATGAACTGAACAGTGTTACTTGCAGACCATCTGGTTTCTTAAAATTTACAACAAATTAATTGCTTAATCTCAGTACAATGGATATATCTAAAATAAACCTCCTTTTTTTTGTCTTTGTGATGGCAGAGGCCTAACAGCCTGCCTATGACAGCCTCTGGCTATATTAATTACTATTATACAGCACTTTTATACAGGATCTGAAAATATTTAATGAGAAAATGGTTGTCCTGATAAACTGCTCTTATTTTTTTGTCTTTGTAGGACCTAGTAAAAAGTCATTTGATGTATGCTGTTCGGGAGGAGGTGGAGGTCTTAAAAGAGCAGATAAAAGAACTGATTGAAAGGAATTCGCAGCTGGAGCAGGAGAATAGCCTGCTGAAAAATCTGGCCAGTCCAGAGCAGCTCGCACAGTTTCAGGCCCAAGTCCAAAGCGGGTCACCGCCACCATCCACGCAGCCACAAGGGGCAGCGGCCCAGCAGTCTGCCCCACCTGCGCAGTCAGCTTCGCAGAGTTCTGGACCTTCTGCGTAGCACGACATCACCAAGCGAGAGAAACTAAAGGCCGAGGCAAGAATGCTCTGCAGAGACTGGACAGTTCGTTTAATATTTGCACATTTTAACACTCGAAACTTGACACATGTTTAGCAGTATGTTTTGAAACACTTTACACATCTCAGACAATCGTCTAGGGTGAAATTATTGACGGATATAATTCTAAACCAAAACCCATGGACTAACAAGATCACTGAGAATGTCACGCAAAAGCGCCTCAAACGATCATCGTGCCTGTATTGAAGGGACTTAAGTTTATGCCCATTCATTGGTGACCCCGGGATTGTACAGACGTCACCAAGCTTTTGTGTGTAAATAGGCCTTTTTTTGCAGACTGTGAGTCAATTTTAAGAGCAAGCACTTTCTTGGTGAAGAATGTGAAGAGGTTCTGATGACCACTGACACATTATCTCTGCTTTTGGTACTGGAACTGAAAAAAGATCATTTCCAGTGGAATTTCACTATATAGCCAACACATACATCAGTACATTCGTTTTGACATGTGCTAAATGTGCCCAATGAATGGAAGTAAATCTTTCAGTATTCATCTTAAGTGCTTTAGTGAAGTGCAGATAAATGCTTCTCCTCCACCTCAGTTCCTGCCTTTAAAGCAGTAACAGCTGCTTTGAGAATTTGTCGAGTTGCTCAATTTAAATGAGTTAGACATGTATTTATTGTAAACACTGAACTGTAATAAGAAGCAGGAAGGGAGAGAGAGAATTTGGGTTGTATAGGTGAATATTCAGCTGTTATGTCAGACTAAGTTGGTTGGTCTTTTAATGCTGTAAATCATGAATGCTGCTTCCAAGCAATTTAAGACTGATTTTCTTGCATTAAATTGTACTGTAAACCATTGTTCATTTGAAATTTGTAGTATTTTCCTTTTTAACAGTGAAGCACTCCAAGTATGTCACAGTAAGCCCACTCTACAGATCATTCTGCCTACTGTGGGTCCACATCAATGTGTAGGATGTTTGCTAATGTTCTTGCATGTTCCTCAAACCAGTGAAACAATAACAATTCACTTACACTTCTCAAATTTTAATAAAGAAATGAAAACATGGATTTTGTCTGGCGTTAATGTAAATATATTTTTTGTATTGTACATTTTGTTTCATTGATGTTTATGGGGTCATAAGCTTGTGGATTTTGAATGGTTTAGAAGGATCCAGAATCTAGATATTTCTTTCAAATTTAAATTAAGAACTGAATATGACCATGGTTTCCCCCCACAGTCCAAAAACATGCTGAGGTTAGTTGGCGTTATCAAAATAGCGACTGGGATCGACTCTGAACCCCCATGACCTTGAATAGGATAAGCAGTTACAGAAGATGGATGGATGGGTGGATTAACAGAATATGGAAAAAAAATCTATTTCTTGATACTCAAATAATGAAAATGAATACGGAAGGACAAAGACAGCAGGTCATTCTACTGTGACTGTTAGGCAAGTATTTGAAACTGTGGGCACCCATAACCGTTCTGTAGGATTACAATGATCTGCAAAGTTTTAACTTCCCAGTAGTACTGAGAAATGCATGTTTTTGAGATTGGGATTATTTTTTTCTACAGCAAACCAGTTTTTATTTTCAATACCCATTTTAGGAATATAAATGTGGAGGAATACTGACAATTTAATTTGGAATAATTTTATGCATAAACTGCCTGGACAAAGATTGGCTCTGTAACATACATTTGATTACTATTATAATGGTAAATCCAGCTACAAGTTACAAGTCTCAAGTTTTCTTATAATGATTGTAGATCTGAACAAAAATATTGTATTGTGGGGACTCTGACCTGAGTCCGGATGCCACCCTAAACACAGTAAGCACCATGGACAGCAGCCCACTGAGACACATGCTGCCCCCAGAGGGGACCGAATAGCAGCTGCCCCCCCAGCGGCCTAATGGGGCAACATTCTGACCTCCGCGTGCTTGGTTTCCTGCGGTCCACCATAATGAATTATTACTATTTTAAAAGGCTTGGGCTACACTGCATTACCGTAAACTTTGAAATAGAAAGTCCTAAAGAAACAGCAGATTTACACATGCATTTAATGTATATAAATCCTCTTTCAAGCTTTCTCATGTGCCTTGAATACCGTGGCAGTGATGTATTTATTAGCCAAAATCTCTTGTGATAATGAGAAGGGCAATGTTAACTGTGATTCTTGCAAACTCCACGTATGAAAGTAATGGCATTAAAAAAAAATCAAAGAATGATGACACAGTAAGGCCCCACAGGGCATTTCAGTTTTAAGTGTTGCATGTCGCACTTATGTTCATTGTGACACTGACTTGGAATTCCCTCCATGGTTAATAAAATTCCTCTTTCTATGATGACTACTGTATCTACCAACTTTGTTTTCCCATCTACAAATTTTTGCTACACTAGTTTCGGAAGTATAATTGAAGGATGCGGTAATGAATGGATCTAACCACAGCTGACCACAAAATCTGATGTTCTATTGTTTTAAAGATCAGAAAAGAACAGGTTAATTCCAGGTAAGTTACGGAAACAGTATTATGCTTTAAAATGCATTCTTAAAACTGATTATATTTGAAAATGAATCAAACAATTTTCTCAAAATATTCATATATTTTAGAATATTATACAATAAAAAAATCCTTTTCTTATCCAATACAGGGTTGTTTCACATGTAAAGCAAAGCACAAGGGTACACTTTGGATAGGACATCAGTCAATCACAGGGCACGCCTTGCATAGGATACCAGCCAATCACAGGGCACACTCTCACATTATGGGATTTAAAGATACCAGTTCACCTAACCATGTATTTTAGGAGTATGGGGGGGAAACCCATGCAAAAGTGAAGACATCATGAAAACTCCAGACACAAAACAAAAGTGTATCTGTTCAATCCACAACTTAGGGATTGCATGGCTATGTGAGAAACACTCAGCCAACAGCCCAAACTAAAACCAGAAATAAAATGATTCTGATGCACAAAGCACCTAATAAAATAAAATATTCACAACATTGTGCAGTATATTGCACATGGTGAATACAATTTTGTTGTATAAAAGTTTTATTTAGACCCGTTTTCCTGCTCAGTCGATATCCTATTTGATAACTAAATTGTTCACCCACTGACGCACTGATTCTTAATCCACAAAAAACCGATCTGTGTGCCAAAATTGATGCCATCACGAACATGGGAGAAGAAGGCATCAGGGCTGCAGGCCGTGCACAGTGTAAGGAGGGGCCTATCCGTCACAGTGTTGTCCTGGATACAGTGAGGAAGGATCCCAGCTTGCTGGAGGAGAATTCTGAAAATAGCAAAACATTTCTTTATTATTATTTAACTGAGCCCATAACATTTGATAGATAGTGGTGTTTCTCTATATGGCTTGTAAAACTACTTCAAACAGGCCACCACAGAACAGTCTTCCCAGAAATTACTTCACGTGCATCAGTTCACCACATGGATTTTTTATAGTAACCCACAGGTTTCAGTTCAAGGTAAGACTGGTCCTCCATTACAGAAACAGAGCAGTTTGGACAGAATGCAGACTGTAGAAATGTCCACCTTTACCTTGTGGCTAGTCTGATGTCGACGTAAGGCCGTGGGGAGCCCCTAGCTTTGACGCAGTCTGGATGAATAGCATAATACTTTTCGGCAGAATCTCGGTCCAGAGTAAAACAGCACGGGCCCACAGACGGCCCGATGACCACAACGATGTTGGATGGCTTACTGCCGAACTCCGATACCATGGCATTCACCATCTCCACAGCAACCCCCTTCAAAGTACCTTTCCAACCTAAATATCATTCGTGAAATAAAAGACTGAGATATACTGGCAAGAAAGTTTTACTATACACATTAACATGAGTCTATCTTGAGCTTTGGGCATCGGAGACAAAAGGCTCACCCAAAAAGGGAGTTAAACACAGAAGTATAAACAGTTCTGGAAAAAAATGAAGAGACCACTCCATATTTTTAAAAAATCTGCTTTTTTAAAATCACAGTTTATTCCTGGTTCTGCTGGCAGAAGGCTACACTGCACAGCAGGTTGCTTCCAGGCTCAAAGTTTCCAAGACAACAGTTCACAAGAACAATGTGAAGCAAGGGCCATTGGCAATAAGTAAAAACCAGCCAGATAGAGGGCAGAAGCAACTTTCTAATGCCAGAGATGACTGTCAACTTATCCAACAGTACGTCATGAATCGGAGGATGAAACAAGTGACCTTCAAAAAGAATGGGAAGCATTAAGTGGTGTGAAGTGCACTGCTAGGACAGTTCATAACAGGCTCCTAGAAGCAGAACTGAAGACCCATAAAGCAAGGAAGAAGCCCTTCATCAATGAGAAACAGAGAAGTCAGGTTGGAGTTTGCAAAAAAAAAAATTTATATTTTACTAGCTATAAATAAATTATATAAATAAAAAATTCTGCCGTGGTCTCAATTTTTTCCAGAGCTGTATATTTATCAATGTAAATTTCTTCTAGGGGTATCAACACTTCCAGGAATTATATCAATTGTGTCAGTTGTGAGGCTGTGTAGGGCTTTACCTGCATGAGCCACACCAATCACCTTTGCCACAGGGTCCGTGAAAAGCAAGGGCATGCAGTCAGCTCCGGGTGCAGCAATGACCAGTCCCTCCCGGTTGGTTACCATGCCGTCGTAGCTCGGAGGCTCTGGTTTTCCTATCACCCATACATCACTGGCATGATCCGTCTGTGACCAGTGCCCACAGTCAGATAATCAGCATATATGACCTTTGCATGAACTTTGGACATATGGGTACATTCCAGGTTCCATACAGCTTACTTTTATAAGGTGAAATTTTTTGGGATCAAAGCCAGCCTGAAGACTGAGGCGACGCAGGTTCTCCTCAACAACTACATTTGGGTCCCTGCGCCTGGAGCTGCTGAAGAGGTTAAGGGATCGTAGTGTACTGATGTAGGAGATACCCCCTGTTCTGGTAGTGAAACCATGAGAAAAGCTGTCTAAAGATGTTCAAGAGCAGAGAAGGCTGTTAGTGACATACCACCTCACAGTCAATGGAGTAGAAGGAACATTCAGGCCTAGCAGCACACAGCGAGGTAGCATGGTGCCATTACAAGGCGATTAACTTCACTTACTCCAATAAGGTATCCAACTGTATAAATTAGTAAAAAAATTAGTAAAAAAATTATTCTGAATTCCTATTTTTCGTAACTACCGCTTCACCATTATTGTCTATGAAGCTATAAATGCATTATAAACCACTGAATGCCGCTTAATTGGCTACAAATGAGATCTCTGGGTCACACAATTTGTGTCTACTTTAAATGGGTTAATTTTAATAGTGAGGAACAGTAAGCCTTCTATGCATAAAGTCCCGGTGTTGGGGCTTTAGACAGATCCGTTAAAAAGTCAGAACAAAACATCCAAACTCACCTGAAATTAAAGACGACCTAAGAATAGAAATCTCTCCAGTGACAGCAGGTAAACTCTGGAGGAAAGCCTTCACTTCCTGTCTGATATTTTTGCTGAGATGGCTGCTGGAGGTGAGACATTGTGAGTCATCGAATAAAGCTGCGTACACAAAGCTGTAGACTGCGGTGAAGAGTAAGCTTTGGTATGTCTGCAGCATGTTCCTCCTCTGGCTGGACGTAACAACCAGCACAGCACTCAGATCCAATTCATCCACAGCTTGTTTAAAGCAGTACCAGGAGGATGCCACACAGCCTTCATCCAGTATGTGAATTTTTTCCTTCTGACCTGCAAAGCTCTCCAGGAGTGTTGAAGTAGTTTGCACATGGTTTTTTTCTGTTCCTGAATCTCTGTCAATCATAATGTATATATGACTATATGCCCCATCATCTATCATGGCAGACACATCCTTCAAGCCATTTTGCAAACGGCCATCTTGTGGACAGTTACTGTGGCCAATGTCCACAAGCACCATTTCAGACATGTTTCCTCTCTGCAAAAATACAATATGTGCTTATTAAAACAATTGTGGTTCTCAGCATGTGGGTGACCGCTAATGGAAACAAAGTAAGACTTTAAAACTGTGAAAATTCCATGCAAAATTTCACCATTAACTGTAATTTGATTCAAACCATATTTTCCTTTCAGACTATTCTTTAAGATCAGTAAGTACTTCACACAAATTTCACTGACAAACTTCACTGACAAATTTGACTGCTAAAGAGGCTGTATAATACAGTGCAGCATTCACCAAATATACCTGCGCGACTAGCCACAAAGGCACATTCAAGTCATTCAACAAGATTTACAAGATTTGGTAAATGAGACACAGGCGGCAAATCAAGTTCATGCAGTAACTGACTCACAGTTACAAATATCTGAAATGTCCTAAAAATAACAGGAGGACTCAGAAAGTCAATTAAATAACTTTACTTGTCAGCCTGGAATTTTGGGGTTTCCTTAATTCAGGGGTAGCCAATCTTATCCGGAAAGGGCCGGTGTGTATGCGGGTTTTCGCTGCAACACCCTAATTAGATTACTAATTAGAGGACTGATTGGCTGAAAGAGTCCTCACACCTGGGTTTGAACAGCTGACCTACAGGTTATCCCAAAAACCTGCATACACACCGGCCCTTTGCGGATAAGATTGGCTACCCCTGCCTTAATTAAACGACTTGCATGAAATTTCGTAAATACTTTCAGTTGTGTAAAAGGCGACGTTATAGATAAAACAGTAACCTGCATACAGTAGCAAAGGGCGTAGATGAGGGGGCTGATTTGAAAGGAATGTTATCTTGTTTACAGGTGAACTTTAACAAAATGGGCAGTTCAGAAGCAGCGTCACTATAACAATTGTTGCTATTTTAGAGAAGAAAGTGGAATAATTTGGAGCGAATTCGGCGCTTGGTACCTGAAAGAAGCTCCCAACGTTGGGACCCAGGTGAGAGAAGAATCCGAGGTGATCAGAGATAGAATTACACAGGCGACTTGAAATCGAAACCAAAGAGCAAAGACTGGAGACGAAGTCAGACAGAGATGAGAGACTACTGAGGAAAAACCGGATGCAAGATATAAAGGCTTACGAACTGAGGCAAACTAGCGACAAGAATCAAGTGTAAAACTTCTGTTTGTAGTTTGCTTATAAAGTTCATTGCTTACACTTCCGGTTTTTACTAGTCACTGGAGCATGTCGTCACACTCGTCGCTGTGACTTTCTCGCGCATGCGTACGCCACATCACATTACCGACCCTAATCGATTCTTACCGTGCATGTGTATTATTTCATGACATTATTTCATAACGCTGTCGCCCAACTGCAAGTGCAATATTTTAGCTAAATTCTATATTCACAAATGTACGTATAATAAATCTAACCCCCCCTTTTCAGTTTTCAAAACAGACCTCACAAATGATATAAATATGATTAAAATTCCCAAAAATAAAAAAGCCAGAACTATGTGTTTATTTGATGTTCTTTTGCCACCTGTGTAATGATGATATTATTGGAAAAACGCTTCCTTGTAAATTCTGCTGTTATTATCCTTTGTATGGGCTGTTGGTTTTTGATCGTATAATACTTCTGACTGTATGTTGTTTTATAAATGTTTTGTAAAGTTTGATAATAGCTAGCTATGCCAACTAATGGTTTTACCCGTTATCTAAACCATGAATATCAAATACAGCAGTAACAGATAACGTAGGTTACGTAGCCTACTTTAAGCTTAACCTAGGTAGGCTGCATTTATCCTTGCTTTGTTATTACCAGTTACCTGTTGTTACCTATTTTTAGTTATATTTTACACAATGTCTCAACTTGTTAGTAAACGGGGTTGTACTCTATTACAAAGACTTGAATTTGATGTCGGATTGTGTGGAATGGTGTTGAATTGGGTTAAATCCTATATGACTATTCAATATCAATATGTTCAAGTGTCCAATAACTGCACTCTGTTGTCACATTTGAAAATATCACAGGTCAAATATGGAGTACCACAGGGATCAGTTCTCGGTCCCTATATATGGTTCTCTTTCTATATTATGTAACATAATAAGAAAACATAATCCCAAATATGCACTTCATCTCTTGTCACTTTAGCTAATTGCTTTCATGAAGTTAAGACCGATCAATTTTTTGTCAATAAATGCAGAGAAAACCAAGGTTTTGTTGTTTGGAGACAAGTTCGTGGATAGGTCTACTATAATCTCCACACTCAGTTTGAGACTTGTCTCAAACTGAAAATCTGATGCCAGCCAGCTGACCAAAGTCTCAGTGGTCTAGCCCTAGCCTATATATTTCAAGTTTACAAGCCATATTGTCCACTCAGATCACAGAATGCAGGCTTACTGGTCATTCCACCTATAAATAATGTAACAGTTGGCAGTGAAGCTCTCTACTACAGGGCGCCTATATTGTGGAATGGTTTACGACTAGTGTTCAAGATGCCGATTCGGTCTCAGTTTTTAAATCTTAACTGAAGACCTTTTACATATGAATAATTTAGCTTACCTGCAACCTAACACATAACGCACCGTAACTATGGCTGCTGGTGATGCTGTACATGCCATTTTAATCTACTGTGCTGTTCCCTTAATGTCTCAATGCATGTTCTGACCCCCCCCCATGCTCTCTGCCTCCTTCCCACATGTCCCGATGGTGCCGGGGGTGGGCACCATCTGTGCCGGAGTCCTGGTTCAGTGCCATGGAGGGGTGGTATTGTGGATCTGACATACAAACTGTAACGTTGTGGGCGCAGCCTTCAATCTGCCACCCTACACAGGCCGACATGGAGAACTGACTCACTGATGGACTTTGACATTGCCCTTGACCAGTTTACACGCTGCTTTTAGCAAGCAAACCCATTCTTCGTTTTTTAATAATGCTACCATGTCCAAGGGGGTGGGCAACCAGCCGACCTTTTTTTTTTTTTTAGCAGTTTCTGCTTCCTCTCTTCCATTGTCATCCTTCCTTCCTTCGTTGTTGAATTATTCTGTATAAATGCATCACAACACACCCACGTAAAGTGCCTTGGGGTGAGTGTTGTGAAAGGCGCTATAAAAAAAAATGAATTGCACCCAACTGCAGTCACTGCTCAAAAGTTCAACCATTTTTAAAATTTCTTTATTGGTTCCCACAATTTCTGGTGGTGCTGCTCTGCTTCATCTATATCCATAAGCTTTCAGAAAATACGTACATATGTGGACGAAAGGGAAGCAGACTATGGACTGAAGCCTCCATCCATATGTGTGTTTAACACTGAGCATTAATGAGCCTTAAAGCTGCAGCTTATATCAGCACAGGCTGCGTGGCTGGTCAGGGCTGCCAGGCACGATTTGTGCTGAGCTGGTTTGGGGGAAAAGATTACGCTTTTGTGACGGTACGTCGTGTCATGTGGGAGAAAACCATAAACGAATTTCTCAGACTTTCCCTAAGATTCTGTATATTGAAGTATTAGAAGGTTTAGTGATTCACAAAGCTGAACATAGCACAAGTTTACCATGACATTGTTTTCGAGGATCATGCATGACTATCGCTTACATCTGTTCATTTTTTATTTTTGTAGCAGACAGCTCTTGCATATATTACGTACATTTCAAAGCACAATTTGGATGCTAAGCTCTAAGTCTGCTAGAAGCAGCTAGTGAAGCAAGATTACATTTATTACAAAAAAAAAAAAATTAAATGACTGGCTTCTATATCATTTAATTTCGTTTTATCAGCTAGAGCTAAAATACTCCTATTGAAACAGATCACAAGTTGATCTGGGCATTTTACTCATTGGTGCAATATACACAGAACATAAGGTGAAAACTAGGTGAAAATGAGAATCTCTGAACTCATGAGGAGAACAGTTTTTTACATTTCACCTAGAAAAACCTATCAACTCCCTCCACTACCCCAAGCCTGAAATTGTCGAAGCAAACCAAAACGAGCCACACCTGGTGCTCAGAAATATTATTTTTCATTAGATGTTTTTGTTAGATTTCCATATTTATATCAGACGTATTTGATAGCATTACCGTTTAGGAAAAGGAATCATTTACATAAACTTGATGGAGAGACTTCACTGTGAATGAACATGGCAAATAAATAAATGAGACAGGCATCACACAGAGGTGTGTAACAGTACCACCAAGGTTTGTGTGTTTACATCACAAATATGAATATGTAACGCAGTCATAAACCGATAACACAGCCAGTCCAGCAGATATGCAATCGGGAATAAATTAAAAATGAATGACCATTGGTTTGTGTAGATACAAAAAAAAATTACACTCTTTACTCAGAATCAAAAGACAAATACATTCATTGTACTCTGCCCCTGCATACTCCTACCCCACATGAAAGCTTGTTTCTTTCTCTCCCATTTCACACCAGTCAATAAAACACAAAACATACATAAATATACATTGTATAACTGCTATTAATATGTAACTAATTTTCCCATTTTTGGAGTACTGTGGCAAATGTATCTGACACTGCTAAAATTGTAACGTGCATTTACAGATGACGGTGTACCTCATTAAAGAATAAGGACACAAACACATGAGGCACTCAGTCAAGGTCTGCCGATTTTGAACATATAGGAACATCGAGTCCGTCGTGTGTCTGAGCTCCAGCGGACTCCCTGGAGGGACCCTCACCGAGAATGTGGCAAGACTGGGCAGAAGTGTCACACGTGCAGAGAAGAGTGACACCAAATTTATGTGGAGTCTGGGGAAAAATGCTGCAGAGGTTAGCAGAGTTCTGGCTGAAGGCAAGACGTAAACGGGTCAGTTCCGTAAGCCGGAGTCCAGCAGGTCTTTTGCTTCATTAATCTTTGCTGCCAGGTATGGAGATCCACCTGCGAGAAGAACAGTGACTTTACCAGCAGAACATTTGCGTGCCTCAACCGAACACTCTCACTTCCCTCTGTTCCGATGCCGTGCTCTCAGTGTTAAATATCTATTCCAACTCCGATTAGACAGACCGGCAAAAAACCTCTCGACCCACATTCAACTCAAGGAGGATGGCAAGGTCATGCAGGAAAATGCCAGATTATCTGGTCACTGAAGATAATTTCAGTACTGTGACTTATCTGCTTATCTCACAACTGAACATCCATCCATGTTCCGACCCTTTATCTAGAACAGGACTGCAGGGGGCTCTGGAGAGCCCACAGCATAGAGCACATGACGGAGATGCACCATCGGGGTGATGGCGGTCCATTGCAGGGCCATTAAAAGCAATTTAGAGATGCCAAATAACATCACCAAATGCATTCTTCAAAGTAATCAATTCAATCCTACATAATATGCTCTCACACAAAAAAGTATATGACCAAAGTACTTGTTGATCTGTAAATTAACCTGGTGTTATGAAAGAGTGCAGCTCTCACCTTTATCAGGGTGATTCAAAACCATGATTCTTCTGTGTGCTTCCCGGACCTTTGCTTTACTGCTGGTGGGACTGTAAGAGAAACATGTGATTTTAGAGACACCTAGTGGCCACATAGAGAAAATCATAACCCTAAATTCATATTTATATTTCAGTCAAATTCACTATATTATTTCCAGTTAACCTTATTAACCAATAACTCTTTTTGGTACATGAAAAAGTGTGCCAAGACAATTTTATAGGAATTCTATCAATAGTTGGGTTCATTTCAGTGTACAGACGCTCCTCTACTTACGAATGAGATACGTTCTGAATGCCTGTTCGTAACTTGAAATGTTCGTAAGTCGTTATTCAACTTCATTTTAAGTGTATACGCATGTACAAAGATCTAGGATGCTGGGAGTACGCACGCTATGCTGCTGCGCGGCGGAAGTAGCGGCCAGAAGTCGTACTAGGCGGAACTGGCGTGCAGAAAAAAAAATTGATGTTGAACAGGAAATGGGAGCCCAAGGAACACAATTTGGACTTACAGTCCTCTTAGTTCGTATGTCTGAAAGTTTGTAAGTTGAAAGTTCGTAAGTAGAGGAGCGTCTGTATTTTTAAACAGCATCTTTGTCAACACGGCTGCTCTAAAGCACTTAGCAAACAAAACAGTACTACACTGCCAAAATGTAAATAATTTAAAGACATGAAAACACAGGGTGAGTAAAATTCTAGAAGCGGAGAAGACAATCAAGTTCTCAAGTGTGCAAGTGAAATTTAAACTGACATGGTGGACGTGTCCGGCCCTCTGGGGCAGTCCTGTGGCCCCCAAAACCATGCAGCTAACATTACGGAGCAGGCCGGTAGCAGAAATTAATTTTGAGGGAGGGGGGCCTCATGCCCAGTACAAGGCAACCATTCGCCCGCGTAAGCATCGATGATTCTGCCTCTCACACGCAAGCTCTTCTTACCTGATCCCCAGGACGAGGCTGGCCTCTCGTTTCGTCATCTTTGGCTCAAAGCCCCCTTTGTAATATGCAGAAAATGCCTGTGGAACAAAGAACAGCAACGACACAATATTCTCCATATGTAATATGAACAAAAGTAGTAACATGCTGTGTCACTTAAGTATGTGGACTCTGCTATTTCATGTGGCAAACATAAACTGGGCCACAAGCCCATGCTAGTCTCCAGGCCAGCTGACTGGTCTGCTTCACTGGGATTTGCAAAAAGCTTTTCTGGTTTAACACTTGGGGACTGAGCCAAACAAGTGGGAGAACTCACTTCACACAGGGATGGTCCTTCATCATTTCATTTAATTTAGTTATGATTCATTTTACTTTTTTAAATATTCATTTTATGCCACCAAAATGGGGGGGGGACTCAACAAAAAATGCCACACCCACAAACCGCATCATCGTGTCTTGTAAAACTTAAAATGTTACAGTGTATATTCAGGCTAACTGTACACCCCACAGAAACACTTAACTTATGCAGACATAGTTCACTTAATCGGTCACACATGACCCGTATGTCACAGCGCTTATTAGCTAGTTTGCATTAGACTTAAAGTCTTTTTTTAAATATATGCTGTAGAGAGCGAAGTTTGCATTATATATGCAAGAAGATTGATGCACGGGAAAACAATAAATGGTAGATCTAAGCCTTTAAAATGAGTATGGTGGCGAGTGCTAAAGTATTATTAAAGGTCAAATTACTGAATGTTAATAAAAAAGCTGTGCAGAACTAAGTCTCCATGACATTAAGTCAAAACATGGTTGTAATAAAATGAAATCTAAAAAACAAGACAGCACAACATCAGTTCACATGGCTGAAGTTCCACAGCCCCATCTGAAGTTCATTACAGCAAACATGCACACTCTGCCTCCTATTACTCTCCACGCAACGCTGAAGTTCCTCTCATCCAGAAGATCGCAGAAACACACATTCCACGTGACGCTAATCAACACTTGGCCTGAATGATCAAGCAAGCTCTCACACCACCTCGATTTGCCGCCCAGGAACAGAAAAAAAATAATAAACGTGCCACAGGAGTAAAATTCTGAGAAAAAAAATTACAATGAACCTGATCAAGAGTTCCCTGTATGTCAGAAGTAGAATAGAAGTAATGAAGGGCAAAAATAATGTAAACTTACAGCCAACAATTTATGAAGAATCAAATTTTGACTTTTACAAATGATGGCAAGCTTACTCTATTTCAAGTTTAACAAATATGTTAATGAATACCTTCTGTAACAGTGTGCAGTAGCCTTAAATGTTTGAGTGTGTAGTGTAAGCATACTTTTAAATTTAGTCATGAACAAATTATTAGAATAATTACACAGATAAAGCCATGAGGTACTAATTCCATTTCAAAAGCTGTGGTGTGGGAATTCAGTGGGCAATGGGCTGACAAACTGGAAAACCACACATCTGTTAGTGGTAGACAACATCTAACTGCTGTTCATTAGAACTACATCTCCATGCAAAACTACCTATGCATGTGGATCTATCATTTTTTTTATCATCTACTGAGGACTAATTTTTATGTAAAGAAATAATGAAAATACCAAAATTATACGAAAACCATCATCTTCTTACCGAGGAAGGCATTTTCTTTACCGTCTCAGAGATAACTTGACCAAGAGGCTTCCATAACTGAAATGCATAGCGCCCTACAACAGAAAAGGGAAAAAGCTGTTCAAACCACTCTCTGATCTCCAAGGCAGCTTATACAGCCTGAAAAGGAATCAGAAGTTCGTCAAGCTTCTCTAAGGCATTATATGAGACACAAAATGAGCAGTTCAAAGATACAGCCTGCAAGACACACGCGGGAAGGAATTTTCCCCATTTGCTTTTAAATTTTAAGAAAATGCTGCCTTATTCTGACAGAGCCTGTGCCCAGAAGAATTAATGGTTATCAGTTGAGTTATTAAAATGCAGACAATGAAAAAGAAAAGAAAAATGGACAGCAGGAACAGATTTTCTAGAGTCTTCTGGTCAGTGTCGTTACAGTACAGAAAACGACGGGGAAAAAAGAGGCATTTTCTCTCAATTACGAACACAGACTCATGAAAGTTTATTATAACCCACCAAAAATGAGCCAGAGACGCAGCAGCGAAACTACAATAAGCTATATTCTATGCACAATATTGTATTATAGAGTATTTGAATTATAATTTGTGCAGTACTGAAATTTGAAATAAATTAATTGTTCATTAATAACGCAACTAATAGCTCAGAGTTGTTAAAATCTTATCTAGCTCTGATTTAAAGAAATGCTTTCTCAAATTCATTTTAAAATGCTCTCCCGCTAATTTCCACCTATGGCCATGAGTTCTTGCATTAGAACTACATATGAATATGAAAAATAATGTCCGTGTAGTGCCAAAAAGCCGACGTCCATTATCTAAAGCCCTGCAATAACATAGTCGTTGTCAAAATAAACTTCATTTAAATTAAACGGTCGGTTTGATTTTCTGGAGGGAGGTTAATCGTTTAGATCAATCGACCAATCGGTAAAACAGATTAATCCATAGAGAGAGTCGTTATTGGCAGCGCTACACTGAGCCATTGCAGTTTATTTTGTGCATTTTAAACCGCAGATAACCACCCTCCACTTAAACGCCAAACCACTCATTGACGGCCAGTTCAGTTTTCATGCCTTCCATCTGCCACTTTGATCAGTTTTAAAAGACATGCCACTAAGTGTCGCTATTCAAGCTGAATGGAGAATATAGTCTGAAAATGATACATTTTGTAATTAAGTCACACAGTCGAATGGCAGGAATGAGGACGTTTCCCTTGTTTCTTTAGGTTATTTATATCTTGTATCAGTAATATTATTATGTCAATTATGAGTGAGTATGAACTACCATATAACCATGGGCGTCGCCGCCATTAAATCTGAGGGGGACGTGTCCCCCTCTCATTTTATAATTATTCGTTTGGACCCCCCCACATTTAACATAAAATATTAGTTTTATGCCAGTGTGCCCCCCCCCACATTCAAAATGCTTCTGACACCCCTGTCTCACAGGGACACTAAACATAAATGTTTGGTGTTTTATGTTATTGTAAAGGTGTTACTGATTAAAAACGCCCAATGATGCTTGTCAATTAACTTTTTAAAATCAGATCAGCTCTTTTAGATTTATAATTTGCGTCTTAGTTTATTAGTACTTGAATGTGATGTATGTTTTCAGTAAAACGAATGAAGTTGGTTTTGCAATATTTTGTACTAAATGAAGCAAGCGTCCCAAGACTTTCTGTGTAGATGGCAGAGAAGATTTTGAAAGGGCCCCCTTTCTGACCCTCCACCTCCACCTGACACCCCACTGTGTTAAAACACTCGCCCCACACTGGACTTCACACCAGCTATCCTTGTCCATGGCTTCCACTGCAAACACTGCCGTGCATCTTCATTATGGCGGCCATCTTGAAGTCCGCAGCTCACATGCTGAATGTGTGTGGTGATGGAGTGCATTTCCCATGCTGAAGGGGAAATGCACTCCATGTCATTTTTTCGAAGTAGCCTGAATGCACATCCTGTATGTAGGACCCTTGTCTTATTTTTGTAGCCCCCACTGTAAGCATGTTCCAGAGCAGGTGGTGTTTGCATTTGGCCCTCTAGCCGCATGTGCACCTAGTCGGCTACAGCTGCATACTTAGCCTGAAGGTTCTGCAGTAGAAACCAGGACTGCAGCTGTCCAGGGTTAGGACAGAAACTGTCAGTGCTGCATCAAGGTGTAGTCACTTCCGATAGAGGGTCTGTGAGCTGCTGTCGATGGGCATTCTTTGCATATTTTAAAGTATTGACAGACTAAGATGTATCGTACATGTGATAAAGTGTGAGTAAATATGCATAGTGCAACAAGGCTATGCAGTAAATTCATGCATTATGTTTGTATGAATGTATGTTGCCTTAAAAGTAAAGATTCAAGATTGGAAAAAGTTCCGACTGAAAGTACAGCTTCTGATGGATGCTCATTAGATTAGCTGGTGTAAAGTGCACTTCACTATGCATTTACATTAATGCATAGTATTAAAGTCCCTGTCTTGCAGTGTCATTTCAGTATGGCTGGTTGGGATGCTCTCAAGGCAGGGGTCTCCAACAATTTTTCCCCAAGGACCAAATTCCATCAACAACACAAAGCCACTGAAAAAAAAATCGATCGCATGGTCTAGATTCAGTTGTATCGCGGTCCAGGATCCACCGGTTCGTGATTACAGGCCTAAGTAGATCTGGTCAGTTTGCCGTTGGTTGAGAACGTCCACACTCTTGGGTCTGTTGACTACAGCCGTTAGCATACTGCAGTGCTTTTGAAAAGGTGCCCTTCAATGCCCACTGTAACCTCCAGGTAGAAGAATGTTTCTTCATCCTGTTCACACCTTCCTCCAGCTAATGGCTCACACAGCCGTTCCTTGTTTGCATCTTATTAAAGTGGGACTCAGTTTCCTGCTGTACACTAGGATTCTTCTGCATTAGTAGTGATGCTAAAACAACTGTTGCTGTTCCTCCCTGTCAGCAGTCAGTTAAGTGTGTGTGTGCTGACAGCCGCAGAGCTCCTCATGTGTCGGTGCCCAAACCCAGCAGTGTAGAGAAATCTGTGGGATAAGACGTGTATTTGAGTGACATTAGCAATGCTTACATACAGCTGAAGAGGGCTGTAGAAAGGCTTGGGAGGATATAGGTACCCAGACACTATCAGCATGTGAGGTCCTTCCAGCCAATAGGGTGCTGTCCTGACACTCGGCTCCGCCCCCAACATTGCTATATCTACCCAAGTGGGAGGTGATTCAGAGACTGTGGTGTTCAGGAAGGTCCCAGCCACACCACACTTTGGGACGTTTGGCACATAACTCTGTAAACGTGGGACACTCGTATTTAACATGGCGTTAAACCTTCTACTTCAGTGATGACTTCATACATATAGGCGGAGCATGGTAAGTCATCGAGGTTGCAAGCGTGTCCCAATACCGCTTTTTGTCCATGCTACCATCCTCCCTCCCTCCCTCCCTCCCTCACTCATTCACTCACCCGTTCCTTCCCTCATCAAATTTGTGAACTTTTGACAGCGAGTCGTCAAAGGAGGGAGCGAGGGTGCCATCAAAAACAGTTTTGGGATGTAGCCATAGTTTTCCGTGAGTGTTTTTTTCTGTTTTAATGGAGTGAAGACCTCTGCGTGGCCCTAAGGTGCTCTGTCCCTGTGCTGTCTCCCCTAGTCTCCCGTGTGAACGGCCACTCCAAAGTCGAGCGAGCGGCACGCGACTCGGCCATGGGCTACGACAGCACGTCCATGATGAGCAGCGAGCTGGAGTCCAGCTCCTTCATCGACAGCGAGGAGGATGAGGATGCCAGCAGGTACCCAGAACCTAGATCCACACACTTGCAGCAGCATGACGTTTGGTAGATTAGTGGGCTCATTGATTCCATGACACTCAGGCAGGACCACAGAGGACATCCACTGAGTATCAGTCCAAACTAGACCATGCACACATTACTGTTATTTCTTACATTTTTATTATTATTACAGTTGCTTATCATATTTATCTAGTGTAATGCATGAGTTAAACCAGGCGATTTATAAAAGGTTGAGACTAAGCCTTGATTTTAATGATAATGAATGAGATCGCATAATTTAAACTAATTAGTGTACATTTATTTGTTTGTTTATTTATTTGGGGGCGGGGCTAAAGTACAGGATCTAAAGCCCCCCTTAACACAGCCCTAGCAATGCTCCCAAGTGAAGTCATTCAGAATGTCACATCTGTCACTACAATAAACTATTAACCCTGCAACCCTTGAAGACTGAATATTGAAAAGAGAGCAGTTTGGCTGCTTACCTTTGCTGTCGCAGCCTTCCCTCTGCACCATAACACTTCCTCTCTTTCTCTTCACCTGTCATTGTCTTTTTTTGGATACCCTCTCACCCCATATTTATCGCCATCTTCCTTTCTTTCATTCTGCCTGCCCCTCGTTCTCTTCATTCTCCCTCTCTCCCCCTTCATCACTCTCCTTCTCGCTCTCCTCCTCATTCACCGGCGCCTCCATCCCCCTCTTCATTTGCGCCTCCTTCATCTCGCACCCCCCCCCCCCCCCCCCCCCCCCCCCCCCCCCCCCCCACCCCCCCCCGCCCCCCCCCCCCGCGCCC
>JAOYFF010000036.1:16926222-16943149 GCA_025773925.1 Cryptomyrus ogoouensis | reverse complement strand
CTGGCCATTCAGTAGATTCAGGTACTCAGCTGACTTTACTTTATTGCTGCATAATGTTGCTGAGCTGTAATAATGATTCAGTCATTGGCTTTTAAGTATTTGCTGATATAAATTCAAATGGTGACCTTTTTTTTTGCCCAGGCACTGTACTTACAATATTATTTCTAGGCTCATTCAACTCTATTTCTAAATAGCAGTTAGATTTAGGGGATGCAGTGTCATGGAGCAGCTCGGTCATAGGGAGACATGAGCTGAAGGTGGGAGAATAAACAGCCTTTGAATTAAGATGGCAAGCCTGAGGTCTGGGTGGTGTTTGCAGAATCAGGTAGGTAGACTATTTGCTCTGTTTTGGCATAGCATAAATTTCCCCTCCAATGGAGACTTTATCATTTATAGAAGCCTGGCTGTTCCCAAAAAAAGGTCCCAATTATTAATAAAAGCTATGTTTTGAGATACACACCAAATCTCTAACCAGAAGTTTAGGGAAAGTAGCTCACTATACAAGTTACAGCCCCTCTATAGAGGCTTGGCAAGGGACAATGACGATTAGATTCCAAAATTTTGTTTTAGCTTTCACACACAAATAAATGAAGTTTCTCTTTAATACCTCGGATCGTCTGGGAATCCAGTTTTGGCCTCGATGTTGGAAACTCTGGCCCCAGGGAGGTTTTTTACAGAAACCGCTGCTTTACCATTGTTAGAAACTTGATCGCTTCTAACTAATGAGTCTCCCAATACCAGCACCTTTCCCGCTTCTGCAGACGCACTGCTGAGGGCAGAGAACCTGCTGCTAAGCGCTTTTAGGACAACGTCTGACTGCGTCCCAGGGTTGGCGGTTGGTAGCTGCTACCGCTGGAGACAGCTGCGGCAGGAGGGACTATGGCCAGATGTAAACTGGCTGTGTGCTCTGATTGAACCATATTTTGAATTCTCTCAATCTGCTTAATCTCCACTAAAATGTTAATGTACCAATTCTGATGCGCTAATCCTGCCCTCCAACTCTACTGTAACTAAACACTTCTGGCACACGAATGTATCAGGAAAGTCAGGAGGACAGTCTAAGCTCTACTTGATGCAGGAGCTACAAGACACAGACTCCGAAGACATAAACACATCTTAGCCTTTTAATTACCGATCTTAAATACATTAATATATTAACTGAAGGCATGGGTGATTATGAGCGATTCTCAAGGTAGCACTGACTAAAGCAAGACAATGACAATTTCTAAACTATGCTTAAGATAAGTAGAATGTCATTTTAGACATTTCCTTTCATGAGAAAGAACTTATGTTCTCACACATTTTTTTATGGGCTTGAGTCTTTGGTGTCCTTGGAAACACACATATATCGGCCTGCAATCTAAATATATTTCAGCAAGAGGCGATGGAGAAGAAAAGAAAGAGGTGGAGAAGAATAGAAAAGAAGAAAAATAGTGTAGCAACAGAGGAGGGGATTAGGAAAATGAACAGCGGGGCGAAAGGTCAGGTAAGGTAAGAAAGTGATTTTGTAAGAAAAGCCAAAGATGTGGTCTAGCTGGTCTCTGCAGTTACTTCAAGTGTGCTGGTTTGCTGTATATTTATTCAAGATTTTTGAACAGAAAATGTAGCAGTGACTTGTTAAAGCCATTATTGTACCGGAATAGCATTAACAGACTTCCATTAAAAATGAATCTAAATGTACACAGTTTGCAAATCAGTTCTCTCTCCCTAATCTTTATAATATACCCTCTTGTGTTTATTTTGTTAATGCATTCAGTTTTGAAATACTGGGCTTCTTCTAAAACCATCCTGAAAAACAGCAAACTGTCTAAAATGTCAAGCATTAGAAAGAGCATCAAAGAATAGAATGAGTTAAACTTGATCACAAAGTGTAAGTAGATCCAATTTGCTTTAGGAAAAAGTAAGCAAGTATGAATGCTTCTTTCAAAATCGGTGTGATCGTTACACTGTGACACTCTACAAACACTCACACACAAAGCACACATATTGTATCCTTTTATATGATACTGTGAATTGCATATATGTTGTTGACAGGGCTCTCATTTTCCACAAAATCGGTGCTGTTAACATGAATCATTTGAACGTAGACGATAGCGAGGCATTGTTAATCTGATGTTTAAACTCTTAGAATCCCCACAATGATAACAATACATTTTCTAGACTATTGTGTTATTACATACTGCAGTCTCCCTCCCAGGAGCAATAAACAGAATTACTTTATAAAAGACAAGAAACGCAGCTGACAGCTGTGCTGTCTGATTCAGTGCAGAGATAATATGTTTAAGACTAATTAGCTCAAACAAATCTGTCTACTTTAATGTGAAAGAAATCAGTAATCAACAACAATGTCCTTGCTAAAGGACTTCATCAAGTCCTAAAAATGCACAATTGTTTGTAGAGCTTCGGATCAAAGTATAATGTACCAGATATTAATTTCAAGCCTCTTTTTTCTGCTACACAACCCGTCTTCAGTTTGTGCTATTGAAATAAATTTCTTCAGCCCTTTGCTCAGTACAGAATGCTGTGATAGTGCAGGGATGAGTCCCATCTTCATTATCTTCTCATCATTCCCATCACATACAAGAGTATTGTTTTGGGGACTGAGCTGTAGGAGCAGAAATACACAGAGACGTCCCTTCATGACTTGCCAGTGGGCTGCTGCTCTGTCTGCGCTGTGGGGTAAACTAAGTTCATGGTACTTCCCAGAGTTCATGGCTCGCACAATGGGCAGAGCATTCGAGGTGTGCACGCTGCAGTGATGGAGACAGAAGATCGCCATATTGTCCTTTGGAAACATGCTGGCAGAATGTCAACTATAAGATTCCTCAAAAAAAAACAAAACAATTGAGTGATTCTGAACTGCTCCAGTTGCTGCTTTGCTCATAGCTTAATGAGTTCAGTTTACTTTCACAAAGCCACATAGCAAGTAAGGGTTCATGATAAATAATATAGGGTGTAAAATATTAAATATCGCCTCATCCTCTACAAGTGAAAGTCATCAGGCAATGGAGGTAGGAATGACACGATCGTTTCATTTATTAGTCAATATAAGGAAGACCAATTTAACAAATTTCATTTACTAATACAAAAAAAATATATACGGTTTAAATTAATGGAAGGGAAAGAAAAATTAAAGAAAGGAAAATTTGAAAAGGGTTTTTTTTCCCCAATTACCGTACTAAAAGAATTCAAATTAAATGAAAGTAGGTTACTTTGCTTACTAGCAAGGCAAGGTGCAGTCAGGACATGGATAATTCTCAGAAAAATCTTAATGTAAGACATGCAGAGTGACAGTATAATGTGGTGGTGATGAATATGTGGTTCTGGCCACTCAAAAATGCTTATCTTGGCTACTGGGCTTTGTGTTAATATTGCTTGTTTCTCTGCTTGTCTAAGCATACCTGGTATATTGACGATGTCGATAACATTGGGGTAGATTGCTGGATTCAGGCAGAAAAATTAAGCTTCACTTGTTGGTGCCTTTTTGAATATCCAGCAGGTATGCCTACACTAGCATTTCATTCCTGACTTTAAATGTTAATATTTAGTAAACGTACAGGATCCATACGTTATTTCTGAGTGTACTGGCCTGTTGCACTGCAGCACCTCTGGGCATGAAAGAGACATTTAATTCATGCAAATTGCATAGTCCAAGGATGTTATTCTGAGGGTGCATGGGGTTAGTTGACCATCTTTTTCCTCTCCTCCCGTGGAAGAAACTAAAGCTGTTATACTTTCAATACTTTCAAAGTGTACTTGGATAACTATCTTATGTTGATAATTACTGTTTGATAGTCCAGGAACTCGTGCACTGGTGGTGAGGTTGCAGACAGGAGACAAAACCAGGAAAAGCATGATAATAGTCATTTCTATTGTGAGAAACGTAGCTAATGGCATTGATAACATCACTTGCACAGTTTCTGTGGCGGGCGGTGAAATGTTTACTGAAGCAGTTTTCACATTACAAGGGAACCAGAAGATTACTTTTCTAATCAGGTGGAAAACTAGATGCCACATAACGGTTTAACAAATCTCCTGTATCCCCTAAAAGAAGCATACTTCATACTCCCAAAGACTCACACTTAATATCCCAACCGAAATTTCAGTTTCAGTGCGGTTCACAGGAAATGGTCTGGACGAACTCCAGGCAAAGTAATGAAGTGCTCCAACCTAAATGTTGCTGGCTTACAGATGAAGGTTTAGATGGAAAGATGGTGTCTTGATGTGGTTTTGTGAGTATTAAGGTTTGTTATTCCAGCGAAGTAGATTCCAGCAGACCGATTCATCTTCTCCTTGGTTTCTGTTTGCATGGCGACGCCTTTGTATTGACTTCCTGAGGTGCCTGGTCCAGCTTCCTCCTTGTCTCAGCCCTTTCCAAACACAACTGCCCTGGCCATTTCCAGCACCCCCTGTCAGTATGACTCAAGGCACAGAGTGCCTCCAAAGTTCATAAGAGGAACTGGCTTTTTATGTACTTAAAAAGACATAACACAATAGGGATGATGTACTTATATGTGGAGAAGGTCTTTGTTTTGTAATGGGTGTGGATTGAGTCTGATTCACACTACAACAGAGCAGCCTGTCATTCAGCAGTTTCTTTATTGTTTTCATCCCAGTGACCAGCTTTCTCACTGGAAGGTCACGTTGTATTCCCAGTTCTCAGTGGGCTGAATGGATTGTGGAACATACTTATGCCTGATGTGCTATAGAGAGGTACTACAGTGAAGGTCCAGGAGCAGAAGAAACTGTACAGCTGGTGAAGGATGCTCAGAGAAAAAAGGTGCTTGACGACAGTCATTAATAGCAATAACATGTTAATAATTTAATTATTCTGTTGTTAAGTGGTCTAAAAATATCTCATGAGTAACCTAGACTAAGGCAAGCAGGTTGCATTATCACCATCTCACTGATTGAAATAGACTGAGATACCGGTGATCTGTGTGGATATGAAAGAAAAGGGGGCAAATTATTAATTATTAGTAATATCGCATATCGCAATATATTGATACATTGTCGATAACTCGGAACTTGAAAATATCCAAGCTCCTACTTAAAAAAGATCTAGAGAATGGTTGAATGGAATACATTTATAATGCAAATTTACAGAAGCTAATACTAATTTCATTAGTGTTTGATGATAACACAAGATGCCCATTCTCACAGTGCTAGTGGAAATTAGCACATAGTAAATCATGATGTACACCGTGTGAACAGTAAACAAGCGTCATCACTGTCGTTCTCCAAACCCAGCAAGGCTTTTAGTAAGCCAGCCCTTCTGTAGTGGAAAATTGAAGTGAGCTGAAACCACACCGTAACTAATGTCTCTTCGCGGTGCAGGTCGGGTACAGCCTGGTTCCTGTATGCCAGTGGAAAAGAACCATATGAGACAGAAAAACTTTCTTCCTGTGAATTTGTTTTTCAAGATTGGATAGCTAAAATTTAAGAATCATATATTTTAGCAGGCACCCAAAATGGCAGACAGAGATGAACTATGATATTCCACTGTTCTGCCACAGCTACTGTTGTTACTGGATGTCATGTTGAGACAAGTTTCCAAATCTGAAGTTTATCATCTCCATCTTATGGACAGCAGTTTGTGTTTCTGTTACTTTCCCATATTTCACCGGGAAACATACTCAACATGACTTGGCAAACTATCTTAACTTGCTTAGGTTTGCAGCTGGTTTTGTTCTCCCAAATATTTTTCCCGTTCTTAGCTATAGGCAGTATATCTGCACCTAAATGAAAACCAAGACAGAGTCTGGCTCAGTCTCAGCTGGGCCAGTTTCAGCTTCTCCAGGCTATTGCACTCACAGCTTAGTTATGTTGCTCACAGTTTTCCTGGAAATCCAGAGTTGCTTCCAAGCAGTATAAAAAATATGTTTTATTCTTTTTTGCATCTAACTCTACCCTAAAGGCTGGTTCATACTTCTCCGCTCTGCGTATCTGTACGTTTATAGTTCTCCGGTCAAGCTGCGTACTTTGCACATGTGGGAAACATGTTGTATTTACACTTTTATTAATAATCATAATAATATAAATAATTATTCTGATATTCACTGCACACGTACCACAGCAGTGAGGTTTGTGTCTGTTTCTTTATGTTTTACAAATTTAGCTAGTCAGCTCACATGGTTGTTAACTTTGGTCGGCTGGCTGGTGTGAGATTTTCAATTCGAGACAAGTCTGCACTCACATATCGACACATTTACATGTATGTAACCATTTAAGTACCTTGTAAATAGTTTGTAGGGTTTGCAAACTACCCCAACTCGTCAAAAGCGTCCATGTTGGTATTTTAACGTGGACGGTAGTAAATCGATCGCGTGCAGTGTGTCTGGAGTACAGCAGACGGTCGTCCACACAGGCGCACAATGACATCAAATGTGTCATAAACATTCAAGTGGGCAAGTATGAACCAGCCTTAACTCTTTGGCAAAGAAATTACAGAAATGTTTCTTTTGTTGCAGGCCAAGACCATAAATGGACTATTACAAAGTTCTTCAGCTGTTTGCTTTGCCGTGAGCGAGAGATCCTGGTGCACATTACACCTCAATGCAATGGAGACTAAAAGCAAGCCTGTAGTCTGCTTGAAGAAAGGGGGTAAATTATCTCTTGAATGTATTAAAAATGTTCTTTGGTGTAATAATCTATTATGCTCTTTTAACTTTATAATCATAGCTAAATAGCTATACTGTACTGTTCATCTTCTACTGCTTCCTTGTCTGTTGGGAAGGCTCCTGTACTGCTTGACCTTCTAGCAAGGGGAATATATTAGTGGAACTCTGGAGTCAGATTCTCCCGCTCCATGGCTGGGCATCTAGGAGACTGGAACATGACGGAACATATCCACGACGATTTCATTTGTCATCTGAGCACCAATATAAAGGAGTTTTCCCCCTTAACACTGAGGCATAAATTTAATGAAACTATGCACTTTCTCCTGTGCCCCTTATCATCTGTCTCTCATTACTCCTTTGAAAATTAGTTCCTTTGCTAATACTTCAGCTACCTTATGTGGTCTGATTACTGAAAATAATACTGATTTTTTCCTTCTCACTGAAGCTTGGCAACATAAATGAGAAGATCATTGAAGACTATAGCTAAGGCAGTTTCGGTGCTGCAGAGAGGACAAAAGCCAGACTGAAACAAGTTGACCAGGTGATTGTACTGGAGATGGGCAATGGGTTAGCTGGTGCTCAAATGTTTTAGAATGGTAGAAATAAGATGATAGTGAAATTATTGGGGTCGAGACCAGATTTTTTAAGATGACCGTAACAGTAGCAATCCTGTTGATGGAGGGAACCAATCTGAAAGAAGGAATGATTGAAAAGAGTAGTCAGGTGAGGGCAGAAGGCTGGCGAGCAGGACATAGACAAGTTGGAGAAGAGGAGATTGAGAGAGAAAATGGTGGCCTTAAATGGCTTGATGATATTGGACAGTTGAATGGAATCCAGGAGTGTGAAGAAAGGCAATGTAGGGGTGCTGGGGACAGTAGGAGAGGGGTGGTGGTATCAGATGTGGAGAGATGACTGGGAACAGTAGAAACCCGAGAGCTGTTTATAGTGGAGAAAGGAGTCGCAGAATCAATAGAGTCACGGACGGTGAGTTTGGACTTCTTAAAGAATCTCTGCAACCTCAAGCATGCACTGGATGAATAAGAGGACAATGAAACTACATGATGTAGCACTGAGCTCAGAGGCAAACATTTCAGGAGTAGGAGGGAACAGGATGGGGAAACAGGGCTGCAGAAATAGACTGGGGAAAGGTATGTGGATCAACAGATTTGATGTCATGGAAAAAGAGCACAGAGCTCTTAACATCCTCATTCTTCTTGACCTGAGTGCAGCCTTTGATACAGCTTCCCTCAGGACATGATCTGGGCATTGAGGGCACTGGCCTGGACTGGCTTACATCCTGCCTGGAAGACAGAAGATTCGTCTATCTAGAAGTGCATCTACAGTCTAACAGTGAGTTATATCCACGTATTGGGTCTATCGGACTCATAATGCTTTCAGTATGCTATTAATAGGAATTTTGTTAAAGCACTGAACTTTTATCTACAAGTCACACCGAAGATTGCATCTGATACCCAGCAGTTTATTTTAATGTTACTGGGGGACTTCCAAGGAGTGCTGACGAAAATCGAGATGACAAATCACATCCTCAAAATCTTGACATTACTGATATTACTTCTTGATTTGGGTATTGAGGACACTACAAGAATTGACTTACATCCTATCTGATCCTATCTGAATAAACAGTTCATCCCCATTTCAGGCTACTCCTCTCCTTTCCTTGCAGTCACTCATGGGATTCCCCAAGGTTCAGTTCTCAGGCTGTTTTTCTTCTTTTTATATATACTCACCCACCAAAATGTTCTGAGGGCAGAAAGAAAAGTGATTGGTTCAGAAAGATAACCAATCAGATTGCAGAGGAGATGGGTCCAAGCTACTAGAGGAGGCAGGACCAATCAATCAGATGTCTTAGTCCTGCTTCCTCTAATTGCTTGGGACCACCTCCTCTACAAACTGGTTCGATATTGCTCCACATTGATCATGGTTCAGCGCCTCCCTTACCTACATTTCCCAACCAGTCGCTGAATGTCTTACCCTCGTCTTCATCCCCAGTCGCCTTGAATACTACAATTTCTTCCACATAGGCATCCCCTCCAAATCATTCTACTGGCTCCAAATGGTCCAGAACTTCACCACCTGCCTCCTGACCCATGACTAGGCCCAGCATCACATTATTCTCCATGACCATCACTGCATGGGCTCTATGAAATTTTTAATCCATTTCATCTAGAATATCCTGCTTCTCACTTACAAGACTCTCAACAATCCTGCTCCACCCCATCTGTCTGATCTTCTCTTACTAAATCAACCTTCTTTTGCTCAATGATCTTCCTCGTCGGGTCCGTGGTGACCAAGCATTCTCTACGGCTGCCCCATCTGTGGAATTCCCTTCTGCTGAATGTCACTCTCAGTTTTCAAATCTCACCTTAAAAGGTTCTTGTTATTGCCCGCAGTGAAATCTGACACAAGGCTAAATGTAAATGACGAGATGCATTCATATTCATTCATATTCCTCTGCAACAGATGAAGCAGACAGCAGTAATTTTCTTGTTATGTGGAGGTTTCTGTATTATCTTATTGTTACTCTTCCTACATGAAGGATATTATATATCCTTAAATGTATGTCAACATCAAACCAGACGTATAGAAAACCTGAAGGAAAACATGGATATTCAAGTATCACTTTTGTATGGTACACAGTCCACTATTGTGTTTTTCTGGCATTACTGTCAGTAGCAGGATTTCTCTCCTACACAAACTTACACATGAATTTAAACAGAATGTGCTCTGAAAAAATGATATGAAATAAGTAGAAGAGAGATTAAAGGGAAATTGAACTATAAATTATATAAAACGTACATTTTTAACTTAAATTTATATTACATATAGTAGAAAGCTGGTTCTTTGTCATCTCAACATCTGTCACATTTA
Organism: Cryptomyrus ogoouensis; assembly: GCA_025773925.1. Taxonomy (NCBI): domain Eukaryota; kingdom Metazoa; phylum Chordata; class Actinopteri; order Osteoglossiformes; family Mormyridae; genus Cryptomyrus; species Cryptomyrus ogoouensis. Next base: position 16,933,640 of record JAOYFF010000036.1, on the reverse strand, counting down.
TACCTGTTGGAATACAGTTTGTATTTAGTACAACAACTACATATGTATGTACATAGTATTGTTAATCGAGTTTAGATGTATACTGAGTCGTCTGTAGATGGCGATGTTAATTGTATTGAAGGTTGTTTAAGTTAAGTGCAATGCAAATATCCTCTTGGTTTAATAAAAAAAAACTGATTGCTGTAAAAGGTATGGCAGGTTGCACCCATATTAAGTAAAAGAGAAGCTTTTAATAAGAAGCAAAAACTGCGTGCACTTTATTTCTGTACGGTTTTATGAAGCTTTTTCCAATAATTCCCATATTTGTCCTACTAGTGAACATGTTTAAACAGCTTTCCTGTCTTGACACAGGAGAGCATTTCCCTGAGCACCTCTCTGGTCTCGTATAATTATTTTCCCATAACTTCTCACAGGGTTAAGAACTCGGCTAGATAAGGTTGAAATAATGCTGAAACTGCTGATGGTCATAGCCAGAAAATGCAAGAAATTATGTTTTTATTATTTTTAAAAGAAAAATGTTAGACCCCTTCGGTTTTGTCCTAATACATTAAACTTGGGTTTAAATTTAATGTACAGATCCTGCCTGGTAAATGAACCAGAAAGAAAATCATTTATCAAGCCATATCGTTAACATAATTCATCCACATTTTTAAATCCTGGACGCACTCCAGGTCAACATGGCTAGCGAGCCATATGCCTCCTGCTGTGTCTTGCCTACCTCAGTACGCCGAGTAGCTGGAGCATCTGGAGAGATGCAGGTTCAGAGGCAGGTAAAGGGATTGGCACTGACCAGACCAGTAGCCATAAATTAATGTCATGGGTGTACGGCATAGGTTTGCCTTGGTAGATTTTGCCACCCAGGTGAGGTTCCAACTAATTTTTGGTAGGAGGCTGGTTCAAGCCTGTAATTTTCCCACCTGCCATTGATTCTGTATTAATTTTTCCTATTTTTTTATTTTGCCACTATGAACCAAGGGACCCAGCCACTGATAAAAGCCCTGAGCTGTATAGCACATCGACTGATAGTTATCACCTCAGATCTCCATATAATAATCAGTCACAGGCAGTTACACAGAGAGAATGTGCTGGAAAGTCGATGCCTTTACTGTTTATATTCTGATGTAGAGAACAGGAAGTAGGCAAGGAAAAAAATTCTTCCCCAGAGTATTGTAAAAATGTGTAAAGAAAAGTTGCTCCAAACCATGATATGCTAGGGTAGTTTCTTTGTGCTTCAGGGTTTATGGCGACGGCTTGCTGAATCATTTCAATCTCTGCAGAAACAGAAAAACTGACTCTATGCCATTTTTATTAGGTCAGGTTTAAAAACCATTTGGAAACCATTTCTGTTTTATTTTACCATGAAAATAAAATGAACGCACATCAACTTTTCTACCTTTATTTAATGTGTGCATGTGCCTATACAATGTGTGTGTGTGTGTGTGTATAAACCAAACTTTTATCAAAGACTGACATCTTCACTAAAGATTACATCTGATACCCAGCAGATAACATTACTTAAGGGAATTTCCCCTTGTGTAGTTCCCCAAGAATTAGGTCATAGCATAACCCGCATGCTTAGGGAGTACCGAGAAAAGATGAGATGGCAGAAGACATCTGCAAAACCGCGGCACCGTAGACGTTGGCAGGGGTGGATTAACGCACAGGCTAGATATGGCTTAAGCCTAGGGGCCCCACATGTGCCAGCCTGCAAGGGGGCGCGGGGTTGGGGGGCCCACAGACTACTGTAGCCTAGGGGCCTCTGTACACCTTAATCCGCCCCTGGACGTTGGAGACACGAGCGATACAATACAAATCCAAACACAAATTCACAGGAACCTTCCAAAATTAATTCTTTAACTTTCAGAATAATAAAATTAATAGTAGTAATGTTCAGAAGAGGGGCATTTCCTAAAAGAACACAACTAATATAATGTTTTAGCATAAATTCTAAGGCCTGTATTCCTATTCGAAACTTATTAATGTTTTTGTGAAGGAAAGGCTTTTTTAATGAAAGGTACAAACTTTGCCTCTTTGTAAGATTTATATATTCATTATTAGCCTATTAAGGACCATATACAGTAAGCCTGATTAAGGTAGGGTTGGAATGAAAACATTCTGGCGGGGCGGCAGGAACAGGATTGAGAACCACTGGCCTTGGGCAACAGAGTGGCTCAGTGTGCAGCAGTGCTGAGTCAGTCCTTCAGGGTCCAAACTCCTCCTCCTCCAATGTTATAAAATATTTCTCAGTTTCTATCTGATGTGTCTCTCCAAAGAACCTGCAAAATTGTGAGTCGTGAATAATATTTGCTTTCTTTGGTCTGGTAGAAAGATAATCTACGTCTGCATGACAGAATTATTAATGCAGCGTTAGATACAATGGGCAAATACTAAAATATGTACGTCCTTTCCTTACGGCTTGTGAAAGCCAAAGTCACACTACACTGGTGCAATCCTGGCGTTACAATGTACTACAGTGTACATCCTCTGCACTGGGTTGGCTCAGTGGAGGGGTCTGCTGGCTGGTAATTAAAAACGTCTGCAATGTGGAGCCTCTTTATGACAAAGTCCATCTGTCTTAAAATCATACTGGTTGGCTCTCCCTGCCTCATGTCCCAGGAGGATCATGATTACTGTACATTAGACTGTTTTTATTTTGAAGAAAAGTACTTTGCTTGTATGCCATACTGCTAATTCTTTGTGTATTACCTGAGTAAAAAGTACCACATTAAAGTCAAGTCTTACAAGCTTTAGTAAATAACAATTTGTCATATTGTTTTCTTATCTAAGGTCTACAAATATTGCAATGTACCATTTGAAACCTTTCCAAGCATTCACAGAAGTCATGCTCTTGAGGAATGAAACGCAGGGTTTATAAAACAAAAGCAACAGCAATACAAATAGCTACAGTGTTCCAAAAACATTCTGCGAAACAAACCCCGTGACTTCATTTACAAGCACCAGAGGACAAAGCCTAAACCATACTGTGGTTTGAAGTATCCTGAATAATGTGTCTAGTCTGCATAGTCAGTACTGCCGTCTATACATAATGTAATCTGCCCAGGAGCCTCAAGCAGACCTCTGACCAGCATGCAGTCAGGTCACTTTCACAATGCGGTTTCCACATAACCAAATATTGCATAAAGGCATATCTAAAGCAATTGTGGTAATCTAAAAAAAAACAGATCTTCAGACACTTAAATGGTCAAAGTGGAGCAGCAAATACATAACAGTTATATGATTATATCCAGTATAGTATATTATCATTGACATAAATTCTGTATCAATGAGAAGCCACATTTAATCCCTGTAAAACTGTTGGCATGCATAATAAATTACAGAACACTTTTATTTTGATATTTTACATTCATTTTAAAGACAATAAAATGGTTCAGTTTCAATAGTTCACAGGCTTATTAGAAATAAACAAGGACATTACTAATGATGCAACTCCTGGAAAATGCCACATCTGTACAGCTTGATTCATGATTCTTGGGATTAATATCTGACCCATTCACTTAAAGTAATAACTGATGGTTATATTTGCCTATAAATTCTGCTCAGACCTGCGGTGGTATATTCACTATGAAGGTGCAGTCCTAGAAATATATTTCTAGAGAGGAGACATGTAACCTGGCTGAGATGCCACCAGGCATCACTCATGGCCTTAGGAGGCAAGATCCCCAATGACTCACTTGTGTTGCCGCCCACCTCAGCAGAGGCTCTCTGTGGTCTCTCCATATTCCTTCGAACATAATGTAAACACAATGCTGTAAAGGTCAAGATGTTCCTGTTCAGTTACAAAGCAGGTCTTCCACCAGCATGTTTTCCAGTACTCCACCCTGATTTGTTTTAAACCGGCCCATAGTCTCCACAATGTGGTGCAGCAGGCACCAAATCTCGACCAATGTTTATAGAGTCTTTTTCCGCAAATGGCTGGTCTGACTACCAGAAAGACAGGGGACCACCATTGTGAAGCCTCACATCTACCACTGTCTCCATTTCACGTTGCTTCAACCGTTGCCAGTTCCATTTCCATTGTGACGTACATCATTTTAGACTATTATACAGGTAATAACGCCATTCAGGCTATTTCAATTATAAATTAATAAGACAAATGAAAATTCTAAAAATGAATGCACATATGTATACTATTACTAAATGTGACATTTTTAAAAATGGGTTTATACAGGTATTATTTCTGGACGGCAGATTCCATTGTCATAGGCTCTGTTTACATTTGGTTTTAAAAGGCATCTTTGGTAACCGGATCGCAAGTGAACAGTACTAAATACAATGTAAACGGTCACCAAGACGCATTGTGAGCCGAACCCTAAAACCACTTGCCGAGGTGGTCTGGGAAGCGTTTGACCACGTCTTTTGTAGTGTAACTGCTAATGCGTGTTGATACGTCTCCGGCAAGGAGTCATGAGGGGAATCTGAACACAAGTGGTCAGCTGTCCACCTTGGAGACGCCTGATAGATACAAGTGTCAATGGTGATGCGCCTCCAATCGAGTGTAAACAGGGCCATAGATCAATTCAGCTTCATACAATGTAATAGACTGGGTTTAATGGGTTAAATTGTCTTCTTATCACAGTGATGTGATTGTTCTGGGAGCCAAGTAGCCCCGCCTTTCAGTCTGTGAGGTGATTGGTGTAAGACCCTTTGGTAACGGGCTGTGAGAGTTTAGTTTTGGCTAGTAAAGGTTTTTCAAAAGTTGCAACGTGATCCCGAGATCTTTATTCCTTTCTCCACCAAGATATTATAAATCCTATCCAACATCTGCGATGTATTGCAGCTGCCCCAATTTGAAGATGTTTTCAGACAAGCAAGAAAAACAAACGACCAGATAACAAAGGAAATTACTCCTATTGACTATAGAGTATATGGGCTAACTTACTAAAAATAGAGCTATGGAGAAAAACACAGAAACATTTTGTTGGTCCTCAGAATCACCACGTGATAATATTCTCAATAAACAATATGTTTTTCCATTTATATTGAAATGCATGCTTTTGTCATGACTTGTACAAAATAGTGGTCCATATATGGCATGCATATATATTTCTAACATTGAACTGAAAAAAGAATACTGTTTTAGTTACTGTCGTGTGATTAAATGTTTTCGAATACAGTTCTTTGTAAACAATTGCATCGTATACAGTTATTTGTGGGAATCGCTTTACGACACACTCATGAATATAGCAGGGTTTAATACCACAAATGAAGACTCACCACACTCCCACACTTTTTTCCATTGACCTAGTTGAAGAGCGTGTAAGCTCTTTAAATACGTGTTGTGCAATATGCCAGCTGTACGGGGTTTATGACTTAAGTTTGCACTTGTAAAACGATGCACTAATGTCTGTGAGAAATTATGGCTTTTCTTCAAGCCTCGCCAATAAAGAATCCATTAAGGAAACCCCAGGCTAAATAAACAATGCTTTACAATTTTTCTCTTGATTATCATGTTGACAGGAAAGATAAATTCAGAATAAGGTAAAATAAGTGCAGTTATTTGATCTTTACTTCAGCAAACTGTTGGCAAATGGTGCCTGCATCTATGTTACCTTTTAAAGTGGAATGAAAATGTAACAAAAAGATTAATGTTAACACATCTGACTGCATACAAGGCTCTGAAAAAGGGGAGCTTATTGTTTATAGTAAATGTAGAATTCCAGTGTCATTTTCTATGTTCTCTCTGAAAACACTTAATGATCATTTGCGTGTGTTTGATATGTGTATGTGTTATTGTTCATGTATAGGATACTATGTGATTCTCCATCCAGAAAATCTGAGAACAGTCAAAAAAACAAAGGGATCGGATATACCATGTGAGTTCAGTTTGAATGAATTTGGGGCTTTTTGGGATTATTTTCAATACGTGTATTTTCAGAACATGTCCTGATGCCTTTGTCTGAAGATGCTTGCTCACTTTATCCTGGTTCTGCTGTGCATCTTACCGCATATTAATTAAAACCTTCTGTGTTGTGATGTGTTAACATTTGAAGCAGTTGCTTTATTTGTTTAGAACTAACAGCCCTGTGTGCCAACAGTGCCAGCTATTTATATATTTATATATCTATAATTCAGGTTCCGGAGTGTGCTATAATACCTTCCATTCCGTGGTTTCTGGGAGAAGTTCAGTTGAGGTCATCACTTGTACGGCAAACTTACTTCTGGACTGTTACTTTTCTAAAAACAGTGTATTTCTTTCCTAAAAAAAATTTTTATTTTCTTTAAGAATATTAAAACAGAATTGATTAGAACATAATAATGTGTAGTACAATATCTATACATGTATTTATTTGTATAATTCGCATTTGTAAATTTACAAACCCACATTCACAGCTGGTTGATCAACAACAAATTAATCACGCAAACTAATCAGGAAATTGCTACATAGGAATGTATATTTTTATAAAAAAATATTAGTCAGCTAAAAAAAGCGTTAGAAGTTTTTGTTTGTCAAGGGCTTTTACATGTTTTTGAATTCAGAAAGCTGGTCTGAATAAGGAAATGGATGAATGGATGGATTATGTAGAGCATGTGGCTGTAGCAGCCCTGTGGGCCTGTATGCGGTATGTTACTGGAAGCAGCGTGTGTGATTTGCATGAGTATGGAGGTCTGCCTCTTCCATGGGGCTTTTCCCCAATAACAAACACATGTCCATGTCTGCTGCCCTTCCATACACACACACACATTAATAGAAGTGAGCGGGAATGACCCCAGAAAGCCACAGAACGTACGCAGATTGAGGACTTCCTCTTGGAAGACTGTTTTTAAACCACACAGAGAGAAGAGTTGGCTGGATGTTACCAACGCACAGGAAGGGAGGGGTGTTGCAATTTGACTTTGGTGTTTAATTTAAAAATTTAAAGATTAAGAAGGCTATGCACTTGTAAAACATTATTCCATGGCAGATAAAGCACATTTTTTTTCTAACACATTGTTCTTCTTTAAGCATCTTCATTTTGTGTATTTTTTGTGTATTTTTTAATCCATTGTTACTACATTCCTGAGTGTGGTCCAGCCCATAAGTTTGGTTCTAGTCAACTCCTGCTTCCTCTTCATCACTGCAAGAGTATTTATGGTGTGTTGTGAAGACTGACACTAATATATGTAACAGACTTTAAAAATAGATTATTAGAATATTTTCAGTGTTAAATATATTATTTTATTAATATATTTTAGCCTTCTGTCTTAACTGAAATGTATTTGAAATTGTAACCAACAACTTAATACACACCATAAAAAGCTAGTAAAATCCCTGTTATTTTAATAACAGATTTTTATTTTTTTTTTTGGGGGGGGGGGGGGGGGCGGCTATAAAGAACAATAGCACCTAAAATACAAAAAAAAAAAATTCCGCGGGGGGCCAGACGCCAAAAAAACGATTTTTTGCACGCGTGCGGCGT
>JAOYFF010000036.1:16898855-16916672 GCA_025773925.1 Cryptomyrus ogoouensis | reverse complement strand
TAAAACTGCATACTTGTTAAAACTGCATGCATGTTAAAACTGCATATTTGTTAAAACTGCATGCATGTTAAAACTGCATGCATGTTAAAACTGCATGCATGTTAAAACTGCATCTCCTCCAGCTCTTGCTCCCCTTATGGTGACTTATTTGTATATTGCGAGGCAGGCTTTAACAGTTCCTCCATTTGTTAAATTCAGTTAAATTACATTCAAGTTGTTCCCCTTTCTTGTGTTTTACTGCTTCCAGGAAAAGACTACATGGTACGGTAACTTCAGTCCCTTATTGACCTGAAATAGGACAGTCGATACGGACATTCATGCTAGAATCACTAGTCTAGGGAAACACTAACAAATTTACTGTGAACCGCATTGTTCATGGATTCTCATGCCAGGATTATTTCACACTATGAAATGACTTCCACGCTGGCCTCTTTGTTTATTATGTGGTGATGTATAGGAAGTATGGGAACCCATAAATAACCTGGAGCAGAAGCTAAACTTACATCTAATAAGCAAGTAAACATCTACAGCTGCAATACAAGATTCCAGTACAGATAATGACCAGATTCTCGAAAGGCAAATTCTTTGCAGAGAATTCAGGTAATGTGCATCACTGAATACAAAGGTGTTTTTTTACATTTTTACAATAAATATGGCTGTACTAGAACAATATAATTATTTAAATACAGTTACACTATATTCAGTGAACGTTATGTACAGTATACATTGTGTAATCCTGTAATGGATCTACACTATTGCCCTACGGCAGTGTTTCCCAATGTGATACTCTGGGACACACAGACAGTCCACGTTTGGAGCAGGGAAGGGAACAAAAACATGAACTGTCTGGCAGGCAAATGGGAAAGAGCAAAAACGTGAACTGTCTGGCAGGCAACTGGGAAAGAGCAAAAACGTGAACTGTCTGGCAGACAACTGGGAAAGAGCAAAAACGTGAACTGTCTGGCAGGCAACTGGGAAAGAGCAAAAACGTGAACTGTCTAGCAGGCAACTGGGAAAGAGCAAAAACGTGAACTGTCTGGCAGGCAACTGGGAAAGAGCAAAAACGTGAACTGTCTGGCAGGCAACTGGGAAAGAGCAAAAACTTGAACTGTTTGGCAGGGAACTGGGAAAGAACAAAAACATGAACTGTTTGGCAGGGAACTGGGAAAGAACAAAAACATGAACTGTCTGGCAGGCAACTAGGAAAGAGCAAAAACATGAACTGTCTGGCAGGCAACTGGGAAAGAGTAAAAACGTGAACTGTCTGGCAGGCAACTGGGAAAGAGCAAAAATATGAACTGTCTGGCAGGCAACTGGGAAAAAGCAAAAATGTGGACCCTCTATGGGTCCCCGAGGACCGGATTGGGGAACATTGCCCTAGGGTACAAAAGACATGTGCCAGGCAACTCTTAGGATTCCTTTGGTACCTGTACTCTCTATCTCTGAGTCTACAGAAGGGGCCTCAGCTCTAGAGCACAGGCTGCATGGCCCCTATTTCAAAGAAAGGACTTCTGGCTTAAGGGGTTAAGGATTCATGACCAGCTTTTGTTTGCACAATATTCTGTTTGAGTACAGTGTGCCGTCTTCATGTTTTATCTTTATTTTGCACTATATGTCTCTATCTGAACACTGTCTGAAAAGAATTTCCCCTTGGGATCAATGAAATATGTTTTGTCTTATCTTATTTCAATGAGCCCATGAGTAAAAAAATGAGAACCTTAATTATATTCTATACGAAAGACCTCTGATGAAAGCCCTCTGATGAAAGCCATGTGTGGTATAAGTGAAGTAAATGAACTTAAGTATTAAAACACAGATCATGTGGTTTTTTTTTTTTACGACTCCTTGTTTAATTAATACATCACAATTTTGCTACATTTCTGTCTTGAGAGTAAGAATGTATGAATGGAAAGTTAATATTCATCAGATGTAAAATTTAAAAGTGTGCAATAAATATGTCATTGCAATTACTGCTTTAGGCAGTTTCGAACAGAAAAACCATTTGGAGAAAGAAATATCTGGGTTGCAAGAATTTTGATATTCAAATTTATATGTGAACACGAACCGGGCTTTACAGACCAAAGAAGCAGTTTGCAATAAGTAACTGTGTCATACTGTAAGTATCTCCTTCCCTCTAGTTTTTCAGAATCTATCAGTACAATCTGGTTGAATCACCATCTGCAAAAGGCTTTAGTCAAATATCCCATGCAGCCAAGCTGTTTTCAATATATTACATTTTGAGCTGAGTCTGTTTCCACTCAGCCTACCCTATGGCTTAGATATCTGTATTCAGTTAAGACTCACTGGGGCCAAAATCGAACATAACTGTAGTTGTTTGTTTCCCAAACTTGTTACATTTGTTTAAATGGCAAAGCTAATCTAAGCTTGTGTGACACATTTTGTTTTTGTGTGTGCTGCATTAATGTATTCATTCATAATAATTCACAAGTGGTACCACGACAAAATATATCATCATCCGATCCCTGTGGACCTGAAACAGCACCTAGACTTATGACATATGGATTCCATTTGTTTAGTCAATTTTTTTTTTTCATTTCATTATTCATTAAACAAAACAAAATTATTACAAAATTATTTATTTTGTAATGCAAAGTAGATAACAGCCAGTAAAAATATTTGTATAAATAACAGATAATAAAACGTGTATTAAGTATTTGATATAACTTAAAACTTATCCTAATGAATACATCTTTCTGCTATAGTCAGGCCCTTTTGCACATAGCATTGTCCTACGTCTTCATTATACATCAGATTCATAAACAAGCACGTGACTTTGATGTTCGTTAACCACTCCATGGTTTTATAAACAGGAACATCTTTGTTATATTAAAAGCCTGTGTTTTTATACGGTGAAACCACACAAAAGACACATTATACAGATTCATGTCTCAATAGACCACTCGACAAATGAACCACAAATATGAAATGTCAAATAAATAAAAACAAATTTAGTGCATATTTTCACCTCATTACATAGACTGGAAATGAGAAGGAAAAAAAATGTTTTAGTTAAAGGTGTACCAAATTCAATCTGGTGTCACCTCTTATGTTGCTCCAAAAAAACATGTTAATAAAAACATAATAAGTCAATAGCTAACAGTCCAGCTGTCTTCGGTTGCTAATCATGCTTTTTGCCCACTGGCATTTTCAACTTGCACTTATAGTACATCAGTACATGAGAAACACTAGACAGAGGGGATGTAAGATGAAAGTTACATTTTTGAACCCTGGGGATAAACACCAACTTCGCACGAAGGCCAAACTCCACAGATGCGTCTCCAAACTGTCGGCTCTTGGCCAAATTAGTCATATTATATAGGAAGACAAGGGATTGATATCAAGTTATTATAAAATGTTTTACCAATATGTTTAAGAAGTTCAATATGTGTAAGATTTTTTTTTTTAAATCCCAAAACACACTTAGGAACTATACAAAAAAAAATAAAATCAGGAAAATGGAAAAGAGCCCTAGGTTACCAGGAACAGCCCTGGATCCATGCTGAGCTCAGAAATAAAAGTCTGACACAATTGATTACACACTGAATACGCCTTCAAAGAACAAAAGTTACTCTGACACATGGTAAATCTGAATGAGCTGCTTGCAGCCACAAGTGTGTGCTCTTATCTGTAACAATGGGTCAGAGTGTGTTTATTCAAATGGAATCCATGATACATTTATATATATTATTTTACATTACCCATTTTGTTTATCGATCATTCACTACTCCTGATGGTTTAGGCTGAAACAAAACAAAAATAGTCTTTGTTTAAGAGCCTGTATATACGGAATTATTAAACAATGGACGGAAGCAGTTGGAGTTGTTTTATTACAAACATATTACAGTTTGAACTGCTATTGGATACCATAAAACCATACTGGGATCTGTTAAGTTAATATTGATTTTTACAATTATATAAAACATAAGGTTACTAATTCAGCTGGGGGTTAATGAGAAGAATGAATGAATTGGGATACTTCTCATTAAGTTATGCACATAATATAATTTAAATATTTTAGATACTACAATAAAAGCATGTACTCAAGTAAGTGCTCAATATGCAATGAAGTGCTCAGTGGTTGTTGATTGTTCCAAAATCGTTCATAAGACAGGATTCTGTACATTCAGTTCAGTAGCAGAGAATTGGATTCAGTTTCTTATTTTCCGAACTCACATCGTTCTCAAAGATAAAATAGTTCTGCAAAAATCAATTTTTTGTACCCACTAGAAAGCTTAGGTCAGATGACAAGTGCATCTCCGACAGAGAGCACTGCATTGTCACTGCAGAGGACATGGTGCAGTGCAGGAGGGCTAAGCAGCTATTGCAAGTGCAGGGCTAACGGCCGACAGGTTGGTGAAGCTGCGTTTTAGCAGGCAGCTGAGATTCTGGGCAAATCAGTCTATCCTCTAACAATAGCAAATCCAATGTCTCCCCACCAGGTGGCTCGTGATCGCATTCGGCAAAACACCTCGAAACGGTCCGATTGCACTCAGGGAGAGCAGCTGGCATCAGCCAGTCAGGAGGCCACGTCACTTGCTGATCTTGAAAGCACCAAAGTAGCCCCCCTCTGGCTCCGGATCCAACATCCATAAGTTGGACACGCTGACAAAGAGTCCGTCCCCTTGCTTCAGTACGACGAGGCCTCCTTGCTGCTCACAGTACATGTTATAGCCCACCATTCTCCAGCGCTTGGTGCTACCACTCTTCATGAGCACCGTGGGCTTAGCTGGAAACTGGGTGTGCCTCTCTAGGTAGATATACTGGATGAGCTGAGTACTACCGTCCTGTAGAAACTCCCCCACAGACGCTGCCTCCATGTCATAGTAGCGGAAGCATGTCTTGGTGTAGACATAGTACAATCCACCTTCCTGGATTAAGAGCCTTCCATTGTGGTACCTAACTTTTTCTAGATGCCCTTGTGCTTCATTCCACTGGACCATTGCAGGCAGAATTTCACCCTCTACAAATCAGAGTGAGAAAAAGACTAAGACTTCAGAACATTAACCAGGTAAATGGATCAGATAAATGAATAACGGATTCAGTGAACGCAGTCTTTCATATACATACATTGTGAAATATATAGACAGCAGTTGATCTGCAACCCCTGAAAACTGAGTGAGACATGAAGTTTGTGTAGAATTCCCAGGAAGGATCAGCATTAGAGAATGACAGTGCCACATGGTTCAGTAGAAGTGAGCCATCTGGGACTGGATTTTCTTCTCTGGAGGAAGGCCTGCACAGCCTACACAGACCGACCATATGAAATCGCACCATATCGTCCCGAAGACTGAGCCTTAAATACTCTATTAACCACATATATTCTGCAGCACAGGGAATGGTGAACTTACTTTGGATATAGTCGATAGGCACCCTGATGGGGAGGTGTGCAGCTGCCGTGAGTCCTTTCTGGGTTTTTGTGGCTCTTGGTCGTTCTTTTTTCTGCGGATCTTTGAGTGCATTGGCAAGAACTGGTGCAGTTTCAACTTCCTGTGAACATAAGTACTCAGATTATGCATCGGGCTCATAGCAAATGCACAGAGATTATTATTAATATGCAGAGAGCAGACTGCTGGCAAATGAAACATTTTAACTGATTATTTCAAGAAATAAAACCAAAGTCTGGAAAATATACTAGTCAATGTACAGTCTTAGTTCTAGGCTGTTTCATTGTTAATATATCTAAGCACTGCTGTGCTGTCGGTCTAAAAGATAGACTTGAGTCGAATTTCAAGTTACTGGTGTAAAATTTTGTTTAGCTTCACTGCAACTAGCACTGCAGTCAACTCAAATCTGGGAACAGTGACCCGCTTGAGTGAGGTCACTCTAGATTCGCCCATGATAAACAAACAGTGTTTCCTACCCTCTTCAGTTTTTAGCAACAGGTAGGAATCTGTACTTTACACATACTCTGAACTGTCTGAAAAATGAAACTGCGCAAAGACAAGGCGAGTCAAGTCTTCAGGTTTCATGCACCTGTTCATGTGAAACTGAGAGATGAGCAGCATCTTCAAGCCACTTCTTCTATTTGTCAGAATTATTCTCACTGATGGTGTCACCTCATTCATACTGTTCTTTACACAGCTCTTTCAGGAGAAGTTTAGCAGGCAAGAAGACTGGTGCCAAGTAGTATCTCTTTCAGTACTCTACTGAACAACAAGACTCCATGTCTGATATCATCGCTACTGCCTCCTGAAGGAATTTTAAGAGAACACACACTAGTATGGTCAGATTGGGTCCTTGCAATAACTCTTCACTCAAAGACTTATCCTGATACAAGTGCAGTGGAAGACCACTCGTATTTTTCTCTTCTTGGAGTGATACACCCCATGATGTGGTATGTAAAGCACCCTGCCGTGATCATGATGTAACTGGTCTTCGGGAACTTTGACTGCATAATCCATTTCCATTATACTGTAGATGAAGACCTTGTAGTCTTCAAAAAAGTCTGGGTTCCTTTGAGCTTTTGTAAAAGGAAAGGTGCTGCTAATCAAATGCACTTGATTAATTGATCATCAGTAAGTGTGACCACCTCTATAAAAGCAGAGGTTTTGGCAGTTTGCTGGTTTGGAGCATCCAGGTGTGTTACCACAATTCCAAGGAGGAAAGACATCGGCAATGATCTTAGAGAAGCAATTGGTGCTACCCATCAATCTGGGATGGGTTATAAGTCCATTTTCAAACAATTCCATCATTCTACAATAAGAAAGAATATTGACAAGTGGAAAACATTCAAGACAGTAGCCAGTCTTCCCAGGTGGGGGCGTCCCAGCAAATTCACCCCAAATGCAGACCGTGCAATGCTCAGAGAAACTGTAACAAATCCAACAGCTACAGAAAACCCAACAGCTACCATTGGATACCCACTGATAATAATGGAGTTTTAAATTATATTTCCGCCCTCCCAGAATACACTGCTTGAAATCACATGATCCAATTAACCACGGTCAGTAAAATGGATAGCGAGGGATTTTGAAAATGTCTGGCTCATAGAGATTTCAAAGTTACAGAAAACCAGGTTTGCCAACTTTGGTTAGCTGGCTGGCATGAGATTTTCAATACAACACAAGTCTGCACACACATTTACATGTATGTATCAGTTTAACTACCTTGTAAATAGTCTGAAGGGTTTGCAAACTACCCCAACGCTGTTGATGTAGCTAATTTTAGGTTCGATCATAATGGAAATAATAAAGATTTGCTGTAAGATTTTTTGCGCGAGCACAAGTCTGAAAGCATGAATGTCACGCCAGATGTGTGGGAGCTGGCAACCCAGGAAAACCCATCATCTAAAATGAAGTCAACTATTCTATTTATTAAAACAATGTGGTAAATGTAAAAAATGTCTAAAAGTTTTAGTGTATAATAACCGCAAGCATGAGATGTTTTCGGAAAGAAAGCATGTTGATAACTCTGCTATTTCACAAGTTAGCAGCGGTGCTTTCGAACGGCGTCTTACAAGAACCACAAAGCTAAGGGTGCAAAGGCGAGAGGATAAGGGAAATATAACCAAACTCTGTGTAATTTGTGTATTAGATCTTTTGAGCCAGTGTATGCCGACGGATTTTTTGCATTAGCATACAACGTGGGTGTCGGTGCTCAGGCTATTTTACCCAACTGATGTAGTAGTCTAATTTTAATTCAGGTTGGGTTTCGGAATTTATTTGACGCGGGTCTGGCGGGTGCAGATTTAAATTAGTTCTGCTGCCAGTTAATGGGTAGGATGCGGATTTAAGCACTTTGGGTACAGGGCGGGCATGGGTCCAGGAACAGGACCCTGCTTCTGCAAGACATTGTTCTTTCATCTTGTAGGGTAGTTTGGACACCAGCGTCCTGAGATTGGTAGTATTATCCATCTCCGCTAGATATTCTATTCCACCATAGTGTTTTTCGACACCCAATCAAGAACACTGCATAAGCATTCAGCACTTTGACATCATCAGACTTGATCTATGGTCATCTATCTGGCTTTTTAATATACCTGCTGGTAATATGTAATTTATCCCCACAATGTTTATTCAGTAGACGCTTTGCTTGCATGTGTGCATGACTGCGAACTAGCTCTTGGGGCTTACCAGACATGAATTGTTCTATGAAGTAGAACCTGGCTAGATCCTGTCTATCTTTTGTTCTATGATGTGTTCAAAAACTCGCTTGAATGTTTTGTATTGCAGTGTATCACCCCTGGACACTGGGATGTCCTTGGTAGCAGAGCATGTTGTTGTCATTTAAAAATTCTGTGATGAGGTTTTGCTTTCTCAAGTGATCAGAATGAACCACTTTGAGGCAGCCAGCGTTAATCTCCAGAGCAGCACGACACATTTTCAAGCAAATCCAATTAACAAATTTCTTGACTAATGTAGTGGCACTTGTTGGAGTCAGTTGATAACGCAAACTGCAGGACAAAGCAATATTCTATTAAAAGGTTTACTTACATTTTTAAGCACACAGTCAAGAAATTGTATTGCTTCTATGATAACTTACTTTCAACTGAACCAACAAGACCATGACGTCATATCAATGTGCTCTCATTCCAAATGCAGATTTGTTATATATTTATGCATTTCTAATCAAGACAAATTTGAACTTAAAAATGATTATGAAATTGTCATTAACAGTTTCAACTGTTTTACTCATGGCTCTTACACTTCCTAAAGTCTGAAGTATGATAACAAAACTCACCTTTAATGGCTTCTGATGGACAGTAATATAGCCTACCTAGAAAAAAAAAGAAACATAAAGTACTGAATGAAAGAAAACATTCACATATTACACTGACACAGAAATGTGGGAGGTATCCTGAAATGCATCGAAGCATAAATGTATGTGAAGATCATCTCCATCCACTGCTGAACTGTACGCTCTAACCTAAGCATTTACATAATATCTAGAAGTGAAAAGACAGGTGCATGTATTCTGAGCACCTAATCTTTTATAACCAGGGAGCAAGCATACAAATGCACACTGCTTCCTTCTCAGCCTAAGGGCTGGCGCTAAAATGCTAGATGCATCGCCTGTATATGAGGCACACACATTGCCTCCTGCTATGCAACTGGTCACAGACGTATCGATTTCCAGGCTCATTTTTTCTGCTGGGCCTGGGGGCTGGCAGATGTACGGCATATTAGTGAAGCACTTCAGCTGTAAATGAGTGTTGCTTTTTACATAAACATGCTGAGCACTTGTTACTCTACAGCTTGTGCCTGCAGCACTGTGACTCGTTGCCAAAAGTAAACCACTTACAGATCAGGGCACCATCAGAAAGAACATCTCCTTTACATAATCCCCCACATGCTACAAACAACTAAACACCATCTTCCCCTTCATCGGAGCCTGCCAACTGGGCTGACGGCCAACACTGAGAAGGCTCAAAAACACAATGTTTTGTTTATGCCAAAAAAAGTCCCATTCCTTACAAGGAGGGGTGATTTCGATTACATGGACATGCCACTAAGTGTCTCTGGAGCATCTGAAATGTTTTATTTTAAGTATATTATTTAAATCTGGTCACCTCCAAAAAATGTGAGCAAGATCGAAGACAATCAGCTTTCACCACAAACAATGGTATAGAATGCAAATATTTACTTAGTTAACATTCCAAATAGTCAGTTAACAAACTGCAGAAAATTAAGCCAATGATTCTGTATTAAGAAGACTGAAGGGAGATGAATATTCCTGCAGTCTGTGCATCGCTACCAAGGCGGTCAAATATGTAGAAACAAGAGTCCAAAACACTCAGTGCAAGTCAATTTAAATGACTTTCAAAGTTTCCAAAAGTGCTACGAGTGTTTTCTGGATGTATTAGATAGTTGAGAAAAGTCGAGGCCATGTTTTTATAACACCCTCATTTTAACACAGTCTCATGCCCCTCAGAACATGTTCCTTGGTAGAATAAGAATATTTTTCTCTTTTCCAACGAAATGTAAACAAGCATCTCTTTTCCTTCCTTCCCTTCATAAACACTTAGCTCAGGATGCCAGTCATTCAAAGCTACTGTACTGAACATTATGAGAACAACAATTTAAAAAATAACTTAATCCAGATGTGAGTTAACATCACCTTCCATTACGTGTGTGTGCTGTAAATATCACTGCAAATTTTTACTATAAATATTACAAGCTGAGGAACCAAGCCATGGGGTACCGGCCGCTTGACTCTCCTGTAATATCTATTGCACTGTTAAACATGTCCGATTCGATTACGGTAGGTTGATATGAAAGCACAAACAGAAATGGGTATAGAAGATGCCGTGCATCGAGCACATGAATGGTAAAGCAGAAAGGCTGACTATGCAGAAAAAGCTTTAAAGTGTTTATCCTCCGCGCAATGTGCCTGCAGGATTTGCAACCATTTAGGTAAACGTGAGTATCTAAAAAACCACCGAAAGATCGGGGGGGGAAAAGTTAAGATGCATGGAACTGAACAGACGCAGAGACACGAACAGAAAAATCTACAAGACATGTCACTTAAGAGCTTAGAGCTCAGCGAATGCATTCATGCAGTTTTACAAAAAGTAAACGCGATCTGATCCTCTATTTTGTAGCTCTGACCCACAAGCATGTATGTTTTCCAATTAATTATATGTGCAACAAGATTCTGTAAAAATTCACACTCAGAAAGTATGTGTTCATTTCACAGCAGTAATTCAAAAATTACTGGAACTCTAATGTATAATCCAGAGTGCTTACCTCGTTAAGGTAACCTGTTAAGTGCAACAAGACTACTACACTAGTGGTGACCTGAAGCAATCCCATAACAATCAAAGTTCCGAGAATAATCGGTCTGCAGGCTGGCTCCGTACTGTGGACCGGCTGAAATCGCGCCGAACCGGTCTCCATTTCAACAGAGTAACCGCGACGGTCATTAGCTGGCATGTGCGCAGGGCTTTAATATTGCTTTGAGCGGAGGAACCAAAGTATCGGTGAATGATTCATATAAAGAGGGGGAGGGTAGTTTCAGCGTTTTTTCTTCGAGAAGAGAGAGAGAACCAATGGCGTTATAGTGATCTTCACTTCTTTGTTATAAACTGAAATGCTGCTGTGATTAAGTCTCGTCACAGCGAAGTCGCTTCATTTGGGTGCTTGAGCTTGCAGTGCAAAGTCTGAGATCCCTGTGTAATGGGTCCCGATGCTGAAGCTCTATATGCTGTGGAAATACCGGGAATGAAATCACCACATTTTCCCAGTAACGCATTCCTTGCTGGCTGTACTGTAAACATAGTTTTCAATCTTGTGCAAAGAAACCTCTAACAAATAATAATTGAACAAACAATGCGGTGTTTATTCCTTTTTATTTTACTTTAATACAAATCAATTTTTATTACATATTTTATTAGTTCTCATTAATATTACTATGCGCCGCTCCCAGTGTTTTGAGCTATTAATACGAATTATGCTAATATGCGGGTGTTCCCAGGGTTGGGAATTTGAATCCCGCCCCCTCGTTGTGTTTGTATGTTGTCCCTTTGTTGTGTGGGTTTCCTCTGGGTATTCTGGTTTTCCCCCCACAGTCCAAATACCCAAGGGTGAAATCACTCTGCCTGTTGCGTGTTTCGGCGACACAACCCACATGCAGCAGTGTTGCGACAGATGTGGACTTTATCGGGCAAACATACAAAACTACATATGGGGAACACAGTGAGGGTATACAGGCACATATATGCACAGTACAGTAGTCACTGACAAGAGACAGGTGTATGATGTTAACATGTGGAGAACATCAGCAATGAGATACAGCTGGAGAGATTTAGGAGGGTTAGAGATGAGGAGGAGACGGGACAGATCATGACAGTAACTCGCCCCACAATGGCATGCACTTTGGCCATGGGCGTAAATTACGGGGGGGGATGGGGGGGTTGTAGCCCCCCCAATAAATCAAAACCAGCTAATACAACCCCCCCAATAATCATGTTTCCGCCGTAGTGGGTGGAGACCTCAAACCCCCCCAATGTTCCAGCCAAAGTTACGCCCTTGACTTTGGCCATGGGAGGAACTGCCATGACTAGTTCAGAATGCATGAGACCGGAGAACCAGGGAGCCATACACAGAAGCAGGAAACAACAAGAGTAGGGGAACCAGACAGAAAAACAGACGTGGCACACATGACTGGGGAATCGAGACAGGAACAGACCAAACAAAGTAGACCCAGCAAAGATGGGTGTGGGAACTAAACAAACCAGAGAAAGACAAGATCGAGGGAATCAAGCCCAACAGGTGGGGCACAAGAAGGCGGAGCTGGGTCACAAGGGGAAGACCAGGGTGACAGAACCTCAGATGGGATAGATACTAGGGAACTGAGATAGGAATAGGGACCATGGGAAAAGAGACAGACAAACCACATACGCTACACCAAAACTCAAATAATCACAACAACCAAGGCCAGTAGGTAAACATGAGGGAACAAAACAGGGGACCCAGACAGGATGGCACACAGACAGGGTACCAGGGCGGAGAAGGGACCAGGGAACACCAACTGGGAGAAGGGACAGAGACAAGGATGGATATAAAGGGCGCGGACTAGGATTGTACCGGGGCACAGAAGCAAGGGGAAAACAGGAAGCTTTGGGGCCCCAGGGGAAGGTTAGGGAGCATCGGTTGCCAGGGTCCCCACCAGTCCAGATGATTTAGTATCCGGGCGAGCAAGGAGTGCAGCCAGAGACTCAGAGGTAGAGGACCTGCAGGTTGGGCCCACCCAGCGACTTCTGGTGGTCTGGGGAAAAGGGCAGAGCTGGATGGGTGAGGACCCGAATGCCAAAGACAACACTTATGATGACTGGGTACCTAATCTCACAGGGATCAGAACTGAGAGAGATGCCCGGGGGGGTCCCCACTCCAAATCCTTGGGTGGGGTCACCTTTGGTCTCTATTCCTTCAGACTCGGCAGAGGCATCCAGCACAGGAAACTCAGGAGAGTGCGAGACCATGCTTATGCAGGACCCACAAAGAAGGCGAGCCTATGACAGGGAACCAGAAAACCAGGATCTGGAGTGACAATGACCCATGGAGCATGCTGGGAGTCAGCTGTCTGTGGTGCCACAGATGGGATTTCAGCAGCTGGTGAAGCGGTCTGGACTTGCTTAAAATAAGATTTTATGTCAAATATTAACTTGCAGTAAGGCACTTGAATAATTCACATAAACGATGCAATGTTACATTATTTTTATTCTGTGACGAATGAAAGATTGATCTGCTAGCCAGATTAAAAGTAAATAAGTCACAGGTTGTACATATAAAATATTGTGGCATTCAAGTGGCAAAGAGATCATGAGGCAGGCTGCAAAGTTTAGCAGACCCTTTTATTGCACAATCCTTAAAAGGACAACGTTAAACAGCACTGGCATCTTGCTCTTCTCCTTCTACTCTATCTCTGAGCCCCAGTAGAGGTTCACTCTGTAGGAGAGGAAGACACACAGGCTGGGCTCCTCACCTCTGGAGCGGTACAGAACCAGTCTCCTGTTCTTAGCGGTTTCTCATTGTCAAACTCCGGGGGCAGCAGTTTGGTCAGGAGGTCCTTAAGGTTTTCAGGATCAACGATCCGAAGACCCAGCCTTTCTGCCACCGAACCAGACTGATTGTTGCTCCAGGCAGGGGAGTCCCAGGTATCCTCCACATCATCAACGTCACTGTCACTCAAGGGATTGGTGAGCGAGGAAGCTAGGGATTGAAATCCTCAAATGAACCAGGGTGTGGGATCCAAGGAGCAGACAGACAAGTAAAGCTGAGGCAACTCATGGGAAAAATTGCTGGACCATTGTCTCGTGTTTGTCAGGCAAGACACAACCCAGATGCAACATTCTTGGACTTGATTGGGCAAACACCCCCAACAACACATGGGACAACAGTGACTGAGCTGATCACCAAAAACAGACAGGTGTATGAGATTAACACTTTAGGGCAGAGAACAATCAGGAGAACATCAATAATGGGATACAGCTGGGGAGAATATGGAGGGTTATGGATGGCCAGCAGCGACCTCTGCTGGCCCGATTGGACGGAGACGGGGACCGATAATGACGCTACCAACCATGGGATTGGATCAGGCCAAGTTTTAAGGCACAGGGCCACACATTACTTATGAGATGGTTGAATGGATTTTAATGCAAGTAAAACAGGTAAATGAAATAACAAATAACCACATGTCTCAGACTGCAGGTCTCAAAGTGAAAGTTATTTGATAAAAAAAAATAAAAACATTTCTTTATTTAAGCGACAATTTTATTCAAAGTGACATATAACTGACACAAATATGTCCCTAGCAAGACTCACCTGTATTTGTGGCAAAATGTTTTGATTGAGAAAAAAAACTATATTTTTATACGCCATGTCCGTGGTAAAAAATTGCATTTTGAACAAAATGTCCGTCAGAATTCACTATGGTATTCACGCCTGCCCTGGGGTAATTGTGGTTAAGGACCCATCAGTGAAATCACTGTTCTGACCCAATTTCTATCTTTCTGTCAGTCCTTGTAATTTAGCTGTTTATTTGGAACAGCAAAATATATAACAGAGGATACTCTCTGAAAAAAATCTAGTAACATCTCTTTAAAAATGATGGTTATTTTAAGCAGGGAAAATGAAGACGTGATAACAGAGAATGTGATTTTCACATTTTTTGTGAGTAAATTAGTGTTAAGAGAGTTCCTGGGAAGACCCTGGTCTACTGAATCTCTTCTGTGTCCAAAAACCTATAATTTAATACATGATTTTTTTCGTAGACTGACTGATATTTTGGTAATTTATAGACCATACTTCATTTTAATGGCTTTTGCTTTCAACAGGCTCACAGAATTAAGCTTATGCTTAAATATATGGTTTTTCTACTTGATCACCCATATCAATCCCTAAGAGGGGACTGTGCTGGCCAGATGGATAAACTCATGCCTTCCTGAAGATCAATGGTCGTGATCGAGGGCTATGAATGACCTCCGTTTTCCCCACAGTGCTTGGAAGTGGTAGTGGGATTTAACTGGGAACCAGCATCAATGTAAAATATCAATACGAAATGTCATGAGTAGTTTATATTTTTTTATATATTATTTAGACTAGTACATGCATTGAAACTGGCATTCCATCTGCAGCTCCGTGACCCATAGCAGTGTAGCATTTTAAATAAGAAGCCAATGTTGCATGGTAGACAGTTAACCTTTATACATTCAATAACAATTACTACAGTTTCTGATGTGCACATAATGAAAACTTGGAATGTCTTCATAATAAATGGTATTCAACATAACATCTAACAGTATGAAATACAGGACAAAGACATTTAAAATACATTTACAGCCATTACTTTCTAGGACACCAAAGGGAGTATATCCGTTATCCTGCTGTGTACGGCAGAGATTCCGCCATGGGTCCGCTATGAACAAACTGCTCCCTGTTTCAAACGCATGCAATAACGGCAGAATACGAGTTCACAAATAAGAACACACAAAACAGCAGAAAACAGCATATCTTCTGCTATTAGTTACTTTTTAAATGTTTTCAGTTCGTCTATAACAACAGCTGTAATTTTGAATCTTCTTCCGAATGGCCATTTTCATGGAACACTCCACAAAAGACTGCGAAGCCTATCACTACAGAGAAATACCCACTGTGGCTGAACTTCTGATATTTCAAATTGCCTAAGATACTTTGTTGTTTGTTGTGGTACAGTATCTAAGGGGCAGCATAATTCACAAGCATTGCACCCACGCATTATGATTACTTGGATAACCATTTTAGCATGTGCATGGTTTCTTCCAAATCCTGCAGTAATTATGTATGTCAATGGACTGTGGCTGAGAACCGTGGCCCAAATATTCTGTGTGGCACCACTTTACAAACATTGCTCTGGTCCATTGTCTGATCTCTTCAGACTGGCTGCAGTGTGTGTGTATCCATCACTGTTTCAGAGGTAAATCATGGAAACCACAGCAGTCTCTCTTTCAGTCCTTAATCTGAGGACGATAGGCCACACTTACAATGTCTCATAAACTGTTTCAATTGTGAATGACCATCTGTGTCAAAACACTTTTAAAATACATTTTTTGATAGATAACATATCGGTTTTGTTGGAGTTATGGTCCTGGCAAGAATCTGTTTACATAATTCAATAGTCATTTCAATAAAAAATTATAAGACTTAATTGTACATATACTACATGTCTAAGTAAATACATCTTAGGGCAAAGGATTTTTAGTTTCAGAAAGAAATACTTTCATGGATGTTTACTTTTATGAAACTGGACTAGTCGAAACTGTGGGAGAGCTAAAGGGGTCAGGCCTGTTAGGGATGGGGGCTGCTGTGGTGCTGAGGCGTCGCCTGCTGCATGGCGGTACTTGGGTCCCAGTTTGAAGCGACCCATCCGGGTGGGCGAGTGAAACGTCTTGTCTCTCCGGGAAGATGCCCATCTTCCTCTGCTGTCAAAGGAGCTTTGTAAACTCCATGTTTCAGTGGCAGCACTCTCTGAGGTACCCAGACCGGGGAGTGGTCAGATCTCTGTAGGTGGGTATACCTACATATGGTCTGGTCGGTCTGATGGCTGCCATATTCAGGGAGTAGCTGTTGCTGTAGTGGATCGGCTTCTTCCGATGGTGTCTGATGTCACTCCTTTCAATGAGCGTATTATAAGGCTCAGGCTAAGGCACTCCTTGGGTGTCTTGTCTTTTGTCCCAGTGTATGCTCGGACCACAGTGAGTGACGTCTCGTTGAGGGAGACATTTTACTCGCAGCTTCACTTGGTGGTTGATGGGTGCCCATTAGGTGACACTCCTCTGGTTATGGGTGACTTCAATGCGACCACTGGCACTGACAGGGCTGGCTATGAGGATTGTGTCGGTCCCCATGGATCTGGAGACCGGGGTGAAAGTGGTTCCATAATCCTTGAGTTTGCGAAAGGTCAGGGGCTGCGGGTCACTGGATCCTGGTTCCAACACCCTGAGCCGCATCGCTGGACTTGGTGCTCCAATACTGGGGGTGCCATGAAGGAGATTGATCACATCCTCGTGGGCAGACGCTGGAGGCTCCTGCAGAACTGCAGGGTCTACAGAAGTGCCCAGTTTGTGAATTCTGACCACAGACTTGTTGTTGCTACTCTGAAGATTCAGCTTAGACCCAGTAGGCTACCACCTATTAGGAGAATGAGGCTGGACTTCAGTTAGACTCCAAGATTAAGCTGTTTCTGATGAGTTTGCATGCAGTTTGTGTGAGGAACTTGCAGACTTGGGTGCGACTGCTGACTTTAATGTGAAGTGGGAGACCTTCCGTGATAAGACCCTGAAGGTTGTCGAGGGCTGTGTTGGTGTTGCCAGTGTTCCCAGAAGGAGGAGTTTCACCTTGCAGGATCCCCTGGATATTATCCTGACTTGCAGTCAGGGCGGGCGATGGGACGGTCCTTACGGATGACACTGCAGTTGTGACCCACTGGGCCGGCTACTTCGAGCAGCTGTTTAAAGCTGACCCTCCAGTTAGGACGTTGGACATCTCTGGGTCCATGGTTCTCAAACCTGATCCTCCGATCAGCTGTGAACCACCCAGTCTCACTGAGATTGCACGGGTGGTGAGTCATCTGGGGGCAGGGAACGCCACAGGGATTTGTGGTATCCGGGGTGAACTTCTCCACGTTGGTGGTAAGGCTGTCCTCCTGGCGTTCCTGACGTTGTAGACTTACATGGATTGTCATTAGGCAAATGTCAGGGTCAACAGGATACAAACTAATCTTACTGTATACAGTGGTACCTCCTAACTCGAACTTAATCCGTTCAGAACTCCGGATCGAATCCTAAAACGTTCGAGTTCTGATCGAATTTTCTCCATAAGA
>JAOYFF010000036.1:16848821-16888505 GCA_025773925.1 Cryptomyrus ogoouensis | reverse complement strand
CGGTGACTGCTATGAAAAAACTAAAAATGCAAAAACTCT
The DNA here is from genome assembly GCA_025773925.1 of Cryptomyrus ogoouensis. Classification (NCBI taxonomy): domain Eukaryota; kingdom Metazoa; phylum Chordata; class Actinopteri; order Osteoglossiformes; family Mormyridae; genus Cryptomyrus; species Cryptomyrus ogoouensis. The sequence continues at coordinate 16,888,466 of JAOYFF010000036.1, read as the reverse complement.
TGTATTTTGTTAGGTTACGTATGGTTATGGTTAGGGCAGGGTAGGGGTTAAGGTTGTCATAGTTAGCGTTAGCATTTTTCCCATGGAAATGAATGAGCGGTCCCCATAAGGATATGTATACCCTACACGTGCGTGTGTGTGTGTGTGTGCGCGTGTGTGTGTGTGCGCGTGTGTGTATAATTTTTTTTATATATCATGAGAGGATTGAATTACCAACCCAATATCGCGAATTAAACTGAATCATGAATTGGGTATTAAATGCCTATTAGAAAGGTCTAACAACAAATGATGATTATTATTGACCGATGGACAATTAAGACAATTATAGTACAGCACTCTGTCAGAGCCCTTTGAAATGGAAATGTACTGCAGACGTGGATGTATCTAAATGTATTTGCCATTACAGCTTTTTACTAAATAGATCACTGCCTTCCATCCCCATGAACCAAGAGATCCTATTTTTTTTTAATTAAATGATTCATAGTGTTAAAGATCGGTACAGCAATAAAAATTAATAATTTCTTCCAAAACGGTTTGATTACTGTGTGAAGTCTGCTATAGTGTATTCTGTTTTCACCCTGTACAGATTGCCCTCACTCATGAACGCACTTCGTCTCGTGCCTCCCGACACCGGAACTGTAAATGTTGGAAGTGTTAAAGCCACTCTGGGACAAACACAGGGAGCGCGGGAGCGCTGGCGCGAGAATGCAAGGAGAGCATTCTAGCACTTACTTTAAAAATAGTTTAAGATTTCAGTACATGACAGGGCTCCATGTCAGCAGGGTAGACAATGCTCCTATAGAGAAATAGTGCGTAATTTTTTTACTATACATTTTTTTAAATTACGCCTATGCTGCAGTAGAGTTATTTATGTGCACCATCCTAATTTCTGACTTATAATAAACATTTTAATATACAGCGAAATATTTCTTAAATTGCAGTGTTTATTGCACTTTTGCATTAATGGCTTTTAAAATAATGATTTAACATACATTTCTTTAGTTCCTATTAAACCCCTAAAAGCCCCTTTTTAGGTTGCTGATGAATAATATAAATATTACCATCAACAGCAATACTTTCATGATTTTCCTTGCCAAAAGTGTCATTCATTTGATGGTTCAAGGTCTGTTATAATACATAGGGTGCATTTGTTGACATGCCACTTTAAGCCCAGCTGTACTGCGGCTAAAGTAAATTCTAAATCATAAACATTAAATTCGTCACTGTTTAGATTTTTTTTGGATTGCATACATCTGGAGAGCCATCTAGTGTCACGTAGAAAACCTGCATCCTTTATCCTTCTGGCAGCAGTATTTTTTTGGTATCTCTTCGAAAGGATGCATGCAAAACACTTTACACGACGTCAAGTCAAATTTCATTTGGTCCTGTTTTTAAAGTGAAACTAGGTTTTAGGTAACATAAAGAATTCGTTGTCAAATTTAATAAATTGCAGATATATGTACTACGTGGTGTTCAAATCTCTGTTGTAGTTTGTGATGAAAACAAGAAAAATCAGAGCTGACTAATGTATATGTGCAGTATTTCTAACAGTACAATTCATAAATGTATTTATAGGCATATAGCAGCGCTGACGCGCGAATTTCCGGAACGTAGCATGGAAGGGCAAAAAATCAACTTCACAAACATATAGGAGGGATTAGGCCTAACAAGAAAAATTGACACAGCATAACAAAAATAAATAAATAAACAGAGAAAACAAAAAGACATCACATCCAATAATTTTCACCTAATTCTAAATGACCGTCTAATGTTGATGTTTTGCTGACTCTCTGATGTTTTGCTGACTCTCTTGGTATCATTTATATTGGCGAGGGAATCTGCAAAGATGTCAGCTAGGCAGAGGAAGGATCGTTAATAGGAGGCGCTGCCAGATCGGCTGCTTTCGCCTACAGGCGAATCACAGAGTTTGGTCATTGCTGACGTGGCCAGCAAAATATCTCCTTCTGTGCTACTTTGTTCCATATAGAGTCCCAGCGCGAATATGATCTTAACCACCTGACAGAGGGATCAGCGCTACAAAGCGTGGTCGGGTTTCCCAAAAGCGTCGCAGCGCAGCACCGTCGGCTGATCAGGTTGCGCTTCCTTTGGAAATATTAATGAGCCTCATACTTTTCCCATATCATCCTTATATCCCATAAAATGTGGAAGTGGGTAGTAGCTTAATTCAACCATAAAGATACGTGAATAACTTTTTCTAATCAGGGATGGAAATTTAAGATGATAGCAGTGTTATCTTCTATCTGTTCTATCTGTTTAAATGTAGAGTTATTTATATAGTAAACATAAATACTATATAATGAATGAGATACAATTTCCATTGCTCTCCATGTTAGCAAAACATTACGTGCATCCCAGGTACCGGTGCCCCAACAGTCAGTGTTCGGTACAGTTGGAGACACTGATAACCTACAAAGAAGCACTAACTGCAGAACATTTGGATCAGTTAATTCTTCTGAAAGCAAAAATCATTATAGGACAAATTACAAAACTCTCAAGTATTTTTTTCTGTACAGTTAAGCAGCTAGCTGGCTTGTTCTGCTTTTTAATAATACTAATAAAAATGAATATTCCGAGATTTTATTTTCTTTGTATTCCATTAACGGTGGGTTCCCGTGGTCCTATTTGTGAAATTTTCTTCAGTAAAGTTTAAAACAGTTTGAATTTAGGTTTACACAATAATCACATTGAATAATTGATAAACTGAACTAAATTGTGATAGAAGATTTCTGTTATACTGAATCATTCCCTAAATAATTGTAATCAAATTGAATCACCCTGGGGCCAAAGATTTATACCTCAAATTATCATTTCATATGCTGATACAAATCATTTTACTGTTGTTTAAATAAATACATTCCATATATTCATGTAAAACACTGCAAAAGGGATATTTACAGTTTAATTATTGTACAGTCCAATGTATTATGTCAGCATTTACAGGTACAGTTTTCATTTTTAAAGAAACATTCACAAGTAATTAAGAATGGGGTTCTATAGCAGAATCCCAAAGAGATATTTATACTTACCAAAGGGTCACCAAACAATTTGTTTCGAATTGTTTTGGATTTCCAATGAAAATTGCTACACTGTTTATATTATATACCCTTGATATACAATATTAAAAAAAAAAATACATTAAGCAATCATACCATTGCGTTGTGATCCTTGATTTAGATTCCTTTATGACCTGTCCCTCCCTTCATGTAATTATCCATTTCACGCGAGGAGTTTATATACTTTCAGCATAATTAGTAGAGTTCATAAAGTAAAACCTATAATCAACTATATTAAATTACATAAGATTATTACACTGAATTCATGGTGACACCAAAGCATTCGTGTTACAGTAATATACCTAACAGTCCATAACTCAAAATCGGTAGTGTTCCATTACAAGGCTATAAAGTAACTTAAAAAGTAAATCAAATATCAAATACTGGCTAATAAATTTTATGTTTTTCCTTCTAGTGAATCTTGACTCCTATTTTGATGTGTTTCAACTTACTCATTTCAATATCAACAAATATGAAATATACCATCAAAGTGTAGTTCGCAAAATGCAATCCCAACAGAAATTCCCTGAACACATTACAAAAAAATGCTGTTCCTTTCTTGAAAATATTACCAAACAGACCAAGCACCTGTTCCTTGAAGTGTAGAGGACCACAGATAGTATTAATTAGCATGTATCAGCTGACTGAGGTGGGGAGGTAAGATCTTTGTGGGACAGCTCAGCACGTGCACTGGTTCTCCAGTTGCTCCTGTTCTTCTGTGAGATGCACCGTGGTTCCTTCACTGGGCTGTTTCAGTCGTAGTGGTTTGTTGTTCTTTAGCCTGTAGGCAAGTGTTAAGAAAATGGCATCCACATGCTGCTTCTCAGCTGGGTCCTTCGCAGAGGTTTCAAAAAGAGGGAAGTTGTACACATCTGCCATGCGCTGGGCCAGTGAGGTGGGAACCTCTCGCCTGTCCTGTAGGTCACACTTGTTTCCCACCAGGATCTGGGGAACAGCGGGAGAGACACACTGGCGTGCGCACTCCTCGATCCATTCCGGCATGTTCTCCAGGGTGGACAGCTTGGTGACGTCATAGACGAAGATCACCGCGTGGACGTTGCGGTAGTAGTGCTCCACCATACTTTTTCTGAAGCGCTCCTGTCCTGCTGTGTCCCAGATCTGTAACTGAAAAAGGGGAATATTCTTTGCTTAAAAAAAAAAAAAAAATCATTTTTGAAACCTTACTGTTGGTATCTTAGGGGAGAAGAATAACGGGATTCACAGGTTTCTTGATTCTAAACCCCTAAAACATCATTTAAGTAAAATGGATCAGAACTAATGAAAAATACAACATTTAAGTACTATAATTTTAAGTTTTTCAGCTAAATGTAAGGATCTTATATTGTAGTATAATGTGAAGTCTGCTGTACTCAGTCTCTATATGGTTAACCATGACTTTAAGGAGAAGCAAATACTCGTATTCACTTTGACTTATCTACAATATACTACTATACTCCACAACAGTACTATACTAAGGCCCGCTGATAAGGCCTTTATCTTTAGTTTGACATAATTCCTACTACAAAAAATAAGCCATCTATATTACATAATTAATAAAGTGCATGCACAAAATGATTTTCTACTTTTCTTAAAAAACAGACATTCATGACGAGTTCGCACTCGGTGATTATATCTGTGTATTAATGCATGGAAATATATTTTTGAGTTATTTGCAACAGGGGTATTCAGGAATCACATTTAATTAATGCCCATTGGCACATTATTATTATTATTATTATTATTATTATTATTATTAAGGAAACCAAAAGATTATTAACGAAATTAAGGAAATCAAGGGAGTATTGACGGAATTCAGCCTGTTACCTTGATGCATTCTCCATCTAAATCCACAGTCCTTTCCCTGAAATCAACTCCTATTGTTGCTTCGGGGTTTTTAAGAAATCTACCACCGCAAAATCTGTAAGTAAGACACGTCTTGCCTACATTGGAATCTCCGATCACGATGATTTTAAATATCTGGATCTGTAGGCTGTCATCGCTCGTAAAACACTCCTTTGTCGGACTCTTCCTGCTATACACTGTAACAAAGCCATCGTGACTGCTGTCATTTGCCATCGTGACTGTTGTCATTTGCCATCGCTCGATCGGGGAGCTTCTCGGAGCATCGCGATACTAGCGGAAGGACCTGCTGGCGTTTTGCTGATGCTTCATATTATACCGCCTGGCTTCCCGTGCGTCCCCGGCTGGTCAACGTCATGGACGTCGTATGAAACGTGGATGCGTATTACTTCAAATGAATCCTTTCCCTTATTAATTTTTAAAATGCTTGAGCACCCGAACAATAAAATACCGCTTCAATACATCTTACCGACCGTGCATTTCTATTCTCCCAGCCTGTGTATGTTTCATAATCGCATTTGAGCGTCGTAAAGGCACGGATTCAGTCAGGCAAGATTTCACCTGGATTAAATGAGTTTCAGTAAAACTGAAATGGATTTGTATGTCTGATTTCAAACAGTAAACAGTTTACTAGATGGTAGTGACAGTTCATTTCTGTTAGAGTTCAGCCGTTATCCCAGAGCTGTGTTTAATAGGAAGATATACTGTGAAATAGCAGTTGTGTTGACGTGCACAAATGGGTTTAATAAAAACAGGAATGTTCCGTAAACACATGGTTGGATATCAAAATGTAATTTTCTGCAGATTCTTACTGCATATCCCAGAAGGCGTTTCGCCCACCTACACGCCAATGGCGTACTACGGCTTCCGGGTTATTTACTTTAAGGTTATTTGTCAGGCGTGATGTTGTGCTGGGTTTCATTCATGAAGTTATGTCTTCATACATTTGTAAACGTGCAAAGTCCCCACCATAACTGAGAAGTGAAGAGGAAATAGGGATTGAAAACAATGTACAGACGGCTGCTGCGGTGTGGCGCATGTTCCTGTAGGATCTTCCACCACATGCAGAAAGGTGCTCTAAAGGTACCGTCATGTAAGCCGCCGATGTCCTTTATGATTTGGGACATTGCTTTGCGGAAATACTGCATAAACGGCCACGGCGATCTACTGAAGAACCAGCCTGTTCAACAGTATTTACAAAGTCTGACTAAGGAATATCGTCACATTACACAGAAGTTACAAAATGGACAGTGTAATGAGTACGAAAGAAAGGCGTTGAACAAAAGACAGGTTGAACTCCTACCGATAGAAACAGCTTTTCAAAATATGGAAAGCGCAATGAATGACCTAAAGGAGCTGGAAGCGCTATTGCAGAGTAAGTACCGTGCACTTTTTAAAACTGTCGTTTAGTATTTAGCTCTGCGTATAGATTGATTGTATATTGATTTTATGGAGTGTTATCAGCAGCCCCTTCTCACCTCGTCTTGTTTATACAGGCAGCGTAGAAGAGAAAGACCGGCGCATGTTGGAGCTTCTGGAAGACGAACATGCTGAGATGTCAAAGCGGCTTCAAGCACTTAAAGCAGAAGTAGGGATACGCACCGTTTCTTTGAAGTTACATAACCTCTCCTCCTGCTGCAGAATGGTTTAAAAATAGTCACAGTTCGTAAAAATTGCTAAATCCAGCTAATACTGTATGTATCAAAGAAGTTTTGGAAATACACACACACGCACACACACAATTAATTTAATTTAATTGCCACTAACAAACTTTTCTGCATACTTTAAATCCCGTTAATATAAATGTAATAAAAGTAAAACTGCATTGATTTATGATCATATAAACATTTCTTCACTTGTTTAGCTGATCCAGACAATGATACCTTGCGACAGACACGACAGCAGCAGTGATGTCATTTTGGAAGTGGTGTCAGGACGAACGACGGGAGGTGGGTGACGCGTGACACACATGATCGCGTGCAGCCCCTCCGGTTACTAGCGGCTTTTCTTCAGCTGTATGATCTCCATCTTGTTCATAGTTTATGGATATTAAGAGAAACTGCACTAAGGGTATAATCTGCCCTAAAGCTTCTTTAATGTCACAAAATAAAAGAAGAAATTTAAGTCATATGCACTATATATTTCTGTTCTTTTTTCTTAACTTTCTGCATTGTCCTATGCAGGTGACATCTGCCAACAGTTCACAGAGGAAGTGTTTGATATGTATAGCAGATTTTCAAGTTACAAAAACTGGGATTTTGAAGTCTACAATTACACTCCTGCTGATTACGGTACGTTTTTTTTTTTTTTTGACTTTCCAAACTGACCAGAGTTATAATTAACAGTGAACATGCGCGATGGCACACACAGGTGACTGCCTGGTTTATTTACTCAGGAGGACTGCATCATGCAGCAGCTAGAGTCTCTGGGGAGAACGCCTACAAGTTCCTGAAGTACGAGGGTGGAACTCACCGAGTGCAGAGGATCCCTCAGGTTGGCCTGTCTTCTAGAATGCAAAGGATCCACACGGGGACAACCACAGTTATTGTCCTCCCCCAACCAAGCAAGGTGATGTGCGCTGTACTGTATCTCCTTGCCTTTTTCTTGTTCTAACAGTATTAGGGACTGAATAATTTAGGACCTTATTTCATCTAACTAGATAGATCTGGACATAGACCCCAAGGAGCTTCAGATTGACACTTTTCGATCTAGTGGAGCAGGAGGACAGAGCGTCAATACAACAGACAGCGCTATCAGAATAGTCCATATTCCAACAGGCAAGAGCTTCCCAGTCTAGTTACTCTAGTTTCAGCCGATGGATCAGTGGTATCTCATGAAGGACCGGATCCTTCTGCCTGTGACAGGGATAAAAGTGGAGTGCCAAGAGTCTCGGTCCCAGCTGCAGAATCGTGACACTGCCATGCAGCTGTTAAGGGCCAAGATCTACCAGTGGATAACAGACCAAGAGCAAGAGAAAAGCGATGCCACACGCAGGCACCAGGTAGCCCGTATGCCTGGTTTATATCCTGATCATCTTGTGTTGTTTCTAGTCTCATGTTAAATACGTTCGTCTCCCAGACGTAACTCTCATTTGTGTCCCATAACTCAGGTAGGAACCCGTTCTCAGTCGGAGAGAATCCGTACCTACAACTTCACCCAGGACCGTGTGACGGATCATAGGATAGGACACGTGACACGTGACATCAAGGTTAGTCTTCGTGGGCCATGTCTCAGAGCACAATGTGTCTTTAACATCACCATTCCATTCTGGTTTGTCTTTTTTTTCGCTGTTAATATCCATGGTTCATATTCAGTGCTCACAGAAAGTCTTGGGACACTTGCTTAAAAAAATCTTGCAAATGAATTAGTTTTATAACAAAAACTATTACTTTATTCATTTGTTTAAAACATACATCACATTAGAAACAAGCAGTAGTTTTAAGTGAAACTTTCAATTCAAGTAGTAATGAATTGAAACCTAAATTATAGTTCTAAAACAGCTGTTCTGAGTTAAAAAGTATTTTTGTGTTTTGTATCCCTTTGGGAACCAGTGACTACAATTGCAGTTACAATTGGCAACAGAACTGAATGAGTCAGTCAAAAAAAAATTGACACTTAATAAAAAGAAAGTGTCTGTTTGTCAATGGACTTTTGTTTTGAAACCAATAATTCTAACATTTTTACAGAAATAAGCGTCCCAAAGACTTTTTGGCACCATTGTAGTTCTCTTGTTATCTAACTAACAAGCTATAAACAAACCTCTGAAGTTAGGTAGCATGCTCGCTAAACAGAAATTCAGTGATGTTTCTGGCGACTAAAATAGGAATGTGTGATCTTATGTCATGTCATGAAGCTCTAGAATTTACACTGTTTGCATGAACCAGACCTGTGTTTTGATCAGGGGTTCCTGCGAGGTGGAGACCTCCTGGACCAGCTGATCACAGAGCTGATACGTCATGCTGAAAGGACAGCTCTACTGGTGTTAGCACAAAACACCAACTCAGAATAATTGCTGTGACCCTGGACTTGCAAAGACTGTGAAAGCCAAGGAAGTAAACAGTACTGTAATGTAAGCAATGTTGCTATTGGTTATGCGTGTCTAGAAGTATTGCGTGCTTTGCACACAAATCACTAGCTCTTAAGAAATTTAGTGAAACAGTTTGACATTTTCTTTAATGGATGGAAAATTTACCATAGAAAAATTTGCTGCAAACAGTATTTGTAAATATGGAAATCGGTCAGATGTTTATACTCGGCATGTGGTGAAATGTTGAAATGATTTAAACATATATATTCAACTGATGTTTGTGTGTATTTGTCAGTAATCCTCAATGCAAAGTTGTGCATTTCAGACACACATCAAGCACCTAGGCATGCAGTCAGATTTATAAACATTTGTGCAAGAATGGGTCGTCCTGAAGAGCTCGGTGAATTCCAGCGTGGTGCTGTCATAGGATGCCGCCTTTGCAGTAAGTCAGTTCGTGAGAATTAATCCCTGTTAGATATTCCACGGTGAATTGTAAGAGGTATTATTGCAAAGTTTAAGTGTTTAGGAAAAATAGAAATTCAGCCATGAAGTGGCAGAGCGCACAAAGTAACAGGGGGATTAGAGTGCTGAGGTGTATAGTGTGTAACAGGCAGCAACACCGTTGACTCACGCTTCTCTGTCTGGCAGTCTGATGGACGAATCTGGGTTTGGCAGATACCAGGAGAACGTTACCTGCCTGACTGTATTGTGCCAACAGTGAAGTTTAGTGGAGGCGGGATAATGGTATGGGGTTGTTTTTCATGGGTTGCGCTGGGCCCCTTAGTTCCAGTGAAGGGAATTCTAATGCCTCAGCATAACAAGACATTTTGGATAATTCTATGCTCCCAGCCTTGTGGATTCAGCTTGGGGAAGGCCCTTTTCTGTTACAGCATGACTGTGCCCCAGTGCACAAAGCAAGGTCCGTAAAGACATGGTTGGGTGAGTTTGGTGTGGAAGAACTTGACCGACCCACACAGAGCCCTGACCTCAACCCCATCGAACACCTTTGGGATGAACTAGAATGGAGATTGTGAGCCAGACCTTCATATCCAACATCAGTGCCTGACCTCACAAATGCTCTTCTGGATGAATGGGCAAAAATTCCCACAGACACACTCCAAAATGTTGTGTAAAACCTTTCCAGAAGAGTGGCAGCTGTTATAGCTGCAAAGGGGGGACCGACTCCCTATCGATACCTATGGATTTAGAATGTGATGTCATAAAAGTTCCTGTAGGTGTAATGGCCAGGTGTCCCAATACTTTTGTCCATATAATGCATTAACCTAGTACCCTCAGGCCTTCTTACAGTGCTTTAGTGATCCTTATCCTCTTTGGTCTGTTTCTCTCACCGCTTCCCTAAGCAGACACTGAGCTTTAACAGTCCACAGGCGAAGCACATGCCATGACCTTACCATACCATGGCATGGCTACAGACATAAACTGAAACTGCAGTGTTAAAAAAAAAAAAAATCCAATTGAAGGTGACGACATTAGTCATTTTAGGCGTGGCCTCTTATCACAACCTTCACACTGACAATTTAGGTCTATCTCTGACTAGCAGTTTCTTCTTTAGTCTTGGTCTGCGTGATCTTTCTTAACAGCAGTTCTTATATATAGACCTTACTGTACCATCGATTATACTTATTTCATTAAATACTAAGAAATGGAGAAAGTTAACATTTAATTAAGTTGGTGTTTACAAATTCTCTACTGACAATATAAATTAGTTTTGAATAGAAACACCTTTCAGTAACAAGGTGCAAAACACAGATTAATTTTTTGAATTGGACCACTGAATCATAATTTAGTGAAATGTTAGGTGATGTGTTTCATTACAGGTAAAAATGCTGACATTCTGATGCAAAACTCCATTGTGCAACCACCATAATTTATTTTTTCCAGTATTTTTGATAGACTGACACCAGATAGACTCGTGCATCTTGCAGTATCTGCACCTTTCATGCAATGCAGCTCGTGTTTGTGGATTATTTCCCCTCTCACCATCATATTGCTACGTATATTTTCACTGCAGAAGGAAACGTTACGTATGTCAGAATGGGAAACTGAGATGCTTAATTCAAAGCAGCAGCGAGGGCAACAAACAAAACAAATAATCTAAAATATAAAACATTAATGGTTAAAATCCTCTGTATTTAGTTCTTGCAATTCTATAACAATGGTATGTGTTTAAGAAACAAAAGCATTAAGCACACGTAGAACAGTCTGACAAGAGCTTCACTGGAAATTCAGCATCTGTCCCAGTCAGACCATCTGCTGACATCAGAATTCCAAAAAACAGACCTTCCAACCTGATGTAAGTGTCCGTCAACAATCTGCAAGTAGGATTCATGTGTCCGTGGGTAAAATCCAGCGACCACTGTCAATCATCTTTGCCCCTCTGCCTGAGGCTCCTGGATTTGCCATTGTCCAACTTTCTCTTCTTAAAGACTGCCCCCTGGTCACCTTCATCCCCCAGCGACGTGATGGTGCGCTCCCTGAACTTGACCTTAGGCTCAGGGGGTAGGTCAGTGCCTGTGGCTGCACCCACACCTTCTACCTGGGGCAGCTGCAGGTCCACCTGCTCACTGAAGGGTGGTAAATGGGTTAGATATCACACTGAGATGTCACGCGCCATCCTGACAGGGAACCAAAACATTTTATCCAAGTTTTCTCAGCTGTTCCTCTGTAGTCATGTGTACCATATCCAAATACATGAAATATGTGTAAGAGTTTTTTAATAAGCTGGATGAACTTACTATGGGTCGGGCTCCTCCTGGATCTGCTCCCATTCACCATACGGGTTCGTCTTCCGTGGTCTTTTAGCTGGGATCTCCTCTACTACAGGAGCACTGCCATTATCATTTTTACCATTATCACCATCATCACCACCATCATCCTCCTCCTCCTCCTCCTCCTCTTCCTCCTCGTGAATGGCTCCACCATCATCCTCTTTTCCATCTTCAGTCTCTTCTCCCTCGACTCCAGACGGCTCAGAATTCTCTTCCTTTTTCTTCTAGTAAAAACACGTGTTAAACTGAAATGCTTATTCTCCAAGCGGTACGTAGCCCATCAGTCAGTATCTCACTAGCCATGTCTCACCCTGAAGCTTATTTTGGGGACGCCAGGCTCTTTGGGGGTCTCGAGTTCCACTCCACTGGGAGGCTGCTCTGAGCTGCTCTCCTCCCCTGACAGGGGCTCTGCCTGAGGAGCTGACAGGTCCTCCAGTGCCTCGCTGGTTTCCCCACTGCTGCCACCGTCCTGGGGTGGGTCATCTCCAGGCTTCCCCCAGCTGGATTCTGGAAGTGAGAGAGAATGCCAGTTAAGGCTGGAAGCTCCTGTCTGGTTTCTGCCTAATTATAGTACAAGGCATGGAACCTTACCGCCAGTTAAAGTGTTATAATAGTAGGTGTATCCCTCTGGACTCTGTGCCTCTACCCATGGAGAGTCTGAAGACATCTAAAATGAGCATGAACAGTTCAATATATGGACCAATCAATCGTATGCGAGTGGAACTAATGTTGACCTTAAAAAAACATCACTGTAAGCACAATTTTAGAATGACAGTACCTGTGTCTGAATCGTAGTTTTCACTTGAGTTCTTCTTGAAGACTTCTTTCTTCCAGTGAATCCTTCTGGTTTTTCCCACTGGGACTCTGAAAAAATATAAATCCACATGAATGAGGAACACCAGTGACTAGCGGTCAGAGAACACTTGTGTGAAGCGGGATCCTACCGCCAGTCAGGCTGTTGTAGTAGTATGTATATCCATCATCAGTAACACCCTCACTCCAGATGCGTGGTTGCTTACTGCTGACGGCTGGTGGCTCCACTTCTGCTTTCTTACTCTGAGGCCTAGCAGCACCTGCACAAGTGCACAATATACTTAGTGACTGAGCAGATAAACATATCAACATACATATTTTGGTTCTGTGAATAAAGGATGGAGACAATACAAGGTCTCAATAAATATCTACAAACTTGCAATTTTCCCAGCAAATCATTCAGATGACAACCTTCCACTGTTTGGCCATATTTTACACACACGCGCGCACACACACACACACACACACATACCAGTGACTACACACGACACTCAGTTCACTGACAAATTAAAAAGATACATTTTAAATGTTCAGGACATTTATCACGATCATTACTGATCAAGAGTCGTGACAGCAACACAAACTCAGACCACTCAAATATTAAAAAAAAAAAAAAACAAAATCAGCAAAAATTGTTAAGCATACATATACGACCATTATTCTGTGTTTTGCACCTTGGTGTGTTCATATTTGAATATATAAATGCATAACATGCATCCTTTGATGAACAGCATATTTCTTACACACTTCTCGGCTGTGCGTATGGTGCATATGTGGCCCCCACCTGTGCCAGATTCAGCTTCCAGCCGTTTCAGGTCCTCCTGAAACGCCTTTAATGCAGCTTCCTCCATAGCCGCAAACTCCTTGGACATGCGGTCCTCCTGTTTAGCCTTTTCAATGCTCTTCTTCTTAATCTTAAAAACAGAGTGTCAAAGTCACCAGCCACCAATTAGTTAGGGGCAGGGGTGGGCATGTTTTCACATCTTGACATATGCACTTTATCTCAGATAAAAGCCTTGCCAAGTTGCTGTAGGTTTATACCCCCAAAACCGCACGAGCGCCCCCTACAGCCCACTAGAAAGTAATTCGAAGGACTCCCTTTACATTTTTACCCACAATAACTTTCGAGTCTCACGCAATCAAATCAAAATCATAGTAATACACCTTTATTACTGTATTGTGCATTAAAATTATAACCGTACCTCTGCAATTTTGGCGGCCACATTTTCTTTATGATTCTTTCCTCTTTCGTGGAACTCTATACTCTGAAGAGGAAACACCAAACTGCTCACAAAAACAGATCCTTGGCTGGAGTACAAACGCAGACGAGAAACACAGCTATGGAAAAACGATCAAACAAATGCGAATAGTATTTGGCCATCATGTATAATAGTGTTGATTCAATAAAGTGAATTAACTACAAGAAAGATAACACGCGTCTTGAAGTCTTACCGGCTTGTTATCTGCTATCCAGCACTTACAATACTGGCAGAATTTCTTTGGTTGAGATTTCCAGTAGTCAGCCCTAAAGTAAAATAATATACACAGACAGATCGATGCATGTGCGCACACAAACAAATACAATAAGGACAATCAAACCCAAAAATGATATAATTCCCTATAAATCTCTCTGTTCATATTAAAGTGTCAGTGAACGAGCTACTACAAACTATAAAGCACAGCTTGCTATACGTAGCATTAGGTTTACATTTATTGCTAACTAGCCCACATGGAACACCCAAGATTGCGCGTTTAACACATCGTAGGGGTCACAAATGCCAATGAAGAACGCAATATACGAATGCAATATATAGTTTGTATATACATAAACTTACATTATAACCACAAAAAAAGTTGGTAAATAATTTGACTACCATTCAAATCACATTGCTAACTTAAGCTATCATGGAGGATTCGCCGAATGGCAACATGTACGGGTACCGGAGAAGGCCAAAATACCTTTCGGCGAACGTTTTTTTTTCCCCCAGACAAGTTATTTAAGTTCTGTAATCTTTAATGGCCAAGATACGTGCATGAGATATATAAAACAAATGCAACTCGATAATGTAATGTATGCGTGGGTCATCTTAATAACGGACACAACAGCTCTTTTAAGACGGAAGTTTCGACTTCAATTACAACCTACTGCCAGCGTAGCAGCGGCACAGACTGGGAAGTCAACAATTTACTTAAAGATCTCACGCACATACCTGTCTGTATGGAGTGAAATGTAATAATTATAACAATCATGAATTTATAATTGTGCATATAAATAACTGTATTAAATCTTTAAAACGATTTAAATCCACACTATAAAAGTGCGATGCGTGTATGCGTGCACTGAATTCACTCTGAGTGAGTTCGTACTTGTGCAAAGATGAGTCTAGATGTGAACGAATTACATAGTCATTGGAATAGTAGTGTTTGCCCACAGGCTGCACTACACTGCAGATAGCACGGCCGCCATGGGGCGGCGGAAACGTGCGTGAAGTGTTGGTGAGAAAAGCAATGGAGTCCGGCTGTAGGGATCCGCAGGTCCAGGATTCGCATCTCTGTTGGAGGAACCAGACTGAGCATCATCACGTCCCATGATTTGCAATCGGAAACTATATCCGAGTCCCGAGCTCCGCAGATTTACGCGTTTATGTCACTTTAATTTATCTAAATAATTACAACAGTCTTACCTACTTACGCAGGTGGACCAGTTCTCAAAACCAAAGCAACGTGATTAATTCAAAGAACAATAAAATATAAAAACAAGAAAATTAGGCAAAAGTAGACTAAACGAAAAATATAATGCATTTTGGAGGCCATATTTGTGATCGTTTCAAAGAAATTGTAATTATCACAGTTTACTTATCAGCCCTTTCAGTTACAAATATAGTTAGGATCTTATTAAAAAGTATAATGTAATAAACCATGGAAATCAAATCAGTTAACAGTTACAAACTTTTGTAATTTCATAATTTCAGCTTTATTAAAGTGTTAATAAAATGTTCCTTTTTCTTTTTTTACAGCCAGACATTCTTGGTTTAGTCGTATTTAATTAAAACGAGTAAAATAATTTCATTAGTTACAGCAATGTTTTTTTAAACAATTTCAAATATTATGCCCCAAATAGACTTTTTAGATAAAATATTTTGCATTACAAATCTGACAAGAAAACTGTAATGGAGAGGGCAGTATCACTGAAATGCATACTGTTTACACATTCCTGTTTCAACTATTTCTGTTGACTGAGTACCACAGATTCTCCCACTCAAGAAGTACATCATCAGTCCTTCTGCATTTCAAGAAGACTCTGTGACACGCCGAGCTGTCCTGGCCCGCTGGGTACCAAACACGCTTTTGCCGTTTCACTTCCCCAGCTTCATTACCAGTTAGAAACATCCATCTCTCCAACGTCCCTCCCAGGGGGCACTCAGTGTAGAAAGGCTCTTTGCTGGAGCGAGTAAACTGATGGCAGGTAAACAAAAGCGGAAAGGATGCTTCAAAATCCAGATATATATGTCAATGTAAATCATAAAAGCCTTCCACATCTTTGCTAGGAAATAATAGTAGATGCAGTCTAATACAAAATTCCATGTCTGCTAATATTTATCACTTTTCCTGCCTGTTATGTGTTTTTATTTATAATTTGACTTAATGGTGATAAAGGATGGTTTTGCATGTACCTGCGGACTGGCTGACTGATGTTACTACGCAGAATGGCACCGATTCCAATGACGGAGGCAGGCCTGGGTACGATGCCTCGACCCACTGTTGATGGGCCACTGGACTTGCTGGGAAGGCGAATGCCGATACTGAGGGTGGGGTGTGCGCTGTTGGTGGAGCATGGGATGCTGGGAGCTTGCATGGTGGGGCTGACGTACGCCATGGCTTTGAGGGCATGCCAGGGGGGCGACGGGAAATTCTGTGCACTGCGGACATGCGGCTGCAGCTGACCAGGGGAAGGAACTGACCAAGAGGCAAGGTGTCATTTTTTTCTTATAAAATTATTCATACAGATTTGCTATCAATACAATTATATACTGTCAGAAAAAGGGTACAGTCCTGGTACAGTTTTGTATCCCAAGGTACAAACAACATTTATGTATCCTCCAGTGGTACAAAGATGTTCCTAAAAGGTATATTTACCTACAGCAAGGCTACAATTGGCAGGCCCTTGAGGGGACAGCCTAAGTGCCAAGTAATCGTACCCTCAAAGGCAAAAACTGGTACTTTTTTCTGACAGTATAGTAACAGTCTGGTTGCATTGATGTTTTCAAGCAGTACCATGGTGCTTGAGAATGCTGATAACCTGTGCTTTTGGTTCCCTGACATGCACTGAACACCACCGAAAGTTTACACACTGGGATGTCAACTCAAAGTGAGTTAAAATTATGCCAACATATGCCAACTGGTGCGAAAAGCCATTGCTAGTCAAAGGGTGATTTGCATACTTGAAGACTGCAGCCTTGTTCGAGCCCTGGAGCAGTCAAAGCTTTGGCTGGTGCGAATGGAGGACTCTGAGCCGGCAGGGCCTGTAATGCTGGGAACACTGGGAACACTGGGAGCACTAGGAGCACGCACAAGGTTAGGCATGCTTCTCCGTAACTTACCTACAGGAAAAACAATGTCATGTAGTCACTTAGAACCTGGGAGATATGGAAATTTAAAAGTGATAACATTTAGAAAAGAGACTGGATTTATATAAATTTAACATCAATCTTATCTCACATAGCTCAATTGCTATAAAATGGAAAGATACTTTAGTAGTGAAGTTAAGAACATTTCAAAGAGTAAGATTTTTATGTTTAGATTAAACCTGAAAGTCTACTCAAAATATAGATGATCCAATGATAATGAAAACCAGTTATTTTGGTCTGTTGGCATTATTTTCCATTTATTTATGATGTGTCAAGATATTTTCCAGTGAGACACAAGACTTTTCCTGTAATAAAGCCACCTCACCGATGCTGGGTCTTTGGCTTTGAGCGTGTGGTGTGTAGCTGGACCTGACAGGAGTGCAGTGCTGTGGTGGGTAACTGGACCTGACAGGAGTGCAGTGCTGCGGTGGGTAACTGGACCTGACAGGACTGCAGTGCGGTGGGTAACTGGACCTGACAGGACTGCAGTGCGGTGGGTAACTGGACCTGACAGGACTGCAGTGCTGCGGTGGGCAGCGGCCTCCAAAGCACTGCGCAGCCAGCAGGCTACGGCGGCTTTTCCTTTCACTGTGGGACCGAGGCAAGCTGCACTGCTGGGTTTCTGGTTGATCGTGCTCCTCCTCTTCCTCCCCATTCGGCTCGCTGCGGGCCGCCCGCCGCCCAAACTGGATGAAACTGGAGCTGCGGCTGGTGGCCGAAGCCGAGGCGTAGTCCTGACGGAGGCCTGGAGGAAGGAAGGCATAAACACACAGGGACTCATACAAATGCGTAAACAAACCCGCACAGATTCAGATAAACACAAAACACACACAAAATGAGACCAGTCTCAGCAAAGTATTCACTTTAACTACCTACTACAAACCCCACACTTCCATTACACAATTTGTACTTTTGCCAGACTACAGAAAACAGAACATAATCATTTATTACTTCTAAACTTCATTTATTGGTTGCCTTTAACTTGGACAGTGAAATACTTGGTCTTACCAAACTAGTTCTAACAGTGAAACACACCCCTGACCATAACCCCCAGTCCCAATCCCACGGGAAGCACTTACTCTCCTCCTGCATCCGTGCCATGATCTGCACGTCTGTCAAGTCCTGCAGCTTGTAGCCCATGGAAATAGAATCATCATCCAGCTGGGAAATGCTGAGTGGGGGCTGCGGAGGGTGTCTGTACCCATCACCTTCAACAACAAGGAGGAGCTGGACATTTGTGCCACATGCGGGGGGCGGGGGGGCAACCCTAGGAGCCGCTTCTAGGGGGCCCCTGCTGATTTAAACTTTTTTATTGGTAACTAAACACTTAGAGCAAATGCTCACTTCTGACTATTTATATAGCTGTACAATTTTGGTTAAAATATTAGAATCTATAATAATATATGTTAAATTTGGCCGATCCATCTGTCAGAACGATACCCCCCCTCCCAAATCAGCGAATTATACCAACAGCACTCCCACCCCACCCTGATTGGTATGTTTTTCTTCTGGCTCCCCATCCTTTGATTAGTATGTTATTGATGTTTCATCATTTTTAATTCCTTCTGGTTTTTCTTTTGGCTCCAAAAAATAGCTCAATTGGCACATAGGGGGCCCCCTACCCATGTCAGTCTAGGGCCCCCCCGAGAAGTTAGTCCACCCCTGGAAATTGCATACTGATTTCTATAGCAAGAGCAACAAACTTCAAGCAACGAATGCAAAAATACTGCAAACCTGTTTTTGTTTTACTTTGTGATTAGGTATTCCATCTGAAGCTAAGCACTTTGGGTATCTTGAAAAACACTTTATCAATGTAACATTCAAATAGGCTTACTGTGACTAGATGAGTGGGGAAAGAATGAAGGTGATCTCTCAGCTTGACCAAAGCAGCCCTTCCCACTGGATGTCTGAGTCACAGGAGGTAAATGTTGACTGGATGTGCATAATGAGGCTAGACAAACGTAGAAATCAGAAAATGATGATTTCCCAGTTTCCCACACCCCCTGTACCTTTTACTCAAGCACATTGTAAAACTCATCGACATGCTTGTTCAGCTATTGATCTGAGGAAGAATTTCTCAGCTGTAAAGTAGCTAAACTGCCCACTGAAGCAATTTCACTATTCATGTAATCTGCCTTAGAAAATGACCTCAAGAAACAGAAAAAGGGAACGTATCGTGGCACAGGTTCTCTACTACACAACCCAAACCAACTGATGATCAGTTAACTTCAGGTTTTGAATAAATATAAAATAATATATGGTTTAACATTTCTGAAAAGCTCAAAACCTTCCATGTTGAGCAATGCACTATAAACTTTTGTCACCTTTTCAACACAGTATTTTAAAATTTCTGCTGAAAAGTACTCTGCATATAAACAGCAAGTTTAATTGCTTGTGTCATCTAATACGGTACTGTTTTCATGTGCTGGTTAGATTACAGCACGGGTATGGATGGAGGATTCAGGCCAATGAGAGGAGCATGTTCAGGAACACATTACCTGCTCGCTCTCTGGGTGTAGGTTTAACGGAAGGCCGGGCAGATGTGCTGGGGGGGGGGTTCTATAGTCACAGGGCCGTGGGGGAGGGCAGGCCTGGAGGAAATGTCTCTCCCTGGGTGGGCTGAAGAAGGGAGGAGCAGAAAGGGAGACAGGAGGTTATACTCCATGTTCTACCAGACACATCTTATTTCAAAGGCAGTGGGAAGATGTATGTTAAGGGTAAATTCCAGATTCCTCAAGTAATCCATACCCTTCTCTCTTAGACGGGCCACATCTGTCACACATTCATCCACACCTCACACACAAGTAGACAAAGAAGTTGCCATTCAGGCTTCACAGCTCAACAGAGACTATGGTACTAACACAAGTAACAACAAGATCTATTACAGAAATGCAATCAAACAAACAAAAAAAAAAAACAGCTTCAATAGCTTCAGAGGGCTTTGTTTAATGTCTCATGGCGATGCACAGCTTGTGCACTTGACAAACCACCTTGTTTAACACCACAGCAACATTAGGTCTTACAAAATAGTTGTTTAGATACAGTACTCGGCAAAAGTCTTAAGCAATCAAATAAAATGATGTTTAATGATATCCACGTTGGTGAAAATCTACGATGCTATGTCTGTCAAAGCATGTCCGCTCAGCCATTTCAAAAACTCCCCTAAAGCTACCCCAGTAGTTGCAGCAACCATCCAATACACCCACGCTACCCCACCTTGTTTGGTTACTCAATACCTTATTGAGCTAAGCTAAGTTAATTAATTAGTTGAGCTGGTGGAAAAATATAACAAACGCACGGAATGGCTGAGGAGCCCCGGGGGAGGGATTTGGGAACCAAATATTGTGTTACTGCTAATTTGTTATAATGCTAAATTTTTATTTTGTAATGTTACATGTACATAACTGTTTTTTTTCTGAGCAACTATACACTTGCTACCTAGATAAACAGCCTTACACCTTTTCTTTGACTGAATAAGATGTTTACACAGTACTGTAAATCACAGCGGTGGTGTCTGCTGTATTCTCAGGTAGCGTGTTTCAGAAGAACTAAACAACACATGGAAATAGGCTAGAGCACAATGACTTTTTTTTAAAGATCAAATTCCCACCTAGTCCCATGTACATTATAAGACATGCTTCCAATAACATTTAAATCCAAACGTGTTAAGGGCTTAAATACAGAGAACAAAAGCGGAGTTCTTCTCAGAAATTTGTAAGCACATGCAGCCTCGGTTCTCGGCTCTACCACTATGGCACAAAACTGGCATTCACTGGGAGCCACAAAACACTCTTATTTTCAAACAACAGGCACAAAGCTGAATTCATGACCTAACTGAGCACAGCCCTGATCTCCAACACCACTGAATCCAGCCTTTCAACAAGAGACACTTCAACAAAACACACACTTTGCCTCAGACAGATTTCAGATTATTCATCCAGAGTGTTAAAATTTTCCTAGAAAGAGTACTTCTTTCCAAAACACAAAATATAAATCTTAGGAAGCAATCTAGATAGCTGTAATTTAAAATAAATATGCATATCTCCACATGTCCATCTCACTTAGGAATGGCCTAAGTGAAAAAAATTATTAAACTACTTAAGCCATGTTCGTATATAATAACTCAATATTTCAGCAACTTACAACATTACAGATATCTAAGGATTCTGTGGGGTACAGTCTGTGCATAAGGCATCTAAATAAAACACAAAAGGATGTGAAGTGGTAAGACATCTCATGGACATACTGCAAGGGTTACAATCCCAACACTGGTGACCCAACATTGTTACACTGTGACAACACATTATGTAATAACATTCCATTATGTGATGAAAATGTGTTACATTTTGTCGAGTTATTACATAATGCAGCATTATTACGTAATGTGTTGTGACACACAACCATATTCCATTGTTGGCTGAACATAACGTGAAGTAGATATATGTTCTAATAACGGGGAAGAAGGAATGGTTGTGGAAATAGTAGAATGCTGTTGGGGGTAGATGAATGGGGGAAGAAAATGTATAGTATACAAGTGGCTGTCAACCATAACTAGATTGGTTCTAGTGTACAAGGATGTAGAGGGATCGGCAGTAGATGGTCAAAGAGAATGATGTGTGTGGGGTTCTATAAAGTCAGCTGAAGGAGTGGCATCCTCCAGGCACCTTGGGAAAAGGACAGCTGGGCAGCCTGGACATTGGGCCTGGGACAGTCTAACACCTGCCTGCACCACTGGAGGGGGGTTAGGGCAAATTATGTCCGGGGTTTGGCCCTTGGCGATGCATATAACCTACAGGGAGACAAGAAAAAAAGTCACCATCAGGAACCCATTTACATCTGCCCTTGAGGCTACGTACTGGGGCTGTAATGGTGCACGTATCTGTCATGTACCGTTCGGTACATCATTTTCGGTTCAGTACAGATGATGAAATGGTTGAATATATTATTGACATGGGCGAAGCCTAAGTTTAGCTGTTCAACATGGAAAAAAAATGTTAATTGTGGTTGGGAGCTGGTTGCAACTAGTGTTGAGAGCTCAGAACCTCCCATGTCACTGACATCAGTAGTTTGTGAACATTTTGGCTTCTAAACATTACACCAACACCACAGAAAGAGTAATGAATAAGACCAGGACTGTCTGTTGGCTCTGTTATGCTATATGCGGTTATGTTGCTGGAAACTCATCCCACGCACTCATTTGAGACGACATCATCCGAGTGCATCGGACCGGAGCAAGTCAGTCTCCCATGGCATTTGAGGTGCTTTTGCCAGGAAAATCCGACTGGGCTTAAAAAAAAAAAAACTAGCTAAGGCTATAGGAGGGTTTATCACTAAAGATATGTAACCAAACTTGGCAGTAGAGAACATGGGATTTACCTAATTATTATTGTTATGACGTAATATTTTTGATAGTTACATTTATGTAACATTTATTTTTACAATGTGCAAATAAGCACCTTAAGATTTGTGTTCAAACATATCGGCAGATACACTGGCTTCGGTTTACATCTGTCCTAATTGTTTTTTGTTTACGGTTTTAATAATAATTTCAAAATGAATTTTGTTTTCCCTGCTGTACTGAATTTGCCTGGAGCCATCAACTCAACACTAAGGTTTTTATCAAGCCCTCACTGTGTCCTGTACCAGAATTTTGGGGAATTGGATACACCTACACAAACACTTATGTATGTTCTAATCCAATGTGACATTAGGAGTCTATTGAAATGTAACATTATTCCTTAAAGCAGCCTCAGTCAGCGTTAAATTGTAATACTGAAGATATACCAAGACTGTGCTGGCTCTGCTATGTTGCTGGAATCACATCCAAAACGCTAACTCATTTGAGACGGCACCATCAGAGTGAATAGGACCAGATATACATTATTTCTGAATGCGGTTTCCTGGAGATGAATATGGCATCAGATAGCGAAAGAAAACACATCAGTGGCTATTCTGAGTCTATGAAGCTAGGAAATCTACACCTGAAAGAGGATGTCAGGACAGGATGGAACATTTGTGCTAAAACACTCATGAAATGACAGTCAACAAACACGAGTGCCTGCCATACACTGCCTGATACTCTCACTTGACCAAACCTAGAAATTTCTGATTTCTGTTTAGCTGGCCTCAAATCTCTGGTATACTTCCTGTAACATTGTACCAAAAAACACAAATTGAAAATGTTTGGAGCATACCTCTACCAGGTTAATTTAATAAATTATACGCAGAATACTTAAACCCACCAAGGAACTATACTTATGTATTTTACAACACTTCATATGCATTAACAAACAAATGACGTGTAATTAACGTGAATACGTAATGTTACTTTGCTGACGTAAATTTTAGCCTGTATTTTCTCTGGTGCATATTACTAAAATGCACAAATAAAGCAAACGGAACAGATAAAACTACTGAATACATGAAATTGAATGCAAATACTGTGCCGTGTTTTTATACAGACCTGGAATGCACTTCCAAATGTCAGCCATATTTAACCTCTCTTGAAAGACAGCTGGGTCACATCGACAGCTTATGTGAAAGTAAGCAATAAAACACCAGAGTCCAACAGACTGCTA
The DNA here is from genome assembly GCA_025773925.1 of Cryptomyrus ogoouensis. NCBI lineage: Eukaryota > Metazoa > Chordata > Actinopteri > Osteoglossiformes > Mormyridae > Cryptomyrus > Cryptomyrus ogoouensis. The sequence continues at coordinate 16,864,697 of JAOYFF010000036.1, read as the reverse complement.
CGGCTGGATAAGTTGGACACCAAACAGACCAACTCGTTATTCAAATAATTCGAAGTTTGGAAAAAGATTAAAAGCATTTCTTGCTAAATTAAAACATTATTTTTAAAGTTAATTATTTAAAAATATTCAACTTCCTTAATCATTACTTAAGGCACTGCAGTCCTAACTCTTCCCCTATTCTAAAAGAATAACCGATGTGGCTATTTTGTCGAATTTTTCCATATCGTTGTTACTTTCTAATGTTCTTTTAGGCCTATTGATATTTTTATTGTATAATTAGTTGAAGCAATTAACTTTTTAGCGATGCGTTTAATTGGTTAATAGAGTGGAGATTGTTTCGGAATGATGAAACTACAGTACCAGGTGTCTTCCGACTCCGCATCGCAGGGAAGTATGAAGTCTAGGTCTAACAGCTGAACCTCATCCAGGACCGAAAGGCCATTACACACGTCCCGGGTCTCAGCACCGGCCGGGCAGCGCGGACGGAAATAAGCTTGAGGATCGTCGGCGGCTGGCGAGCGTGAGAATATCGGTGTCACACTCGGAACCGGGCTGGAGGGGGATTCTGCGGGACTCCCCGGCAGACAGCCGTTTGTGCTCGCCCGGGTCCTCAGCTGCTCGTTTTGCACCTCCAGTTTCCTAACCAGCTCCTGCAGCTTTTTCACTTCCAGCTCAGCATTCAGGGCATTATTGTTACCGCTGACGTCCGCCGTCATCTGGGGTCTCAGCACTGCCGCTTCCATCGATTATAACGTAGACAAACAGGCGGAGAAATAGCGGAGAAAGTGTCGCTCAAAGCGCCGGTGTTCCGTCAGCTCCACACACGCAGCTGCTCCCGGGTTAAGAGCCATGTCCCCCCTCCCTGCACGGCGACACTCGGTACCATGAAAACGGCAGCATTTTCCCCCCAGCAGCAGTCGGCAGTCATAGATTTATAACACTGGGACACTGTATGCTCCCCTTCCACATTTTATTGCGTACTGCCGTCTGTCTTTACTGTATATATGAATGAAAACTTATCCAAGAAAACTCAAGAAGCCACCACTATTAGATATGTTATTCAGTATTTTTCTTTTAAACTGGCCCTGTAATTGAAGTCTGTTTTCATTATAGCATAACTTAACATAGCTTAGTCTTCATAATATATGTTAAGGTTAAAAGACAGAATGGAATAAAATTATTTGCACAAAGAATTGGTTGAGCGTTACTAAAAAGAAAAAAAAAATTAAATGTTAATGATAGGCTTTAGGTTAATATATGCTTCTTAATTCAGTTTGCTATAAATGCATGTATATGTCAGACTATAGTAAATGACTTGTACTTTGGTAGAGACAGAGGTCCGTAAAGGGGTGTGAATCTGATGGTAAGATGAGGTTTATTCCTGTAAAATAACTAAGAAATAACTCTGAAGAAAAGGTTTGGGCTTTGTGGTTGTTCGTACACATATGTCCTGCGGCTGTCTGTCTTCGTCCTTATTTTCATCTGCTTCGTTAATTTGAACCGTGCCATTGTTCTGTAAAATAAGAAAATGTTTATGAACAACAGCAATAATTTCTTTTCCGTGACAAGGTCTATGGAAAAAATAAAACACATGTCGAAAAAATATTTTAAAATCTGTTCTGAAAGACTTATGCTTGAAAAACACATGGCTTCTCAAAGCAGTTGAACTTGAAAAATTAAACGCTTGCACAGAACAGTTTTTGTTCCTTTGTGTGCATGTCATTGTGTAAAACTGATGGCAAAATAACTTTAGTTTAGAACAATATACATGTACTGTTTAAAGGTGTGATATTTGGTTAATGAAGGCCCTATACTGTAAATCCAGTGTCGATGGCAAAAACATGTTGACGTTTAATTGCTTAGCCGTATTTTTGATCCCTGGAAAATTACCATTTTATTCATTGACAAGGCTCGATATTTAGCTGCAGCAAGGTAGTTTAGGTAACCTGTTGGAAGGTGTTAGAGCAGGACCCCCCTGGGAAACATACCAGAAATTCCTAGCTTTCTAATCGGTGTCTTTACCCACGATGCATTGCTGCTCACATGTGACCAGCAGACACGGGAGAGCGGAGAGCTTACCCCTGGTTATGCCGAAGCAGTGCCCACAGTACACCATGTGGCGATGCAACCACATGCTGTCCCCAGCCTTTAGGTGCCCCAGAGAGCCATTGCACAGGTCACACTTGGAGAGATGCATGCAGGAGGATTCTTGATAAATCATTTTGATGACTTACAACAGTAAGCGCACCACAGAACAGATACGGACTGGCTGCAATGGAGTTTTCAAATTTTTCCGTCCATTTTATCTTGTACCTTAAAGCAAGAGGCATGACAGCTGATCTCCGCATCATCCAGGACCATCCTGGGCTCCTGACTCAAAGGCTTATGGCAGTGGGTGCAGAGGTTTTTTTCATAGATTGTCCTTCAGAAAAATGGAGATGTGCCAATGTAAAATACACAAGGGGCAACTACCACTAAGGGTGCAGGATAACATCACCTCAGCTTTTATCTTACGTTTTAAGAAGATGAGCGATATGATCATGTGTGGTCTATATAAATATTATAGAAATTTGACTAACCTGTTGAATGGTGAATAAGACGTTATTGATTTTGGCAGGAGAGTGTCAGCGAGACAGTCTATGGGGCTTCTGAAAAGAAAGGGAAACAAATCAGTTGTATGCAAAGGCTGAGGTGTCAGTGAATTCAGAATAAATGACAAGGGAGCTGCATTTCCAGGCATGACAGCTGTAGCAGATTCCAAGGATAGCAGAGGAATTCCATGTAGTGACAGTGGAAGTATGCATCTCAGAGGACCTAATATCACTGGCTCACCAGAGGACACTGCTGCCTTTGAGGAACCAAATAACAAAACCATAGCCCGTCTATAAAGGTGGCATGTCTGATTCTCTTAGCTTCATAAACATACGATCCCCATCCTGAACTTCTTACCAGGCATTCATGTCATTGATATGTTGTTCCTGTTATTAATGTTGCTCATTTGTCTTTATTTGCATTATTTATGCCAGGGGTGGCCAATCTTATCCAGAATGGGCCGGTGTGTATGCAGGTTTGCGCTGCAACTCCCTAATTAGGTCACTAATTAGAGGACTGATTGGCTGAAGAGTCCTCACACCTGGGTTTGAACAGCTGACCTACAGGTTATCCCAAAAACCTGCGTACACACCGGCCCTTTGAGGATAAGATTGCCCACCCCTGATTTATGCATTATTTAAATAGTGTAGTGTAATCATTGTTTTTTTTTAAAAAAAAACAATACATTGGCTTTACAGTTTGAACATGCAGACCTCGCCTCGGCATTCATAGGGGAACTCAGTGATACACCAGCCTTGCAGTCGTCTCTAAGGGACACAGAAAAGTCAGCTTCAGTGATAAGCAGAAACCTTATTTATATGTGTGTTCATGAATCGCGGTAGAAGGAATCCTTAGAAATATGAAACACTGAAACTTACTATTGAAATATAAATCATATTACACAAGCAATTTAATGCAATGCTGCTGTCTTTAAGGGAAACACACTACCTCAGTAATGCTGGTTTCTTTAAGGGAAATGCTCTGTAACGCTGGGTTCTTTAAGAGAAACATAGTACCTCAGTAATGCTGGTTTCTTTAAGGGAAACACACTACCTCAGTAATGCTGGTTTCATTAAGGGAAACGCTCTGTAATGCTGCTGTCTCTAAGGGAAACACACTACCTCAGTAAGTACCTCATTTAGCTAACACTAATGCATGGATTTGGTCACTGATCAAAATATACATGAGAGGAGTGTATGTAGCCACAACCCACTGAAGAGACTCCACTGCCTGCGACTCCGTCCCGGTCGCGCTGTTGTCTGTCAGCAAAGTGACCTTTGTAGTTTTCACTGAAATCAAAATTGCACCATGAAAAAGCTCTTCGTTAAAAAATGCCTCCTGCACTTTTAAAACTGCTCTGCCAAAAGGTGTAACTATAACTTCAAATCATTTTTATTTGTAAGCAGAATAACAATGAAACTCTCTCTTCCACATTTTGTGATGAAGTCAGTTATCGATGTGAGAATCCCAGTGTGAAATCACCTTCTACTTCAATTAATTACAGGCGGCCCAGAAAACAAGGTTTACAAATCACAGGATATCCCAGTTTATGGACTTTGTTATTATTATGAATATGGGACAAAAGTATATATATTTGTAAAAGAAATATCCTACCAGGTTTCGGAGAGTATGGCTTGGCATAGTAGTAAGACATTTTGGATGTTAGGATGGGATCAGCCTCTGAAAAAAATGCATTTTATTGCAGTATATATACAGAAAGCAACTGCATTTTCCTCTTTTTAATATAAAGAGTAATCATCACATAAATGAATCTTTTGCTGCTTTATTTAACCTCCTGAGACCCAAGGAAAAAAAGTGTCCTTCAATTTTAGGTTATTTGTCTTTGGGGGAAATAAATATAAATAAATCTTACAATTTAGATTTTTTCAAATTTATTTTTATTTTTAATTTCACAGCATGTGTCATGAGTCACGGCGTGAACCAGGCATAAGAGCAGCTAGACCGAGCTTCCAGTGAGTGCCAGTTCATGTAAAACGCCTGTGTTTACAGATGGTACCATGTCTGGAATGTAAATGCTTCAGAAAACAAGGGCAGCAATACCTTAACTGTACTCGAGCAGAAAACTGATGCTATGTCCCGCCGCCATACAGACAATCTGTCTACCACCAGTCCACACAAACTGTGCATACTTTTGTAAGGCGTGCTTCACGTGTATCTCTACATTCCACAACCCTTTGTGTCGACTTTCTCTTGACCATTTACATTTTTTAAATAGTCTAATTTCAAAAAGAATGCATATAAGTTATTTTCCATATGCTCAGATTAATTCTTAAAACTCTTAAAAATATTTTGGCAATAGTGTAGTAACAAAATTGTAGTACAACCATTTTAATAATAAAAACAGAAATTATTTAAACTAAATAAGTATATTTTCCTAAAAAACTTTTAGGGAACCAAATTTGTAGCTAAGTAATGTATATTGTATTAAATGCTTTCACTACTGTTACACTAAATAACTGTTAACATGAACTTTGAACCAGCATAATTATACTTTCAATGAATGTCGATTTAAGAAGTAAATTTACCTGGAAGGGAAAGCCGTCAGAGAATGTGGTGGAATGGTAAGATTCACATCTAAGTGCATCTACTTTTGTCCTCCAAGGAGGGGATGAGCCGGCTGAGGGCGGACCCAGAACGGCATGCTCACTTCCTGGAAGCTCAGCAGATCTCACCACAATACCCAGTGGTTTGTCACCAAAGAGCGATAATTAATGTGATTTTTTTCATAGGGGTTTCACAGGACAAAAACCAATTATAATTTAAAAACACGTTGAATACCTGAAACTGCTTGATCTGACAAGTGTATATATATTCAACTGATTTCATTTAAGAATAAAATATTATGCGTTTAATTAATTGTAATTTGCTCTATTTATTTTATTACCGGTCAAACAAAGGTACTAATATATATATATTTTTAATGGTACTTTCTTTTTATTTTAAAAATCACAACGTCGTAAAATAAGACGGGGCAAAATACTGTAAATAAAATCACTGCTGGAATTAAATGACCAGAAATCAAACATAATTAATTCTTAGTTCAAATGGAACAAAACCCAACATCTACTTCAGTCCCATCTCGAGCCATTTCAGCCACATCTTTCGTCTGAAATAAAACAAAGATCAAAGATATGGAAGAGAGTTTCATTGTCAGTCTGCTCACAAACAAAAATTGTTTTTTAATATCCAAAATGTAAATGTTTAAATGTAATGTTTAAAAAATGTAAAAAAAACTGTAGCAAAGAATTTCTTGTGCCATAGCAAAAAACAACACAAAAAACACAAAAAACACTGCCCTTCTGCCCTTAGTACTTGAAGGATGTGGTGCAAAAAAATATTTTGTGTTTAGCATGAATTTTATTCCTACAATGTAATTTTAAATATCTAATTTCTGATTTTGCATATTCTAAATGTAAAAGAAAAAACTGTTTATTACCAGATGCTATAATATATTTATTGTTATTCTGACATTTGTCTTCCTCTGTGTGTTCTGTGATCTACCCCGACAAACAGATGAGCTGTCAACAATTATCACATATTTTGAATCTGACCTGGCATGTCAAGCATTCATGATGAAACTCTGACTTTGGGTACTGGCATGTGCAGCGCTGTGTACTGTGAGGTCACCCACAATGCAGACCCACCCATCTTTGTCTTCACATGGTGCTCCCATGTTTTCAGCACCTTTCTGAAACTGGATCTACTTCCCCTGCTTTTCTATCATAGCCTCAGCTGCTGCTGACAAACATGCCTTAGGATTGTTTGCAGGTAAATGGCTCACTCACCTACTTAACCCCTTTCTCCACATACAATCTCATCTTTTCTTTTGCCATACACACCATACACTGCTTTTTTAGCCAGGGTTGTGCAAAATTCATAATTTATGAATTATGCCCTGTTCCATTAATTGGAATTTGAATTGAATTAGCCACACCCAGCAAAAGGTTGAATTAGAATTTGAATTGAATTGGCCACACCCAGTAGGATGTTGAATTGGAATTTGAATTGAATTAGCCACACATCAAAAACAGTTTAAATCATTTATTTGATAAAGACATGGTGATACTAAGGATTACAAGTGAGATGCCATTCCTGGAGAAATCCGAATTCCAAAAGGTTCACTTTTTTTGTGAAACCACTTGAATTATGCAGGGTGACAGGGGTCTGTAAGTGACTATAGAGACATTTCAGACCTAAACTAGTCTTTCATCTTTAAACAGGACAGTTTTATGAATACAGGCAAAATTGTAATGATCACATCAGAATTTAGAGTCCTTTGATTGGTAGTTTGGTGTCTGTATGTATATAGTGTTCGGCCAAGCTAATCTTGTATAGAATGTGAGTGGTCTTGATAAAATTAAGCTTAGCTTTCTTTATATGAATAGTAAATTTAATCCTCGATTTTCTTAAGAAGGCAGCCAGCTGGTCATGTAGTTCATTCAGCTAGCTGCTTGTAAAGTCAATAGCCTCCCACACCATAGGTTGCTAGGATGAAATTATCTCTATGCTGTTGTGCAATACTTTTTAAACCAGCTTAAGAGAGCTAATATTAAGCATGCTGTGAGTGAAATGCTCGTGATCCTGTCAACCAGCCCTTTCGCTTCTCCCTTTGTTACAAAACTCTCTTCTGCTTTAAATAAAGGGAAGTGCATCCTGCAGGTACTGTATGAGCTCCATGAGCTTGGTAAACATTAAGTAGGCCGTCATTGTTTTCATGCTAATTTGCCATCTTGAATTTAATACTTTAGCAGTATCAAGTATTGTTAAGCAGTATCGTGTAGTGCTGTCCTGAAATGTTGTGGAAAGTCTCTCTGAGACTGTGGCATAGTAATATGTGAACTGATTTGTCAATAAACAGCCTGAGTCCTACATTGTACAAAGCCACAATTAACATGCTGACAAATGAGAAGACCCCGTGACTGGGACTTCTGACTCCTGCTCTCAGTTGCCAATACCAACAGCATTTAAATAAGTATTATAATTTAAAATATTGTACTCCGTAAAACTGTATTCTAATTTTACCTTACCAGTCAATTTTTAAGGCTAGTGCATTTTATCAAAAAAGGAATTTAATAATTATTCCAAATGTATACATTTGAAGAAATACCATGATTTCTCATATTCTAATAAAATACATTTTGGTGACAAAATTACTTTTGTTACAAATTAGTGATCACCACCAACCTCACCGTTACATAATAACCAATCACACAAAATGAACCAATTTTCATTAAGAACATTCAATACTATTCATACTATAAAAGTCAGGCTTCCATAAGGGCCGTGCCCCACATTATAAAAACAGCGCTACTAAAAATCTTGTCCAAGAAGGTCGTCATGGCAGAGGAACCTCTTCGTAGGTTATGTGGATGTAGGGTGGCTTCATTGGAAGGTACCAGTACTCAAAGTTATAGAACAAGTAGAATGTCTTTTCCAACAGAACCTTTTCGACAAGCTCAAAGAAACTGAGGATGAATTCTTTGAGTGACTGGTGTGGACGAAAGGAATAGTAGAACTCTCTGATATTTGCAGCCAGTCCTTCCCTGGAGGAATTGCCAAAAATTGTACTGTCATTTCCGAGAAAGGTCGGCTCCCCGCTGTACAGAAAAATCTTGGTGTAATTGGTCTGGGTGGCGCTAGACAGTTTCACACCCATCTGGGCAAGTTTCCTGTAGGTGCGGTGCACAAACTGAGAGCAATCATAGGACTCAAACCACACAGTGGAATTGGGACTGGGCTCAGCCTGGACAGTCCATGTCTCATAAAATATCCCTGTATTATTGTCTTTCTTGACCCATTCAGCCATATCATTGAACTGTCCACCTGAAAAAATTAAAAAAAAACAGTAGGAAAGCATGACTTTACAGTTGTACATGATTATGTAAAATATTCATTTTTTATAACCCACAAACCTCGACTACAATTCATAGTACAGTGCAAAGTCTCAAGTAGACAACAAAAATGATGATCTTCCTGTTGGTTTAAAACTATATTAAATATGGAAAAAAAGTGTGTCAGCAATTTCACCCCAGTATTTGCAGCAGCCATCCAACACCCCCATGATTTTTTTTGACTTGGCCACTAATGCACATTTTATATCTAATAAGTGCATTGATTTTTAAATCTAATTTAATTAACTGAGTGTACTGGGGGTGACATTTTACAAATATATTGAATGACTGGAGTGTCTCTGAAGATATCAGAGACTTTTTATAGAAAAGAAATAATTCCTGTTAGTTTTTATTGTGTTGCTCTTAATTTACATTTGTATGATAAGGCAGAGCATTAAATTTCTTTAGCTTTTCAATTTAATACAGGTAAAAAAAAGACCTTCAAATTACTTTTTTGTATATTACACACAGCAACAACAACAAATTTATTTTTGTATAGCGCATTATCACAACATTACACCGTCTCAAAGCGCTTTACAGCATCCCCACCCAAAGCCCCCAGTGAGTAAGCCATAGGCGACAGTGGCAAGGAAAAACTCCCTAGGAGGAAGAAACCTTGGGAGGGACCAGACTCAAAGGGGGGGCCCATCGTCCAGGGGCCGGCAGGGAAAGTTCCAAATGTTTTTAAAACTTAGGTTTAACTGCAAATTTAGATGGGTACCAATGGCAGATAGTTGAATCAAAGTGCCGAATACAACAAGACCATCTTACGACTCGCTCTTCTGGTTTCACACAACCACCACCGCACCTACCTGACATCTGTCCCACTTTCTCCAGCGTCCCATTCTGAGTCCAGTGCAGGTCGTCAATACCCTCAAAGAAGCAGGCGGCTCCTTGGTTACACCAGAAGGGGGCGCTAAGCTCCGGTCTTATGTGTGGGAAAGTACAGTTCCCCAGCTGAAACAGTTCGTACCACTCCATCGTGTAGTTTTTCTCCGTGTCACGGCTTCTGAAGCCAATCGCATCGTGCATAATACTCTGAAACGAAAGTGCGCAGGTAATACTTACATAAACCCCCCAAAACAGCAAAACAAAAAACACAACGCGTGATAAGAACTTACAAATTTTCCTAAGAGGTCCCCATATTTAAACTCCCACACTGGAGCTTGAAGTCGGAATATGTCGATTATATCCGAATCCCTCATAGGGGGAATACGGCCATCCCGGTCTCCAGTTGGGCAAAACGGGTACAAAGCCTGGCAGTAAGGATCGACTACTGGACGGTGATCAAATCGCCTTGGCAAGAAGACAAACAGCCTTTACAAGTAATTCTCAAGTACAGCAATAAGTTTCCCCGTGACAGTAACAGACGCGTAGCTTGTAAGAACAGAAACCTTTCAGTAATGTTATACTGAGGGGAAACACAGCTAGTGCCGATGATGAGTTATTTACCAGACTTGCATGGAAGTTATTAGCCAAATAACTCTGATTTTCTGTGCTGGGGCTTCCTCTGGAGTCCCCAGAGTTAGTTATGGAGAGAAGGACGTTACTCAAGCTGCTCAACGTTATGGACAATACTACGCGCTCCCTATATAACCTACCGGCCGGACAACAGGGAGTTTTCAGGCTGCAATAAGTGTCGCTGCAATAAGGATCGTTACAGGAGGTCATTCCTGTCCATGACAATAACCTCTCTGTGCAGGAGGATGACTCTCCTCCTCTGAGGCAATACATAATGCACATTTACATTTGATTTCCGCACTAAAGGCACTTTTGCATATTTGTACATTTTGCACATTTGTACATATATATTTTTGTAATTTGGTATTATGTCTATGCTTATGCCTACCTCGTGTCTGCTTTTGTCATTTATGTAAATGGCTATTGCAACATAAAAAACACATTTGGGGATAAAGTAATCTGAATCTCAAATAAAAGGGAAACTACTAAAATGAGCATTTCCCCGTTGCCTCTGCTTGCCGCTCGCCTGTCTACCTGTAAGGCACAGGCCATGCCTGCTCTCCCGCTGTACGCCCGCCATGTGCAAAGTCCAGCGATGTAATCAAAATGGTTAAAGACCAGATAAACATCCTGCTTTCCATCCGCAGATCCAACTTAACGCCAGCGGGCACGGAGTCCCAGTTACCCGGCCCGGCCGCCGAACTTCGCCCTGTGCCGACTGGTGGGGGCTGTCACTGTTAGCAGAAGCCTACAGCAGCCTAGAGACCCAACAAAACACTACGCAAACTCAGTCCCAACAGCAAAACAGCCGTTTGCAGCGCACCAGCAATACAGTTTACATTCACTTCCTCATTCGGGGGTGGGACGGCTGAACCTTTCACGTGATCATCATGTGACTCAAATTCTCTGCAGTCGTGACAGGCGGGCAGCAAATCACATTACTTTGTTTGTGTGTGTGTGTGTGTGTGTGTGTGTGTGTGTGTGTGTGTGTGAGTTAGTGAGTGAGTGAGAGAGAGAGAGAGAGATTTATATAATGAAATAAACCTCCTTCTTATTCTTATTGTCAGAGAAGAGCCATTAATGCAGTGTGCAGTGAATGAAACTCTCGGTAAGAAGGTTGTAGTAAAGGGTTTATAACATAACTGCGTTTTTTGACAGAGGAGTATTGCTTACTTAATATTTAACTGATATATAGATATTTTTTCATCCCCATGGGAAATTGGATTCCTTCGTTGGGATACACGGCGCAGGGTCATCCAGCACCCAACACCCCAGGAGTAATTGTATATACGATCCCATATTATAAGGGACGGATGGCAATCCTAGTTAAGGGCTTTGCTCAAGGGCCCAGTCAGCGGTGGAAGCACTTCACTCGCTATGGGGTTTGAATCAGCAACCTTCCAATCACAGGCCCAGGCCACACTTCGCCCCGTAGTTTTGTCTGCGTAAAGCGCTGGTTAATTTCTCCCAAAACTGCCATTCCAGCACAACTATGATATTTGTGGGAGTCAGTGGTTGTTCAGCAACCTGGTCAAAGGTGATTTTACATGCCTCGTCATCAAGGTGGAAGGTAGATTGATTTATGCAAACTTTTAGACTGGGACTCCCAGAATTTCCCCCTGGCACCAATAAATTCCATCTTAATGCTATAGTGATACTTTTATTAATCTTAATTGATCTGCGTTTCTATGGCTACACTGAGACACATCAGATAAGACCTACTGTGTGCTACGATGCATAGAAACTACACTGTAGATACTAAAGAAATCTCACACAATAACTGAATTTTACTACTCAATATCAACTCTTCCTTATAGACCAAGGTAAGCCCATTCAGATCAGTGTGCAGTCGTGTGTATAGTCAAACCGCCAAATTACCTATTTACAGAATCTACTTCATTTACTACTTAATATTTGTACAAAGGCTACAATTAAGACTGGATATTAAGCTTGTCCACCTGTCTGAGGCAAGTAATATAGATAAAGGGCAAATACAAAAACTTATATATGCATATATACTGTACATACATATATAATTTATATTATCTATATTATAATATAATAATATTACATGCCAGACTGCATTTAATGAATTAGCCCAGTTGGCTAGTAGCAAATATTCATTAATTCCACCCCTGGGTGCAATTTGCCAAGTTACAAGTAACCAAGTATTTTAACTTAGTAACTTTAACTAAGTTAATGTCCATACATATGCCAAAATGTCTGTTCTTATATTACACTATGTCTTATTTCTTACATCATCTGTTCTTAAATGATCATTTTGATGGGATCTTAATTAGTGTCTAAACTGTAGGCTCATTATGAGTCAAATTCTTACACCTACAATATCGTAGCATTAAAACTTCGCGTTGAATTTCACGTTTCGGTCCGCTAGATGTCGCACCTCAAGGTCCACATCGCAGGGCGGCTCGACGGATATTCTTCTGCTGATACTATGGGGTTGCTGGACTTTTAGTCGATGGTGCGCAGAAATTTAGGGTTTTCCTTTAATGTGCCCGTCGCCATTGTTCACTACCTACGGCAACACATGTTAGAAATGTATACGCAAACAGGCACGTACATAGGGCCCCTCGTCTTGATAAAGAAAAGTCAACGAAATGACCTGTCTGAAAGCTTAGCTATTCCCTTTAATTAATATTTACAATAAACACTATATATATATATATATATACACACACAAATGAAAAGTATATTTTAAAAAAGATGCTGATGAAATACATTAACTTCCCTGTTTAGTCAGAAGCTGATCTGCAGATCTGCACGACATGTAAGCAATGAGTTAACAGTTACAACTTGCATCAGAACGTATTTTACTCCTCCTATCTCATTCCGTTCGGTCGACATAAAGAAAACCACAAACGCTACTCAGATTACATTGGATTGTCCTAGTTGCCTGAAAGGCGAAAGCAGACATGGCTTCGGCGGATCTTTCACGCCGAGTTTCCAGTGCTGAAGACAATAATTCTCACTTTTCTGAAATAATAGAACTAAATGTTGGGGGACAGGTCTACGTAACCAGACATGCAACTTTAATTTCTGTGGCAGACTCTGTCCTCTGGAACATGTTTAGCCAACAAAAGCCCAAAGAACTACCACGGGACAGCAAAGGGCGGTACTTTATAGACAGAGATGGCTTTTTGTTCCGATACATTTTGGACTACCTGAGGGATCTGAACCTTGTCTTGCCTGATTGCTTTCCAGAGAAATGCAGGCTGCAAAGGGAAGCCGAATTCTTCCAACTGCACGAACTCTCCAAGTGTCTAAGTACAAAGATGAGTAAAGACAGCTCAGTGAGCGAGGACATCTGTCAAGGCGATCCGGACGAAGGTGCGCTGCTCGGCGCGGTCAGGGAGCCCGCCGCCAGCCAGCGGAGATCCGGCTACATTACCATCGGATACAGGGGCACCTACACCATCGGGAGGGATATCCAAACCGACGCCAAATTCAGAAGGGTGGCCAGGATCACCGTGTGCGGGAAAACGTCCCTGGCAAAAGAAGTATTCGGGGACACCCTGAACGACAGCAGGGACCCGGACCGGCCCCCGGAGCGGTACACGTCCCGTTACTACCTTAAGTTTAATTTCCTGGAGCAGGCGTTTGATAAACTGAGCGAGGCCGGATTTGACATGGTGGCCTGCAGCTCCACGGGCACCTGTGCGTATGTCAGCAGCGACCCGAGCGAGGACAAGATCTGGGCGAGTTACACGGAGTACGTGTTCAGCCGGGGGGGGCGACGCTGAGCGGCCGGTGTGGGCAGGGCGGCTGCGGGCGACACCCGGCGAGCAGCATCTACCCATGTAAAAAGCTGGCATGCCACAAAAATCAGTAACGCTGTTTTTCATTTATCAGATCATTTCATTCATCGGATGTTGAGTGTTACAAATAATGACATTGAAAATATGAACATACTACGCAACTTCTTTATTTTGCAATTGTAATTGAGCTTTGTTGATTTATCACCGTCATGGAAGGACACTTTTGGTCCGTTCAGACTTGTCTTGTTTTGTAATTTAATCACGAGTTTTAAATGTACGGTTAAATTACGGATACTTGCACCACAAAACTGTAAAAGTGGAATAAATTGTATTTGGATAGCGTCACTGTCTGCGATTAAGTTTTGCGTGTTGAACGAACTTATAAAGCTAAACTGACCTGCGTTTTTCTGACATCTTTGGACTTTCCTCATAATATTGAGCATATAAAATGCCTTTGACTAGTTAACTTTACAGTTTTATGTTGCCAGTTTATGACGTTATCCGCTGACGCCAAAGGCTCGCATTATGAAGCCAGTGCCATATATTTTCAGAAATAAGTACATATTTGTCAATATATAACTGAACGAAACGTCATGCTGCTTTCATTAGTAATGTTCTTTTTGACGCATACATTTGAGTATATGGACTATTTTGTATGAATAAATACAACTGTGTGTGTTCATTTTGAGTTGTATTCCATATTTAGCAGAAAAAATAAAGCAAATGTCTTTTGCACATTTTTTGAGTTACGTTTGTACATTACGGACATGTGTGATCACGCTGTTTTCAGGCTTCAGGCGTAGGGTGGTTTTACATTACAGTCAAAATGTCGACAATCAGCAGAACATCAGTTTTCTGACTGCTGTTGATATGACCTAATATTTCCCCCTGCTGTGATCAAAGCAATTTTGCAATTACCAGCATTGCAGCTCTTGTGTAGCATATCCGGCGGGTGTCCGGCTATGAGGAACCAACGGGATAAACCGTCAGAATAGAATTTTTGGATAGGAGATTGTTAGTTAAATATTAAGTAGCCTAAGCATATTCAGTACATCTTAAAATAAGTATACAAGATAAAATGCAACAACGGATATCCAAGTCAGCCTGCACAGACAGAGAACATTTATTATGAATAAATATTAGACGCAGCAACGCCGGTATTTAATGCACGTTAACGTCCAGGGAAGAATTTATAAAGGATTCTTAACATCGACCCCAGTAAGAAATCACTGGCTCTTGGAACACAAGGTAGTACCTTTGCGTAAAGAAGTTGTTGGTATCACTTCTTTATTTCAGCAATGTACTTACCCCATACTGGGAATCATGCAAGTTTATTTTAATGGTTTCTATTTTTGAATACAATTTTACGGATTACAGATATTTGCATACTTTTCTTTATAATTTAAACACTGTGGAGCAGGATAATTAATGTTTTGTTTTCTTTATATTTTAGCAGGAATATTATAAAGTACCAGCACCTGTTGCTATGTTTTTTCTAATAGTTTTTTCTTATTTTGCTTTCAGTCAGACACTGGGCAATAAGGAAGGAGGAAGTTCTTAGTTCAGTTACCATTCTGCTAAAATGTGTGATTGGTGGAAGTGAAAGCACGGCCTATACATAGTCTGAATTCGCGAAGTTGTGACACTGCAAAACACTCTTGCTCCTTTTAATGGATCCCCGTATTCTCCTCATTAAATAGACGTCACGGTTTGTTTACCACCATGCCGCGACAAGTAACCTAATTGCTGGATTCCGGGCTTATCGATTCATATTTAGCTCCGAGTAATCTTAGATAAGCCTTTTCAAATTCTTTCATCATTAAAATGTCACCAGTTTCAATTACTTAACAAATCCTGAGTGTTTTAATTGCACCCAGAGTGAAAAGTAAATCTCCATGTATTTATGCACTGCTTTTTGTAACAAAATAAATAAAGTTTATATGTTATTCTAAACAAGCTAATTAGTCTGACTGCGATAGATTCCCAGGCCTGTGTTTCCTCCCAAGGACCAAGGATCTTTGGTCGACGTCGTACGAAAAAGACGTGCAGACTGGACATACAGTGAGCCTCACTGAACTACGTCAGTCTATGTCTGTTATGAAATGAATATGCCTATAAATATATATGATGTACAA
>JAOYFF010000036.1:16832028-16842487 GCA_025773925.1 Cryptomyrus ogoouensis | reverse complement strand
CCCTTCAGTGGACCAAAATTGGACGTCCAAAAACGACATATAAAAGACGTCATTCCGACGTCACTTTGCGCAGTGGGATAGTAGCAATTGATCCCCCTGAGGAGGTTTACGTGGGTGAAAAGACAAAATGTTGCAGAGAAGCACAACCTAAAGCACAAGGCAGAAATAGAGACTGAAATGTTAAAAGTGGTTCTTTCACTCTGGATGTGAAACTGTCTCTGGTTGAGAAGGCCAACAGAACCAGGTGACACCTTACTTTGGGGAACAGGGCCCTTTCATCGGCTTGAGGGTGCTGATTAAGGACGAGACTGAAAGCTCGCAAAAGGAAATTATACTTCTGAAGAGGGTGGAAATAAATGTACATAAGGGATAAGAAAATAAACATACATAAAAGTAACACAGGAAAGTGATGCTTATCATCAGAAAAGCGTCACAAAAAGAAAACAAAAAAAGAAGCTGTTTCAGCAGGTGAGAAGCCGAATGGAAAGGATAAAATAGACATAAACACACAGAAGATACAAACCGTTTTGGAAGCTAGAAGCATGTCGAAATAATCATCTATTAGCCTGGTCCAGCGGCTTGGGCCCTATTGCATGCAGCATAAGACACGAGGCAGGCATGCAGTGAACCTAAGTTCACTTATTTAATTCAAAACAAAGCAATAAACAATTTTATTTATTTCATTTATTGCACCGTGCAAAATTGGTAGCTCCTGCAGACTCTTCACACACACAAAAAAATTTTTTTGCACGACTTACACTGTTAACCATTGAGGCAGAAGGCAACAGTGGGACCTGCTGAGCCCCCTTTCAAATGCAACACCATGTAACTAAAACCCGTAGAGGAGCTGCCATGACATTCAAAAAGGGCGGGCCACTCTGCTTTAACGCTACTCGTCCTCCAGTGAAACAAGAATTTAGCAACTTAAGTGCTGAAACATTTAGCAGCAGAATAAGAAAATTCACAACTTCTGTAAAAAGATTAAGCACTAAACATTAACTTGTAATGATTATTTATACAGTATGTTGCATTGGCAGTTGCTCCTGACTGAAACTGGATGCTTTAGTGCAGAGAATCATTCACTGTAAACATTCTCTTACTACTAGACAAAGGCAGATTAATTTACTTGGGGACTCTGAGACGATTGACTTTATTGGAGCCGAAAGAGAAGGGAGAGAGAATTAATAACAATGTCATAAAATTTGCCTTAGGCTGTAGCCTAGGCTATACCATTTTTTAATTCACCCCTGCTATTAAAATTAGGGGGAAAAAAGCTGCTTATTCACTCACAACAATGGCAGTGTAATGTAACAGGAAATGAAATCAGGGGCTACAGGAGAGAAGAGAGAAGAAATACCCACATATCAGAAGAGAAATCATTTGAGGTTGGGTTTCAGTTATCTCCCGCATTACTATGGCCAATGATTATAAGTATGCAGATACATGGAGGCTGGTTTTGCTGTTAAAGATTAAGATTAATATCTGGATGGATTTGGGAGATTTTGAGATTCTGAGGCGTACTGTCTTCCAGGTTTGCTTTAGCCAGAGGTTTGTTGCTTGTTCACTGTTTTTTTTTTTTTTTAGGTTTTCTGCACAATGTAACTATATTGTGTTTCTTTAAGTGAGAATTTTGACACAATATTGCAAGTCTTGTTTCAGTTCGTGATTTTCAGAGAGAGACTGAGGCCCACTTTATATTCGATTTATTAATAGGGACTCTTGGTTTTAGTTGCCCTTCAGCTGAAAAGTGTCTGCAAGACTTCCTGAGAGTAATAAAAACGTAACAAAAAAGAACTATGGTAGCTATACAGATATAGGGTCTCTGTAAACCTGAAAGCAGAAGAACTGGGACCTTAGTGAGTGTATTGCTTAGTGTAAGAGGTTCAGCAGAATGGGCATATATTAAATAATGACTGAATCTTCTACGGGAGAGGGAACACATTAACTGCGTGTAGGAAGGTGTTATTTTATTGTGTTTTCATGATGCATATGATAGCACAGGCCAAAGTGTGAACCAATCAGCATAGGAGAATGTCATTTTTTGGTAGAGTGCATTGCAGACGCCTCTGTGTTGTAACATGAGACATTCTGTGTTATTCACTTCATTTGTGGAAGTCAATTAATTGTCACGCTTAGTATGGACTTATTTCTGAAAAGGACAAAATTTGTTTTTTAATAGTATAATTAGTATGTTTTGATGTATATTTTCTTTGTCACTGACAAGCATTAGTATTTGAAAATCTATTTATGCGACAGCCTTCATACTTGATTGTAATGGAATAAATGTGTAGACTGAGAATAGCTGGTTTTATTTGAATGTTGCAAAATATGCAGTTCCAAAGCCATTTGTTTACTGAAACACAAAAATCAGAGTTCTTAAGGTGGAGCACAAACCCATATCCCTAAAAATGTCAAGTCCTATATGCTGTGTCCTCCTTAAACGTGAGAAATATTTGGCAACCGCAGCAGTCTGGTTTTACCTCGAAACAACAATCCAAATGTAGCTTCTAAACAATGGATTTAAGAATTCAAATCAGGAGCACTGTCTTGCTCATAAAATATAGCTGAATCACAGAACATTCCCGCTATGGAACATTTTTGTGTATATGGGTAGTAGTTCTACATCGTCGCATATTTCATAAAATGTTTTTGACTGTATTCCAGACTGTGGAAGGGCAGATGTGTTCTTTAAGCACCAGTGTGCTGCACTTAGAACAAGTAAACAAAAGTAAACTACAATCATATTACTTTATACTGAGAATTGTGCAGCGTTTTCTAATTTTTAAGGTTATTTCAAAGCTGTCATTATGGTATATTGTTATGGGCTATCCTGCCCCCTGCTGTGCAGTTACGTACCTCGCCACCTGGTGAGCAACTGCTACCATTTGTGTACTATGGAAAACAAATATGACTCCATGACAATGTTTATATATTATAGTACCTCTGTGAAATGACACATCTGTCAGGAGTAAAATTTAGAAAGTATCATGTGTCGTCCAGTTATTTTCTCTTACACAGACCATAGAATTCATATAAATACCACTTCAAAACATTACATAGCAGATATTGCACAGATAATATTTTCACAGTCTTGGTATTTCGGCCACCAGTTTCCAGAAGGCGCCAGGTGTAATGCGTTTGTTTAAGAATGTTTGTTTTGTGGGCCATGAACTGACAGCACTGAGCTAAATTTTTATGTCTGTGTACAGTGTAACTATCAATTTGAGCATTTCCATATGCACATTGGTTGTGCACTTATCCTGTGTAAAGATTATTGATAAACTGGTCCCTAACTGCTGCCTAAACATTTTTTTTTTATAAAGGGTTAGACTTTGTCCATAGTTATGCAGCAGTCATCATCAGATGTTGCATAAACTAATCGGAAATATGTGTTTCAAAAGCCAAGTGACCCTCAGCTGACTTACTTGGGCGGTTGTGTTTCACGCAGGAGTTTGTAAACAGTGTCCAGTGATACATTCTGGTAACTGCAGGCCACATACCTGACTTGGAGCTTGGACGCAAATGAAAATGCACATTCAGAAATGGCAATTTTATTTACAAATGTTTAGTTCATGTTTAATTATATTATAATTACATTACTCAATAACACAGGAAAAAAAAAACATTTATAAAGTAACTATTTTGAATGCCAGTTAAATGCACCATCATATTTATGGTTTTCTTTCACCAACCCAAAGAAGAAGGCACTTTTTAGTTTAATTTATATAGCAAAAATAGATTACAAAAATGAGACCCTGGGCAGATAAAAATATAAAACTACATGTTTTAACACCTCAATAACCAGCATTGCTACTCTGCAATCTGGTGTCCAGACTGCTTTCACATAAGTTATTATTCATACATTGTTTCAGAGACAATCTAGATACAGTCCCGGTATGCCTTAGACCATAAGTGTATCATCCTTTGATATAAAGACAGCTCCCTTTTAATCCAAAGTAAAAGAAGCTCTGTAACTTTCGTAAAAATCATGTAAGCATCATAGCTTGAAGAATGATAAACTATATATTAATTTACTTATTATTCACTACACATGTGCTTAAAGTCATATAAATGTCTTTTTGTAGTTTCTGTCCAAGTAAAGGAAGGAAAATACAGTGTTGCAGAACAATACAGCTTTTGTTTGATGAGTGAACGGGTGATTCTTGTTTTATGTATACCAATAAAAATGATTAAACTCATATTTTGCATGTAGTCCAGATATAATATATGAAAACAGATTTATTCAAATGTAGGACTGAAAAAGATATACCCACTTAGCTACGATGTGTTTGAAGTTCCACTGCTCTTAAATCAAACAGAAGTTACCAGTCGGAATATGATTGTTTACAGTCACACCACCTTATCTTGTATGCAGTGATCTGAGGTTTACATAAATTACTTGCTATCAATAATAAACTGGAGCTGGTTATATCTGCAATGTAATTCTACAGGCCTGATCCCCAAAACACCAAAATTCTCACAGAAGACGCATTTCAGAATTCTGTTGGATTAAAGTATTCAGTTAAAGCCTTATACCTACCTGCTGGGTATATGTACAGTACATTGACAATATAAATGAATTGAAATAATGATATAATGTAGCAAATGGGTGATTGCTGTACACAGAATCGCCCATGGGACCCTTTCCACTCGATGGATGTATGTGTGCGTGTGTGTGTGTGTGTGCGTGCGTGTGTTAGGAATGCTAGTTCTCATTCTTTATTTGATTATAGCAGGAATTACAATAGAGATGTTTGTTTCTTATTCTGACTTCAGTTCCGATCTCCGATCCACCGAGGTCAGTTCTGCATTGAATGCACTGCAAGAGGAAGGAAGGAGATAGCAAGTGGGTGGGCGTCTGTGCTCTCACACATGGATCTTATAACACTGAGAGCCAAGCTACTGTATCAGCCATGAGGAAAATAAATACTGTCAGATCTTGGAAAACAGTCACATCGAGAGCTACATGACACTGCAGACCGGAAGGAAGCTTGGTCTTGATGTTTTATGCACAAAGGTGCATTCAGTCTACTGGATAGGAAGGGTTATGACTCTGACGCTGATTCCCATACAGAAACGGTACAAACGGTCCCAGGTTATGACCGAGACTGGTTCACTAGGTCTGTCGTTAAGTCAAATTTGTAGGTATGTTGGAAAAACACAATACACATTATTATTATTACTATTAATAATAATTAACACTGTGTAAATATTAATATTATTGGTTACTGACATGATGGATAAAAAATACAGGCAGTCCCCAGGTTAATAATAATAATAATAAAAAAAATAATAATACAGTAATAATAGTAACTACATACGGTATTGTGCTGTACCTCGAGCTCACAAACCGCTGAAGCTGTGTAATGTTTTCATTAGCGTCACAAAGCAGAGTGTATGTTCGTTAATACAGACCACTCAATTTAAGTGAAAATTTGAATATAATAGGCTTCATGGCAGTCTGTCTGTCAGTATGAGTTAAATCCGTAAGACGTTCTTTATCCATCATGTCAGTATCCAATAATAATAATATTTACACAGTGTTAATTAAATGAAGTGACGTTCTTTCTTAATGTAAAATCAGTGTTTCCCTTTCAACAAAGCTGCCAGAAACCTTTTTATGACAGAAAGCTGTAGTTTTCTGATTAAGGTGATAATGTTTCTTTTGGCAGCGTCGACACAATCAGGCTTAACCTTAGATGATCTTTTTTCATTATTCTCGTATGAATTCTGCCCAGTAGCAAGGAGTGGTCTCTTACCTTAAAACAACTCAAATGGTAACAGAGCCCCAGGGACTCGATGATCATGGCTGCTCCTCTGCCCAGCGGGTTCTCACAAGATGTGCAGGTTTTCCTCCCGCTGACTAACCTAGATTACGAAATGCATGTGAACTGCGCTGAAACACGACGATGCAGCTCACATCGTATAAGATAATGAACACAGCTGATCATGTATGTATCTGAAGAATGTGAGTAAGATAAAGACAGGGCAGTACCTGCTTAGCGGGGTGCGAGATTCAGGGGTGGAATCATCACTACGGCCAGCAGGTGGCGTGAGAGTGCCGGAGGAGGTATCTCTCGGCAAGCCAGTGGAGTAAGCGGGGAGCGTGTAGCCTCGTTGTAAGGGTGCAGATTGTAGGTTGCTATATACGGGGGTGGATACAGTTGATCCCAATGACGGTTTCCATGATACGGGGGCATCAAAGCTATCCACAGATTCACCTCTACATGCGTACATATTGATCCCTATTATTAGGTTAATAATCTCCCTCATAGCACTGATGACTAAGTTAGACACAAAGGCTATGATCCCCCATTCAGGTAACAGGGTGATTATAGTGCTGAGGTCACAAGGGAGCAGATGCTGCACTGACCTCCTGACGGGCTCCGCCAGGATCACCGGCTCTTTCTGCACAGAGGCGCTTTGCTGACGGATCCAGCTGTTGTCCGTGTTGAGTGGAGTCGTCTTCCTCATCTGCTGCAGGATCTGCTGGCGCTCGAAGTCAACTTTAGACAGAGAATCCCTGCTCTTCTGAGAGCTCCTGCTCCACACGGCCTCGCTCGGGGCACCGCTGACTGTCAGGAACAAGCGGAGAAGCGGGACTTTCAGCTAAAAGGCAGTAACCCTGACAAGGGCGATCGCTCATGGCTGAAGCACACTGACAAGTGGACAAACGATTGACTTTTCTGGCAAGAGGGAAAACAATCATGAAATCAAAATATAAGATTATATTTTGGTACTCGTTCATTTTATGTAACTTATTGGTGCTTATTTCAAGTTAATTCAATTCTTTTTGGAATAGAATATATTGTTTTCATTGATATTTCTAATCAGACCATTGTTCTGAATGGATGATTTTGAATGGATATTGAGCATATTGAATTGATCATAATCAATTTTGATTCGTTTGACTGATCAGGTACGACATTCTCTTAACTGACTGGGGCAACCCAAGCCCACCTCTCGCTTGGTCCCTGTATCTCATTGCAATGAGAGCATTTCGTCTCTTGGTCTCCAGTTCGGATGCTGAGGACAGGAACTGAGGTCTGTTGCCAAATTTTCTCACCATATTGTCCCTGGTGTAAAACCCTGGGAGTCACGGTGCAAAGATTCTCTGACATGCTCACTTGGTATTTGGTACATAACCCAGTAAAACCTTTGCCTGAAAATGCATCTAGCTGAAGGGAATGAGAAGATTAAAATTTCATTTAGCTGAAGTTCCTTAACTGGATCTGCCTGTCCCAGATATATCATATTTTAATAAGTGACACAAGAAAATAGGAGCTTTAGGAGAATTTTAAAAAGTCAGCTAACCTCTTCTGTCTGGTTTGTCTATTTCATCAAGCTCTGGAGTAGATTTTGACTTTTCCCTGCAAAAGAAAAAAATAACTTATTTTACTAATTAGCAAGTAAATGAAGTGCAAATGATGAGCAAGAGCATTAAGACTCTGCAGTCTTAAAAAGCTGGGATGCACAATCCCGTTTAAGACGCCCAGAAGAGGCATCACTCTCTTTCTGTGTGAGGTTTAACTGGATTGGGTTTGAATGGAGAAACTGTGATACTCAAAAATGACAAAAAGCGGACCTACAGCATCATACTCACCTGAGAGAGGAAGCGTTCTGAGGGAACCTGCTGGAAAACTCACTGAACCTGCATTGGAGTGTGCAAGACAAGGACAATTAAAATCATTTTTTTTTTTACGTTTTGACAAGCTAGACAAATATCTGGTCTTTAATGGGTACAGGGGGGACAAACTCAGCTTTTCATTGTGGACATGGAAAATACTGAAGTGATAGTTTAAACAGTAGTTTAAATAATGTGTAATAAGAGTTTAAACAGTATGGAATTGGGGGGGATCCCTTCAAGAGGCGGAGCGGCCGGCCCAGTTTAGTGCTGCAGCTGGATGGCTTTGATTTCATAGATGGGGCCAGTAGAAATGACTGGCTTCTCCTTACTGGTTTTGTTCCTGGAATCTCTGCTGTTCCTCCTCCTCCCGCTGCCTCTGCCTCTTTAGAAGTTCCTCTTGTCTCCTTTTTCGTTCAGCCTCCAGTCTCAGTTCCTCCTCCTGCTGCCTCTGCCTCCTTAGAGCTTCCCCTTCCCTCCTTTTTCGTTCAGCCTCCTGCCTCTGTTCTTCCTCCTGCTGCCTCTGTCTCCTTAGAGCTTCCTCTTCCCTCCTTTTTCGTTCAGCCTCCTGCCTCTGTTCTTCTTCCTCCTGCTGCCTCTGCCTCCTTAGAGCTTCCTCTTCCCTCCTTTTTCGTTCAGCCTCCTGCCTCTGTTTCTCCTCCCGCTCCCTCTTCTGCCTCTCAGCCTTCTGCACTTCCTCCTCTGACTGACGGTTCTCCTGTTAATGATGGAGTGAAGGGAGATTGTACCGTGAAACTCCTCATATCAGCTCTTCTCAATCAATCCCTTGTTTCGTACACAGAGTACACTAATACCCATGATGCAATCATTTACACATTTCATTTATTTTACGTATTGGATTCTTCTGTGCTACAGAACTTTCGTTTTTGCATGAACAAGAAAAAAATATTTATTGTAAAGAATGTAAAAACTAAAATGAGAGTAGTGTATTTTTATAATTTTTTAGCATACAGCCCCCTTTTTTTTTGGGGGGGGGGGTGTTTGAATTCTATGTGTGTGCAGTTTGCATGTTCTACCCATGTCATGCAGCTTTCCAAAGACATGCCGTTAATCGGAGTCTCTGAAATGGCCGTAGTGCGTGACTGCATGCGTGAGTGTGTACAGTATGTGTTCCCCGGCCTTATGCCATATGCTACACAGCATGGTCTGCAGTGCCCACAGCCCTAACCAGGATAAACAGTCATACAAAGGCTGGATGCCTTTGTATGACTTACACCAGATCTTACACCAGATCTGCTGTAATCACAGTATAGCAGCCTCACCTCTGTGTAATACGGAGAGTCTGTTTTCGCTGCTTCCAGCTGGTCACGCTGCCACTGTTCCTGAAGCATCTTCTTGTCTTGCTTATATTTTTCCTACACAGAGACGGGGGGGGGGGGGTTCATCATCCAGTTGCCACTTTCATCTTTATGATGTGTAATGAAAGCAGAAAAAGCCATCATTTATTAAACTTTGTTCAACGTTTGGTCAATTCAAAGCTTTTTCATCTGAGGGTCCAAATAGTTACTGAAATAAACGGGACAATTTAATAGATTAATATTCATTTATGAAATTGTCAATGAAGCACTGATTAGTAAAAAGAAATGGGCCTAATGAAATGTGCAGGACAGGGAGTATCTGCAGGGCAGGCAGTATCTGCAGGACAGGGAGTATCTGCAGGACAGGCAGTATCTGCAGGGCAGGCAGTATCTGCAGGGCAGGGAGTATCTGCAGGCAGGGAGTATCTGCAGGGCAGGGAGTATCTGCAGGGCAGGCAGTATGCAGGACAGGCAGTATCTGCAGGGCAGGCAGTATCTGCAGGACAGGCAGTATCTGCAGGGCAGGGAGTATCTGCAGGACAGGCAGTATCTGCAGGGCAGGGAGTATCTGCAGGGCAGGGAGTATCTGCAGGGCAGGGAGTATCTGCAGGACAGGGAGTATCTGCAGGGCAGGCAGTATCTGCAGGGCAGGCAGTATCTGCAGGACAGGGAGTATCTGCAGGGCAGGCAGTATCTGCAGGGCAGGGAGTATCTGCAGGGCAGGCAGTATCTGCAGGGCAGGGAGTATCTGCAGGACAGAGAGTATCTGCAGGACAGAGAGTATCTGCAGGGCAGGCAGTATCTGCAGGACAGGGAGTATCTGCAGGGCAGGCAGTATCTGCAGGACAGGTTCGAGGCCATTGGACTGGCACCCATCTGACCTGTAGCTGACGCTCCTGCTCTCTCTGCCACTTTTCTTGCCTCTGCTGTTCCTCCTCGAGGTTCCAGGTCCAGCGGTTGGAGGAGGTCCGAAGAGGGGGAACCGGCAGCTAATGAGATCAAAGAGACGAGGAGTCACACTTTGGTTTAACGCAGCAGGCTGGTCAGGACAGTTACTGCCCGAAGTTATGTATATGCAGCTCAGGCATCCTGCCACCCTATTTTTGAACATTACCCAAGTACGCAATGATGTCACAATGGTGATCTTCTAACCACTAAACCCGAGGGTGAACCACATCTGGTTTATTTTCAAAGCTGAATAGAATAGAATACTGCATTTTAATTACCTTTGGTGGGTAATATACCCTAGAAAAGTCCCAAGTTTTTGTATCTAAGACGATAAAATTGATCACTAGCTTACAATTTATACCCTCAATTACTTAAAACAGAGCGGGCAGAGTCTCAGCAATTCAATGAAAATAAAGTCTTTTTATTGTTATACAAAATCAGAACATGAACATAAGAACATAAGAACATAAGAACTATACAAACGAGAGGACGCCATTCGGCCCATCGAGCTCGCTTGGGGAGAACTTAACTAATAGCTCAGAGTTGTTAAAATCTTATCTAGCTCTGA
>JAOYFF010000036.1:16795474-16831928 GCA_025773925.1 Cryptomyrus ogoouensis | reverse complement strand
TTCCTATCTGTTAACCAGTTATCAATCCAGGTCGCTACAGTTCCTAAAATACCTGTCGCTTTGAGTTTAAGTAAGAGACAATTAAACGCTTAAGTGAGGATGAGAGATGATCTCTCTTCTCCCAGTGTGAAAATGCAGTGGCCTGTATTGAGGTCATATACACGTAATGCTCAAAGGCACAGCAAGATAAGTGATTACTTACATCTGATATTGCAGATTCTGCACCACCTGCAAAGAAGGAGCTTGTTAGTCTGTTTCTATAGCACGTCATCTTAGTTTTCTCTAGACTGAATATAGTTCAAATCCAGGTCTAATCAAGCTATTAAATTTCTGAAGCTGTAAATAAAGAATTGCTCAAAATAATTCATATTTAATTTTATAATTAAAACCATGCAGATGCATCCATTCATCCATGGCTCTGTGTTGTCTGGAGTCTAGAGATGGATGAATATACAGTCTTGGGCAAAAGTCTTAGCCAGTCAAAAACCCTTCAGCTTAAATGATCTTCATGCTGATATTATGTCTGTCAAACTGTTCTGGCTTAGCCATTTCAAAACCTCTCCTAAAGTCACCCGAATATTTGCAGTAACTATCCAATATAACCATATTATTTGTTGACTCAGCCTCTAGTATACAATGCTTAGCTAGTCAATAAAGACTGCCAAAGACTTTTGCACAATACTGTATACCTACAAATACACATGGATATGATCTTTAATTAGAGAGAAACAATCATAATATGCTGTCACAGTGCAAGTTAGAAAGTGGTGAATTTAAAAAGTTATTAAAAGAATTATGACCTTTTTTACATGGTGAAACAGTTTTTACTCTTGTGCATTACATCAGCAATGTCTGAATCACACTACAAAGTCACTTTTGGTCAGTGGTGTCATGCTGTCATACTTGTCAGTAGATCTGCAGGTTTCAGAGCTGACGTTTAATCACCTCCTGACTAGTAGCTGAAAGCACTAAGCAAGGTAACCTGCTACCGGAACTATTACATCAAAGTGGATATTAAGAAATGAACTAAACACCACCTGCGTCACTCGAGAACCAGTATCAGGCACCCCTGTCTTCTGCAGGTAAATAGCAAGGCTGTGTGTTTAATTGCGAAAGGGATTACAGTGTCACCACTTCAGGACACAAAGTGGAACAGAAGCACATTTACCGCAAAGGTAGGCCCATGAACCTGAGGACAGAATCGTTAGAATAGAATTGTTAGATGGACAAAAGGAGGAAAAAGGTTCAAGTGGAGTATTAGACCTAGAATCCAAAGTCCTAAATGGAGATGTAGAGTAAAAGGGGATAGTAACTCACTGTACCCACAATATTACCTTGATTCTCAAAAAAGTCCGATCTCCTTTTTGAGTTTTTCAAAGAGATGGGATCGAATTCTGCACAACAGAAGGAAACGCAAACAGAAAAGAAATTAGATGCTGCATGCTGGTTACAGAGTATGTACATTTTACAGAAACATTTTTTTTGTTATCTTTTTTACACACTTTTAAAATGTTTTTGTTAAATAAAAAGACATTAAAACATCAAAAATTAAACTGAAGAAAAAGTAAATGCCCAAAATATGAATCGAAAAATTACAGGAAACTTGTCAACTAGATATAAACCTATTCTAATTTATCATCCTGGCCAGTTTGAAGGATCAGTCTACTGACTTCTGCACGTTACCTTTGCTTGTCTTAGTCAGTGACTCATCCCGGAAACCTCCATTCAACCCCTTATATACTTTGTCCTGCAGAGAGGATTACAACATCAGAAAAATAATTCATAAAACATTTCAGTGTAATTTAAATTGCAACATATCGCTTTTAGAAAATATTTACTAGTACAGTATATCCAAAATAGCATCATTTAAAAACACATATTAACACGTCCATTTGCTTTATAAAATCTGTACTTACATTAACAGGCTTACTGCTGACATCTGCAGTTTTGATGGAAGTTTCTGAAGGATCAATAAGTGCTGCATCCATACTGGTCAGATTGATGGTTTTATGGCTTTTAAATGGCAGAGAAGGCAGGTCTCTGTCCCAATCTGAATTAAAAAAATGTTCAAAATCATACAATTAAGGTTGATATACAAAATAATAAAAAATCAGTGAAGGACAGAAAGGCAGCAGTGATCTGATTGTTATCACAGGACAATGGACAAAGTTACAGACCGTCTTCCTGGTCATGTTGCCTACATTCAAAAACATTCTTTTTCAGCCAGGATTACCAATACTGCAAGGCCTGAAACATTATTTTGACCCAAATTCAGCTTCATAAAGCTGTAACTTTGACATTGAATCACACGCATCCTTAAGTACAACAAAAAGTGTGCCACAATCTGCAGTAATTTTGTGGTCGAAACAAATTTAGGGCAATAAGCTGTGTCAATTTATGTAGCAGAATTTGTGAACTAGTTAGTAGAAAACTACATGACTAAGAGCCATAACCCAAAGACTGTTAGTGACACACAGACTAGATGTTCATGTTAATGTCATAAGGATGACCAGAACAAGTTAAAGTTAACAGCTATTAGCTATTATATGGGCAGGTCAGGATGCCTGTCTTTTATGAGGGCAGAGGAGCTCGCTCTGAATATCAAGTATGCCAAGCCCCAGTGGACTTAGACCTTTAGGATAAAGAAGGTTAAAAAGCACTCAGTTACGGAAGTGTTTCCCAACCCGGTCCTTGGGGACCCACAAACGGTCCACATTTTTGCTCCCTCGCAGCTCCCTGCAGGTCCCTGAGGACCGGGTTGGGAAACACTGAGTTATGGCATTATCTGTGTCACTGGCCTGCAGTGTTAGCCGACTTACTATTGTTGCCATGACGCCGGATGTCGATGACTAGACTCCCCTGCTGTAGGGCTTTCTCCATGTTGCCCTTCCACTGCAAATAGCTCATGTCGGACACTGGCTGCCCGCTCACAGTCAGGATCTCATCACCCTCCTGCAGGTGGCACATTTCTGCAGGGCTGCCTGTGGGGCACATCACTGATCAAATCGCTACCACCAGCCACTTCAACAACACTTCCAAGGAGAGCTTCTTCTGTGAACAGTAATGCTCTCGGCACTGGGAGCATGGTGATGCATTTGTATTTAGCTATAATCACTCGTAGTCATTGACAATGTATATGATATACAATATGATAAACAGATAATTGGTATGTTCATTCTGATGTGCACTCACATATTCATATATAATGTGTTTGTTTAATTATAAAAAATAATATATGCAGATTGTAGATATAAAGCAATACTGCAAATCACAGTTTAGTTTTCTCTGTGCTGCTGAACAATTCTCCATAAATTTACATGGAAGAGAAAAAGATAATAACACAGCAAAATCATAATGAATCCTGGCATAGAGAGGCCAAAACAACATCATTCAAGACAATATTCTGAATTATGTGTAAAGAAAATTCTAAGTACAAGACTTGTTGTGCCTTGTATAAGACTTGCATTTTTATGTTTTATAGAAGGCATGCAAAAAATTTTTGGACAAAAAAATCCCTGAGAACACAGTTCTTTCGTTAGCCCGACATCGTAGCCACCAGCCACTCAGAGATAACGAGGTCGTAAAATAAGGTTTACCAGGCTGAATGCTTTTCACATGCACCCCAGTGGAATCCCAGTCAGTCTGGAAGCCGAAGTCACGGCTGCTGTTCGGTCTCTGGTTCAGGCTAATTCTCATCTCACTGTATTGCTCCTGTGCCACAAAAAAAGATGCTGATGATGATTCAGTACCATCCACGCTCTGCATAAAACAGATTCTTCAGTGTAACATTAAGTTTGCCATTGAGTCATATGTCATATGTTACATTACACATGTAAAAAAAAAAAAAACAACCTATTTTAACTCAAGATCTAGTAGTAGCCAGTGTGCCAAGATCTACCAGTTCAAATAAGGAGCCATAGCTATTACTCTGTTACTCTATAGTGTAAATAAATCTATTTCTCTACCCTAGTGGGACTGCTGGCACTGGGAAGAGGCAGCTGGGTAACAATTGACTGCTGTGCTGCTAACTGACTTTTCTGTTCTCGCACTTTTCAGCTGCGTATGGCTGTTTTAGCAGGAAACTCGGTCTTGTAGCTTTTGTGCATCGTTTCAAAATGTCGCTCCAAATCGCCCTTCTTCGGTAAAGCCACGCTCACACTGCATATAAGACATATGGACTTTGAATGTGAGTAAACAAAAAAATAGTCCTCTTCCCACTCTGAAAGGAAATGATGCGTTTTTGATCTTTTGGCTTCTGACATGTTTGCGAGCTAAATGTTTACAGTACTCGATTAGCTGCACACTGAAAAATGGGCGGGCGCAAGTGCATGGATGCTTGCGACGCACTTCACGATCGATTGAGAATTACTCCGCGATCGACTTGTTTGGGTACCCCTGATCTACATGTTTAGCAGCTACTTTTGCCCTAAGGTATGAACTTTTTTGAGAAATCAGGGTCAGCCAGTCCCTGGAGCAATCGGGGGTTAAGGGCCTCACTCAGGGGCCCAATGGTGACATCAGTCTGCCAATCACGATATCTGAGTCTGCAACCTTCCGATCACAGTCACAGGGTCCTACCAGCTGAGCCAAACACTGTCCCCTGTCATTAGTTATCAGATTAAAACTAAGAAAAGGTACACTGTCTAAATACAGGCTCCAAAAGCTTGATCCAGAAGAACTTTAAATACTCACCTGTGAGGAGCTGCTCTCTGAGATACCCTTGGGTGGTGTCACCACTTTAGCCCGGTTAAAATCACTGGCAGTCTGGTGGACACTGTCAACATTGTCCTCTTCCTCATCATTTTCCACTTCTTCGTTGTCACTGGACTGTGAGTGAGTCTCGTCTTCAGGTACCATCACTGGACTATGCTGGCTGGGTCCGGATGATTTCTGGACTCTCTCCCCATTAGGCAATCTGTATGAATCGTCCATCTGAAAACAGCAAATAATAACTATCCAATTTCCTGAGACTACCACTGAGCTTTACCTGGGATGTTAGAGTCTGATAAAGGCCATTGGTATCTTGCTAAAAGGGTCCTGGATTTTTGTTACTAATGCATTCCATCTTGCTTGATGTTTTTCTTCTTTCAATCATTCTAAATGTTTCATAGATCATGTGATTAGTCTTTTGTCACATAGAATTATATATATGTAATATAGTCTTTAATTTTAACAATAAAAAGGCACAGGCCATAGTTTAGCCATAAATAATAATAACAATAAAAAACTATGCAATAGTCATAATGATCAAGCAAAGAGACACAATGTTTCATGGAAGAGGGGACAAGAAGTAGGTCTTTGATTTTTCCAAGTCCTGTTTGAAAGGTTCATCCCTGGAGCCTGACTGAATATGACTGAATATGACTGAATATGACTGAATAAACACACTTACAGTGTAGGATCTTGGCATGTAGGAAACTTTGCTGGACGGGCTCCCAAAAGGCCTGGGAGTAACTACAGATGTGATCCGCAGGTTGTCGGACCGCTGGTAGCTCCTGGGGAGGGTTGCAGTGACCTGAGAGACTCCTGCTTTTCCGTCTGTCGAACTGTCTTTGTAGTAACTGTTCCGTACTTCTGACGGCTTGTCAGTGCATGAATCAGATTTGCTCTCATTGCTCTTCTCTTCAAATGAGCTGTTGGTCCAGCTGGAATGGTCAGAGTTGGTATTCTTGATGGTGCTGGAGTCGGCCCAGGCGGAAAACGGGGAAGGGGACAACTTAGTGGGAGTAGCTCTCTTAGGTATTCCTCCAGTGAGTTTCTCTTCCCGGGCTGAGGACAAATGCACAGGGGCAGATATCTTTGGAAGGTCCAAGGACTTTGCTGGAGCACGTCTGTTTTCCTCCTGCCCAAACGGGGCATCGGCATTCTCCAAGAGGGCACTGGAACCTCCTGAAGAGTGCCTAGCCCATTTCTGTACGTCAGGCACAGACTGGGGCGCAGACTGGGAGATGTTTGAAGAGGCATAGGAACTGTCCACAGTGTAACTGCGGGCCAGAGGATTTCTGAGTTTAGGAAACTGGTCACTGCTATCATCAGTCAGTCTTCTGCTCCCTCTTTGTGATGAAAAAGAAAGAAAGAAATGGGTATATCCATGATCAGAGGAAAGACACTAGTGATCCAGACATTAACTACTTTTCCTGTATCTCTTTTCACATACACATATCTGAGAATATTTAAATAGAATTATGTTTTTCTTTGATCTTCATGATAATTTCTTTTTTTCCTGTACCCTCTCTTGCACAAATCACATATGACCATTTGATTTAAATGTTCTAATGTGCTAAAGTCACAAGACAATAAAAAAAACAGGCTGAAGCTTCAAATTCAACATGAACAAGAAATGTACACTGCAGTAGCCGTACAATTAAGATTCACGCTACAAAAACACAGTAAACCACATATAATCAGTGTGACTGTACCTCTCCTCCTGCATCTCGCTGAAGGTCTTGTAAGTTCTGGTGCCCTGCCCACTGGTGAGTTGCTCAATCTGCTCACGTTCCTCCTTCTTCTTTACGATGTCAGAATTGACACTTCTGCGTCGGTTCTTCCATTTAGTCAGATCCTAAGAAAGGAGGACATGAATTGACTTAATTCATTCAAGAACTCAATAAGGTATTGCGTAACCAAACAAGGTGGGGTAGCGGTCAAGTCAACAAATACATGGGTGTATTGGACTGTTGCTGCAAATACTGGGGTGACTTTAGCAGAGGTTTCGAAATGGCTGAGCTGACACACTTTGACAAACATAATGTCATAGTTTTACACCAACATGAAGATCATTTAAACATAATTTCTTTGACTACCTAAGACTTCTGCACAGCGCTGTATATGCTACATAGCGTTTGCAGAGGAAAAGCTCACATCTTGCCACTTGTCCTCATTCTCCTTGATCTTGCCGCGCATCTCCTGCAGCGCCTCAAAGCTGACCTGCCGCAAAATGGTGGGGTCCTCAACAATGTCACTCAAGGACTTGCTCCTGTTGGATCCACGAAACAAGATGATGTCAAATGACACCGTCCGTTGGCAGGATGTTAAGAGGTCAAGAACAGCAAAGCGGAATATCTTCATAACTGTGCAGAACCTCATGGGTTACAGACTCCATAGCAGTGTTTTCCCAACCCGGTCCTTGGAGACCTCGAGACAGTCCCTCC
This sequence comes from Cryptomyrus ogoouensis, assembly GCA_025773925.1. Lineage (NCBI taxonomy): Eukaryota > Metazoa > Chordata > Actinopteri > Osteoglossiformes > Mormyridae > Cryptomyrus > Cryptomyrus ogoouensis. The sequence goes on along the minus strand of JAOYFF010000036.1, from coordinate 16,824,777 downwards.
CAGCTCCCGGTGGACTGTCTGTGGGCCCCCGAGGACCAGGTTGGGAAATACTGCTCTACAGCAAGGCACGCTTTCCCCTAGCACTGCAGAAATAACTCAGCTTTAACATCACAGTAGTAGCACATGTAGTAGGAGAAAAGCCCAAGTTGCTCGCATTTTTTTTTAGTATCAATTACAAACAATCCATTTAACCATTAAGCCTATGAAAACCTTGGCAATAGCAATAAAATAATATGTACTGTAATATGTACCTCCATTAAGGACTGGTTAGCAGATGAATTAAAATGCGATTTATTTTATTACATGTGTTAATAGATATAATATATGCCAACCCAGAAAGAAGAAGATGACATATTATGGGTTATGAAAGGAGTGATCATCACTACATGTGTCATCCCCAGTCATATTTATGTGATGAAAACACTTTGGTGACCACTGGGCATTCCACTTTCATAATTCATAATTCCGTTCCCCTGTTTGTATGTGTGTGTGTGTAAAATTTGTCTGCCTGTATTGTGTAGGACTGGCATCCTGTTCAGAAAGTATCCCAAGCTTGCATCCAATGATTTATATGGTAGGCTCTATCCCTCCAATAACCGATCCAGAATAAGGCGTTTTTAAGATGGATAGATGATTTCTATGTCCTTCATGATACCAGCAAGCCATGTTCATGATTGATTCCAGTTACTCTGCACCTTCTTCCAACATAATACACCCCCAGCTCGAGGCCAGCAAGGATCAGTCAGATCTGAGTCATTGTAATCAAAATATGAGCACATTCACACAACTTGCACTTCACTGTAACTATAATATTCATCAGCTTCATATCACATATACAGCATGTGCTAAATCATTTATAAGAAGCATTGGTGACTATTCCGCTGATCAGCCCACATGGGCTGACAGCAAATATCACCTGATGTTATCAATCCTCCTGCAACCCAGGTTCTGAACTTTTCTTCTTTTCAATTAATTATTAAACGTTTTAAATTTTTTAATCTTGTGCTTCTTGGCATTATATTGATCCTTTCAAGAGGGTGGGACACCTAACCCATGTCGGGCACTGTGAGCTACTTCAGGTTTTACAATCTACTTTCAAACTGAAAGGCTCCTATGTTTGGCTAAATAGTTCACTTCTTCTTCCGCTATGACTGGCTTGTTTCCTTGATTGAAAGACTCATTCAGCTGTTTCACATTAACATTAGTGACTCATGCATGATTATAGGAGACTGACCAATCAGCACAAGAACTCAGTGCTAAAGTGAAATCCAGGTCCTCTTAATTGAAACGGTAGTTTACAAACCCTTTCGCAGCTCATAGTGTCCCTCCTGAAGACAAACTTGCCATTGTCTGCTCAGACCCAGGGTCATGTGGTTTGGCTCGACTGTCCTATTACCAAATATTCCCACAATACCTCAAAATGGTTTTTAATCAGACGGCTGTATAACATTTTTCAATGAATTTCTTGAAATCTAGAGCACTTAACATAACAGTGTTTACTGACATGACAGCAGGGGTGTAGTTCGAAATTCTGGCCCCCCAGACAGAATGTCTCCTTTGGTCATTATATACATGGTATTAAATCTCTCAGAAGCTTCCCTGTGTAGCCACTGCATTTACTGGGATAAAGAAGTGAAGATAAGGTCCATGCTGCAGGTGTAAATTCAGCAGCTGTTTCCAAAAGCCCTGAAGAATCAGATCTCAGGTCCAAAAAGAAGCAAAATATCTCTTTAAAAAATAAAATCAGTTAACCAGCTTTTGGTAGCCAGCAGGAAAGACACTGCTACACCCTTGGAGATGTATCAGGGACCACGAGGAAGCCACCAAAGAAATAGACCAAACCTGCTCTTAAAAATAAAAGACAGATAAAAAAATATTGTATAGCAACATAAAAATTCACTATTCCTATTTTGATGGAATAAAAACTTTTTAATGTAGTTCGATGATGTTAATGGTGAAATATATTGGAATAGTTTTCCTTCATGAGCTGTTTGCAACATATATTCAGAAGACACCTGAACCTCACTCCTCAGCACTTACAAAAACACAAGTCTCAGAAAGGCGGTGGGGGCCCATTTTCTGAGCAAACTGTTGTGAATGGTGACACCCCCATGCTTACCACCGATTTCAGGCACACCGGAAATCCTGCATACTCTTCTACAACAGCTGATGCTGGGGTTCAAGCATTTAGATTTTCCTGTGTCCTGTATCAGGTGTCAAAATCATAGGCAAGAACTTCTGATGGGATGTAGCTTATTATCACTGGGAGACTTTCTGTTGGTCCTTATGAGAGACACATTTCCTGGAAATTACACATTATCCAGCTCTGTCCTGCGAGGCCAGTGGTTCCCAATCTGGTCCTCGGGGGGGCCAAAGACAGTCCACGATTTTGCAAAAGTGTGGACTGTCTGGCAGGCAGCTGGGAGGGAGCAAAAATGTGGACTGTCTGGGGATCCCCAAGGACCGGGTTGGGAACCACTGCGCTAGCGGAAGCTGAGGAAAAGGCACGCCTGTCCAAGGGACAGATCCCACTTGCTAGGGAAAGCTATTCTATTCTCCCAACGAACTGAAGAGACGAAAACACAGAAGTACAAGGATCTCTGGTAGAGCTACTGTCACTATGCTGCAAGACAGAGTAAATTTCATACAAACAAGACACAATGAGGTTTGCTTGTGTATTTCATTAAAAAATAGGTTGATTAAAAATCAACCTTAGTGAATAGGACAGTAAAATGTTCTGCAGTAATTATTGCGTCTGACAGGTGTTACACAATACGATGCAAATAAGCAAACATGGAGCAGGAGTAGGATCCCACGGCAAAGGCAGCAGACAAAATGCGGAATCGCATTTTCTGTTTGTACTGAGTTGTGTGTGTGTGTTACTTGTACATTGAAGTGAAACAATAAGATGATTGTTAAAGTCTAAATTAATCAGGCAGATGGGGTCACCTGGAGAATGGCTTCTCCTCTTCGGAATCCAAAGCATTGCCCCAACTCCTCCGGTTCTCTTCATTTTGCTCAATGCGTTTCTTTCTCAGTGGCGCCGGAACGTAGGCCAGTGACTTGTCCTTGCTGGGGAGGAACTGGTTGAACTGGGTGCTGGCCTTGGGCTCGACCGTCAGCGAGCGTCGGTACTGGAGCGAGTTCTTGTTTTCTGCCATCCTGGATCCCAGCTCCGCCTCGCAGCCTAGGGGCGAGGAGGACACGCGAAACTGAGCGAGACCAGCAAACACAGTCACTGGCACACCTTGCTGGAGAGATTGAGCGAAACAAGCGGCGGCAGCGACACTGGCACTGGTCTGGGGCCCTCAGACGCCTGCATGCCCCTGCAGACGTCGTGGACAAACCATGAGAAATAGCTTTCATGTTCATTTACGGGAGAGTGTGGAATGTAGAGTACTGTATGGATGTGGCATGAGCCAAGTAAACACACAGAAGCCAGTATGATTCACCAGCAGCGCCCCACACACGAGGGCAAGAGTCATGAATTCTGCAGAAGTCTCTTTGGTCGGGAGATAAATGTACATAACAAGTGTTTTAGAGGAAAGGGCAACAGGAGAATTCTAAATTAATATTAATATTTGACTACTGAGAACAGATCTATTAGCAATCATGTAAACAACAGACTTTAACTGAGAGTACAGATGCAGTAGATTGTTTCTGGTACGTATGGAACTATATACTACGTAGTAACTTATAGTATTATCACTCTGCTGATCACCTCTAGCACACTACTGAAGAAACACTGACAGCAACTCTCCACTAGAGGGCATTATTCATTTAGTAACATGCAGCAGCAGTTCTCAACTGCAATTTGCTCCGTGGCCAGTAATCCACCAGGCAGAGGAACGCTTTAGATATTGAGGAGGTTAATTTGGAAAAATTATATAAGTATATTATCACGTCATTTTCTCGACCTATCACAGTACTCGTTACCTTCTGGAATTCAGTAGGGTAAAAGCTTCACCTATCGCCCCCAGCTCTCTGAGAACAGACAAAAATGATCAATTGTAATCTTTATTGACAACTATGATAGACGCATAACAGGTCAATTCAGTTATACTTTATTATTTATGGACTGATAGCAACTAAATAATTATTGCGAAGTCTATCCATCATATTTTATAAAAAGCAGTCTGATGTAGTGATATTAATATATTAACTGCTATTAAAGCTTATTTTCCTTTCGTGCTGTCATATACCCACCCTTAGATTTACATCACAGCAAAAGATATGTTAGGAATCTAACCTTTCACTTCAGTTAATGAATTATTCCTAAATAGTTCATAGCCAATTACCTCCGAAATAACAGCTTGGGGAAATAAAGGTTTACAGTAACTGTAGTGGTCGTCTTCGGTTGGGAACGTTATTCTTTTTGGCACAATCTAAACATTTGACCACTTCTGTGAAATGAACATTGGTAGACTGTTTTACGCGTTAAAATGGTAGGTTACCAGTCACGGTAAAACAACCATGTGGCTCCCAACGTCCACGTCTTTATTTTCACATTCAAAAAAAAAAAAAAACTTTATTGCTCCTCTGACACATATTCCTTACGGCAGTCGCAAACCAAATAAACTAACTGGAGAAGCACTTTCCTGTATGATATGCTACATACATTTCAAATTATAATGGCAGGTTTAAAACAACATATTCTAACCATTAAATTAAACAAAAATTACACCATTCTGCATAAATGGCGCTTACAGTAACAGCTTACGTTTTGAGCGTCACAGACAACAAAACAGGGTACCTCAGGAAATATATACGACGCAAGGTCGGGGTACATTCTGGAGGGTACGCCAGCGCATTGCATGGCATGCACACACGTACACACACCAATAAGGGGCATTCAGAACCTGGCATGTTCTATCGTTTGAGTAAAAGGGGCATGTGTTCAGGCTCCCTCAGTGCCCCCTCCCTCCGTGTACATGTGTAATGAGCGATCTGTGAGATGAAAATTAACTTATGTGTGCATCACTGGACTGCGAGAAGAAAATAAAGTACGTACAGTAAACATGCACAACACAAGGGGATCAAGCAAACTCAACAAGCAGAGGCAAGATTCACACAATCAATTCTGCAGGTAGAAAGCAACAGCGCTCACCACGGAATGAGCGTCTTGCCACCCCATGACGTGGCAATAATCAGCTGTTTACTCGAGTAACAGAGTTGCCAACTCTCACGCATCTGGTGTGACACTCACGCTTTCAGACTCGCGTTCGCGCAAGAAATCCTGCGGCACATTTATATTATTCCATTATAAAACTAAAATTAGCTGCATCAAAAGCATTGGGGTGGTTTGCAAACCCTACAGACTATTTACAAGTTAATGAAACTGTTACATACAAGTAAATGTGCACGCAGACCTGTCTTTAATTGAAAATTTCACGCCAGCCAATTGGCCAAAGTTGTTGACACTGGAGTCTTGTGGTGATTGTAATATGAAATCACTCCCTGTGACATGATAGCTGTCAATGTGATGCATGTAGACAAAATGGGAGGTGGTCAGATCGAATCTACCTGTGACCACAGTCTTTACTGAACATGGGGTACATTTCAGGTGTGCCCTTTGTGACGGGTCCTGTCGACATAACCTGTCTCCTCTCTGAATGGAAGGGAAACCACAAAGCTGGAGGCCGTAAAGGAATGTTTTACTTGTCAGATCCAAAAGAACAATGTCTGGCACCTTCTCAGTATCAAGCCAGGGCAAATAACTTTGATCCACCCATCAAAATAATACAACTAAAAGAAATTACATACCAGATCAAATTAAAACAAATTGCTTGCTTTGCTTTGCTGTGAAAGATGAGTGCACGTGTATTATAAAACAAGAACAGTCTATAAATTAGCAAACAAATATCCCCAGTATTAATTTCACCATCGATTGATTTAATTCATATGTTCCATCCATGGTACACCTGCCTTATAATCCACAAACGGATCACACCTTCAAGGTCCAAGATCCCTAGACAGTCCAGAAGTGCCGACTAGGACCAGTAACAGGCTTTAAGATGCTTCTCGCAGACCAGTTAATGAATCTATACTGACAACGAAGATCATCAGTGAGTTTCTTATCTGTCAGATTCTACAGAAAACTCAACATACAATCCAACTTGTCAAAATGATTTATTAAAAGGATGATGATTATTATTATTACTATTATTATTAAAAAGGCCTGCTCATCTATAAAAATATGCCTTGTCACTAGCCATAGAGCAAACTGAAGACATTCCAGTTACACCCACCTCTTTCCAAGTCCCTAGCTCCTCCTTATCAGCGAGGACGGCAGCTATTCATAGACGATCAGGGAGAGGCCTGTCATTACCAGCCCAGGCGGTCGTAGGGCACTGGCAAAGCAGCCTTTTATGGTTAAACGTTTGTACCCAGGGCAGAAATTATCACCTGTTTCACACGCTAACCTGTTACACCATCTAATGGCATGCTGACAGTAGGAGCCAAAAAAGAAAATTTTGTCATTCCTATGCAGCCATTGAGCGCCACACCAAAAATGCAAATAGATGTTTTCGGTAAAAAAATCACAACAGGAACGTACAGCAGAGAGAGAGAGAGACAAACGGCGTAGTGTATCATACTGCCGTATTTCACATGAATGTAGCCGTCTGATATATGCCTTTCATTAGCTCATTAAATGGAAAAAAAAAACAATTATAAAGCAAAGTCAAGAATCTTCAATGTGACTTCACAGTGGTTTTAATATATATGGGAATATATTTCTTAATTTGTTTGTAAACGTGTTCCTTAATTTTTAAGCACATATTTTAACTTCATATTTTCCCCAAGTACCATGACGGTTTACAGGGTGGCATTCAGAGAAAGTATTTGTACTCGTTCTGTGACATATGATTTCCAACCTTAAGACGATATGGAGGGTCAGCACTATACCAAAGTAAAGTTAAAAGTCTGCTGAAACTGAATTAAATATCCAGTATCAAACATATAACACATTGCAAAGGCACCTATATATCTAATGCTAATCCTATAAAACTCTTTCAACATCAAATAAAACACCCAGTTAGAAATTCTCTAGCCTTTTCTACAGTGACTATAAAATGTCTTATTACAAAATACATAAGAACTGAAACCACTAAAATAGGACAACGCTGCTGAACTGTATGGGGTTCCTTGACACATCTTTCTGTCACACTGCAATTTACACAAATTTTCAAATGCAAATACGCACAGACGAAGGAGATAAGTGAAACATCTTTACTTTCTATACCTGTGAAGCAGCCAGCTCTTCTGTGAAGGACTTGCTAACGTACCAATCAGATTCATCTGGCAAACTATACAAAATATTAACACTACCAGTACAGAAACTCACATTAAAATGATTCATTTTATTGTCATATATATGACAACAATTATATTGCCTTGTTATTGTCCCATGGACAGTCTGGAATCCCATGACATAAATCAAGAAATTACTTTGAAATGTTTGACATGTTTGTTCACTCTGGTTCTTAGAACTTGAACTCTGTGTACCTGTATATTCCTCAGTGTTACTTAAAAATGGGAGGGCGTAGCACAGTGTTTGTGACAGAGTAGCAAATACTTTACTGCCTGACTGAGCTGGTTTCACTGGCCAGACGAATTAATAGTTCGAGCAAAAAACAGGAACACTGCAGTAATTCACCATGTCACAATAACAGCAATTTGGTCAATGATAAAGTAAAGTCTCACATGCATACAATTCATCCCTTTGTGTCCTCAGTAAAATGCATTGTAACTGTATGATAACAATGCTCCTAAAGTCAAACAAAACTCGACCAGACCCGAGGGCCTCTGTTCCTCTAATCTCACTTAAAGACACACCTGTGAAAGAGCTGGACAGGTTGATCAACATACCATGTTGTTTCATGGGAACCTATTCAATGTTGTGTAAGAACCAAGCACTAAAATGAATTAAAGCTGTACCTGAAGACAAAATCGTTATTGTGAATATTGTTTTGCGAATAACCTTCTGTGTATAGGCCTGCCACATGGGATATGCTGTTGAAAATCGCCTCAGTAAATTATCTTGTGTTCTTATAAAAGACTACAACCCCAAGATATAATGATCTCTTGCCTTATATGTTATTAAGAAGACAAATTTCATTGTTCAAGAGGAACAGACAAATTCTGATAGTGACAGACTGTCAGACTATTATTCTAACTAGAAAGTTATTCTAACTAGAAAACACTGAGGTGAAGGAAGGTTTTGAAATTTGCTTGCTCTGCCATAATTTAGGAGACTTACCTTACAGCAACTTTGGTGCCAATACCATGCAGATCAGACGCAGGACATAAACCGCGCTCCTGTCAATCCCAGCTCTCCACAAGCCTCAGAAGGGGGAAATGCTCACTCAGTAACTGGCTGGCAAATACGGGATAGGCTTCTTTGTACATAAAGTAAAGACGATCGGAGCTGGAGGTGGGTCAGAGCCGGAGGGGAGGGGCATCGGAAAAAACAAACGGACACAAAAAACAAAACTGAGAACAAGACTGAGAGTGAAGGCCTGGGGAGTAGCAATGATAGATAGTGAGCCCCTGCCCAGAGCTATGCAAAGCAGCACACAGAGACACACACACACACACACACACACACAGACACACAGACACACACACACACACAGACACAGACACACACACATACACACACAGACACACACAGACACACGCACACATACACACACAGACACACACACGCAGACACACACACACACACACACACAGACACACACACAGACACACACACACAGACACACACACACAGACACACACACACACAGACACACATACACACACACAGACACACATAAACACACATAGACACACACAAAAACACAGAGACACACACAAACACACACACGCACAAACACACACACATACACACACACAAAGACATGCACACACAGAGACACACACACAAACCCACACACACAGCCCCTGGCATTTCACACCCAGAAACTTTAACCGCCAAAGGCTATACATAGGGGTTATACCCAAATCTGAAGAACAGACATTAAATTATTCTGCAAATTTGCAATTCAAAATATGCATACCATACAGTCATCAAATGCTACCATTAAAGGAAAGTGAGTGAAAAAATATTTGAAATTGACTATTTGAAAATTGAGGTAGTTTGCTGTCATGCCGGAGGTTATTTACAGAATATGAATATGAATAATTTAGCACTGGAAATTCAAAATATATAGATTGTTTTAAATTGTAATGAATAAGTTTCGTCTCAAATAGAACCTCAACGGTGTATTGCAATAATATTTTTGTTGGAACAGAAATGAGGCTGGCAGAATGTGAAGGGCAAGAAACACCTTAAGTTCAAACAATAAGTGTTGCTGGTTCAGCCCCTGCCATTGTCTTAAATGGCAGCTGCAGGTGGTAAGACATCATTCCAGCCAACAAAAAGCTGTCATCTGTGCATGCAGAAAAGAAAAAAAACATATGGGTTTCTCCACCTATTTCAGACACACCCAGTTCTATTCAGGCAGTGTCATTGCTTTACTATGCAGGAGTGTGATTTAGCAGACTCCGAAGTATCCATTTAAAAATAACAGCACATTACAACTCTATTTGTCATATTCTCTCTATAGCAACAACACACACACACACACACACACACAATTCAGTGTCATGACATAACTTCAGTGATACCTACCTGTAATATTGCATTCTTTCGAGATTGTGTTTCTATGCTTCTGACCTCAGCTTCCACACCTAAAATGTGTGCATTGCAACATCTCTTCCCACTCTAGTGAAGGTTGAAGCATTGGTCATAGGTCACACCTTTATTATCAGATTTATTGCGAATGAGCCATAATTTCGTGCTACCTGCAGCAATAGGACAGCTCCGTCACGCCATATTGCATTACGTGTTTCCTGCACCGAATATAGCTGTTCTCCCTGCCAATCACACAAGACTAAACTTTCTTCGAATTAGACTGAAACATTTTTAACCCAGAAATGATTACACAACTACAGCAGCGTTATCATTCACCACATTTAAGAAATGCACATGATCTCTAATAATACATGATGGGTCATGTTAAGTCTTTTGGCAATGTTGATATTCCTGGAGCCTGTTCCTGACACTGTGACATACCGTGAATACTGTGCACATATATATACTTTTAAAAACGACTTTGTAAAATAAAAGCTTTAGTTTGTAAAATAAAAACTGTATACCTACTTTTGGCTCGCCTTGTATATTTACTGATTTCAGTCCTTTAATTCCAATTTCCGAGCCAGGAATCATAGCGTGGGTCAGTCCCATAACAATCAATTGATTGAAAAGGGACACTCAGCAAGTCAAAGGGGGTGGCGCTCAGATACCCTCATTTATATTTACAAAGAAATAGCCTACTATTAAATATCGATATGCCTGACATGAGAGAGCGCGCGCCCGGTAACATCGCCTGTGTAATACAGAATGTACAGCGAACAACAGAAAATATTCCAAATTCAATGGATCGCGTTTTGAATCAAAACTATAAAAACTATAAAATTGTAGTCCTGAATTGAAACTATTTTCTATACTATTGTATAATTAGTATGGTTTGCGGGAAGTTAAAAGTGTCTCGTATAATGATCTGAAACCATGCTAATTTAAAAATATACTGGAAAGACAAATGCATTTGCTGTTACGGCAGTGGGAATTAAGTTCCTTGAACGTATTTGAAACGGGAAATAGAACATCCACCAGAGACTAAGATTCATCAAGCATTTTGCAGTTAATGAAAACAGAAAGCGTTCCTTAGATTTTATATATGCATTAAAAAATATATATTTAAAAACTGTCCAGTGGATTTTATTTTATTATTGTTGTTTAACCTTTATAATAGAGACATATTGACAAGTGAAGGAATGTTCATGAGGTCAGCAGGGGTGTAAGCATGAATATTCTGACTTTCTAATCAAACCCAGGTTTGATTTTTGGCTCAGAAGGGGTAAATACAAACATAGCAGTTAATCTTGTTTCTTTGCTAGTATAATGTCTTCCCTCGTTTACTGAACTCCTGCAGCCTGCAACACACAACATTGACCTTTGCCATCCATATTATCAAAGGAGCCATATCATAAAGACAGTGATGCTGTACACATTTACTCTGTGATCTTCCAGAGAGTTTATCGAACAGTAATCATCAAGACATGCGGAAGCAGTTTCTTAAAAATGTTTATTACTACCAACTCATAAAGAACAACAATTTAAGCTGCAATAAAAGTTGCTGGACTAAAATAACAAAAAGTATGATTGAAATATATTTAACATCCATCAGTTGAAAATACTGTGAACTTAAGTAAATTTACTTGTGAAATAAACAACAACACAGCAACTCATCCAGATAAGTGGACAAAGCAGATTTTGCTGTATCTTAATCACATTTATTCACATATTTATAAACATATTGTCATGAATTTGGAAATATTACACCCAAAAGTCTGACTGGAAAGCTGCAGGATACATTTGTCGTGCGTATGGCTCATATTATTAAACGGAACATAAGCATAGGAAATAAATTTTAGCCTGTGATTGAATGCCAGCAAGAAGGCGAGCTTTAGCAGGACGGCGGCCTTTGTGGATGTCATGCTTTTCGCCCCCCCAAGGGGGGCCAGTGAGATTTTGCACTGGACTGTGGTCCAATCCTGAGTCACACTACAGCACCAATGTGTTGATCCAAAAACGCCCACACAGTGGGAACAGGCTCTGGCTGTGGTCTAATGAATGGGGCTGTTAGCCACAAACTGCTGACTAGTCACAGTCGTTTGGTATCAGCACCTGAAATGCCCTTATTCTCAGCCCAGCTCCTCCAAACACAGACTCTGGTGGTCAGGTTCTAGGTACAGCTGTATTTCTGTATATTAAACTGTGATTTCTCTAACTTCGTCACCATGAACACCATTTCTGTAAAATCACTTGGATGTGTTTGTTCTGATAATTAGTCTGAAGACTTTCACCCTTCTGGATCCTCGTCAGACCACCCTTCTGACTGTTGTAGACGTCCTGTGATCTTTGTCGTCTGTTCTCATCCTCTTGGCCCTATCTTCCGCCATCAACACAGTGAACCACCAGATTCTCCGTTCCACTACAGTATCTGTACTGTATCTATGTATCAGTATCTGTACTATCTGGTAGGTCCTTCCAAGAATTGTGGGGAGAAGGTATATCTAAGTGGCATCAGGTAACAATTGGTATGCCCCAAGGTTCGGTCCTTGGCCTTCTCTTGTTCTCCTTGTACACTACCTCTCTAGGGGTGAACATTCAGTCGCATAGCTTAGCCTACCACTGCTATGAAGATGACATCTACCTGACCTTCAATGAAGAGGACACCACAGTCTTGGCTTGAATTTCTGTATACCTCACTGACTCGATGAGGGTTTACCACCTGCAGCTGAACTTACTTCATCTCTAGTCAACCAACTCCACCACCATGGTGCCACTGTACAACTTGGGTAATGAAAGTTGTCTCCATTATAGGCTACTAGGAAACTGTGAGTAAATATAGATAACCAGCTATCCTTTCCTGACCTCATCACAGCTATCTCCCAATCTTGTAGATTTACTTCGTATAAGGTCAAGAAGATCAGATGTTATCTGTCAGAATATGCAGCTCAACTCCTTTTCCAGGCACTTGTCATTTCATGACTACTGTAACTTTTACTGACAGGGCTGCCAGCATGTACTGCGAAACCACTGTGGGTTATTAAAAATGCAACAACACGTATGGTATTCAGTCAGCTCAAATCTGTCAGAATATAATGCACACCTCCTTCTTCAGGCATTTGTTGATTCATGACTAGATTAGTGCAACTTTTTACTGACAGGGCTCCAGCACGTGCTGTGAAACCATTGTGAATCACTGTGCTTAAAATGCAGTAACACATCTGGTACTCAATCGGAGCCAAAACACTCTCAAGTTACATCTCCTTTTCTCTCTTCACTGGATCCCTAAAGGCACTTGCAAGTTAAAGTACTTGGTGCTCACTTTCAGAGCTATTACTGGGATGTCACCTACACACGGAGTACTCATTAGGACCTACATTCTGTGTCACTGTCTGTGGTCAGCAATGTCGGCTGACGATCTCTTCACCACATGAAAGGAATTCCTATATTAGACATTTTCGTGTGTGGTTCCTTGATGGTGAACGAGCTACCCATCCACAGCTGGTCAACATGGACCCTGAAGACCATCAAGAAATCTCTGTCTTTTTTGAAAATACCTCAGCTAACTCACCCTCCTCTGATCTCAGCTTGTTTACTATTCCTGTGTTATGCCATCACTTAGCAACACTTTTCTTGTATATTACATTTGTCTAATAGGAACCAAGTTCTCCTGGTGCTTTGATTTTGACTAGCTTTTCGAATAGATTAAATTGATGTATATATATCTCAAGCTAAACCTAGCAGGACTAGGACTTTTGGGCCGGTTAAATATAAAGTACTTTGTGACAATGACTGTTGCTAAAAGCACCAAATAAATAAAACTGAATTGAATTGAGTTGAAAACTTGTAGCTAGTTAGCTCGTTGACAGCTGTATAGAGTAGGATTATGTTGCATTATCTGCATTGTTCGTCACTTTGGACAAGTAAATAAATGTAACAGTTAAAAAAAGGCACATCCTGTCCGAAGGGGAGACTCCATAACAGAATAAACTGCACAAGCCTATTTAGTTTTTCAGTGTTTCAAAATCTGACATAGCAAATTTCAGGTTGTTTGTGGAGAGTATTAAAAAGCCTTTGGTTTGCCACTTTTGGTTCTTAGTATTATAGTCTTAAATTCTTCAGCCTTTTAATGACCTCACTACATTATTACAGCCTTCCTGCAGTCAACAGGTTTTACAGTTTGTCTCTACAGTTTATAGCCTTAAACATACCCATGTCATCACTGATTACCATATATTACAAAACAGATAAACATTTCTATGTTTTGATCTGGACCTGTACTTTAAGCAAAAACACACTGAACATACATTCATACACACAAAATACATTGCACACATTTAATAAAAGAACCTGGCATGAATGATACATCTTCTGAATCACCCTCGAAACCATGTGGTGAATTTCTATACAATTTGAATAGATCACAATCAGTTAGCAGACACAAAAGTTGATTTATGAGCGACTATTAAATGCATATATGTTCCGAAGGGGATGGATGTGAGGATGTTTCACAGCATACAACAAGCAAAGCAGGCTGAACGGGATGATCAGTCTGGGCTCGTACCCGAGCTTCTTGCACTCCCTTCATAGGGAGCCAGGTTCTCATAACAAATCAGCACATACAGTACTTGTGGAAACATCGCTGAGGCGTTAAATACACACCCTATTACTTTCTCATCATTATTATAGCTCTCAGACAAAATGTGAACACATGATACCAACTGTAGAGAAATTCTGAATGCATTTATGATGCATACACATACAAATGTGTAGACTTTAATTCAAACAAGCACCAATTGTTCATGACTAAATTAATTTTAAATTCTAAATGAACTGAAATGAAGCTAATCATGTCCTATTTTAATCTAATCTACTTTAACATTCTGATATCTTAAAATGTAAACATATAAAATTTCTATAAAACTTCCATTCATCTTCTAACCACTTACCATAGGCAATGATGTGGGTAAATACTGTTCAAATAATACAAATATTATTATTTTAGATCTGATATACATTTAGAGATAATAGATAGACGCAGAAATAATGTTAAATAAGTTTTTTACTGGAGAGCAGAGTGCTACAGTGATGCAGAAAGTCAGCAGAGGCATTAATTTGTAAAATACTGACCCCTGCTGTTCATTCTCAGCTATACATTTCTAACCTGTGCTTATGCCATCGAATCATAAAAGAAGCCTATTTTATAAGGAAATAATCATATAAGACCAGCCGCAAGTATAACTCAAAACAGGATTGGCTGTTTTCTTAATAGTCACAATTACAGTCTATAGTTACCCTTTTCACTTTTTTTACACCTAATTTATAATACTTTTACAGCGCCGCTTAAAGATGATGCCCCCCAGTGCCACTGTACTTTACATATCTAAAACTTGGAGGAAATAAAGAGACGTCATAAAAGTTAGCTAAAATATATACATTACATACATATAATATATTGAACCGTTACTTGTTCCTCTAACACTTAAGGCGGAATAAGACCCACAAATAAAATTACATTCAGTTCAAATAAGCGCATACTATAGAGCAGAACTTCATTTTGTTACACAAGGCGATTCTGGAGACTGGGGATTCTGATGATGGCAAAGATGTTTTTATTTATTTGTTTGTTGGTTTATAATGTAGCATCATTACCAAGTCATTCTTCAGAAAGTTTGCTACGAGTGGATCTGCTGACAGAGTATGGCTGCTATACCAGCCTCCTGCTGTGTAAAAGGCAATTTTTAAAAATATTTTTTATAATTTCCTTCAGTTGGATGGGTATTCATTTTAATTTTAATACTATTTCAAGAGAGAAACAGATTTTTTTTCTTAAATCTATGATTCGGATACCTAGTTTGCCCGGAAGATATCAGACATTAATATCTGCTGCTGTGTGCAAGTGTTGTGCACTTAGAGAAACAGTCACATTAAAAAATGTCACAACTTTAGACATAAAGTTAAATGACTTTAGAAAGTACAGATGGTTAATGTTAAAATAAACCAGGGATAAATGGCACAGCAGAGAAATCACACAGAAAGGAGTCGTACCGACTGCTAACATCCACAACCATGCCCCAGATTTCTTAAAGTTGCATTGAATACAAGATTCAAAATACAGACACTAGTATTTGGCATCAGATGAAAACGCGGTTCGGTGCCCATCGGCATATGCACCTTTTGATGGACTGGCAGTCTATCAAGCGGTACCCTTGCCTAGTTCTCTACATTTCTGCCTTAAACTGTCTTTTGGAAGGCAGAAATGAGCATCTATTGGAATTCATTCCGGAGATTTAGTGGGCAGAATCTGGCACTCTCTCACTGTCACGGCCCAAATTGAAGTCATGGTTAGGCAATTCAAAGTATCACACTTTTTTCGGGGGGGGGGGTGTTTGCATCACTGCAGACTAGTACTGAATGCCAGTGTCTAGACGGTAGCCTGTTCAATTCCCACGGCCAGAAGAGCAATCATACCACTGTTGTGAAGTTCAGCCAGACCTAG
This sequence comes from Cryptomyrus ogoouensis, assembly GCA_025773925.1. Taxonomy (NCBI): domain Eukaryota; kingdom Metazoa; phylum Chordata; class Actinopteri; order Osteoglossiformes; family Mormyridae; genus Cryptomyrus; species Cryptomyrus ogoouensis. Next base: position 16,808,596 of record JAOYFF010000036.1, on the reverse strand, counting down.
CATCTCCCAGTAGAGCGGCATGGGACACAGATACCAAACAGATCCTACATACCTGCACTAACACAAATGAAGAATGAAAATATAACCAAGATTAGCTTTATTGTTTTTTGGTGGGAGAAGTAGAACACAATGGCACTCAATTAAGTTAGTGATATAAATTATACCATACACAAATACACGAAAATATTTTGTAAGCGTGGATTCTGAATGTTTTAGGTAGTCAAAAACTTTTCACCTGAGGTATACAGGTGAAGTGACACTGTACCACTCCAAAATTTAGCAAAGAGATGCAACTAGATTACATACAGTACATCTTCAGAGGAATCGCCTTTTCCCAAAAACATTTCAAAAACTGTATTGTGCACTTCATATTATATTCTGTTCTTTAATCTGAATTTTACAGAACTTCTCTGTAATCTTCGGTTATTTGTTTGTATCACCATTGCAATCCAATTTATAAAAAAAAAAAAAAATTATAATTCCTTAAGTGTTCAGCACTTGAGAATGGTCGGCAGTAATGCTCTTTCAGCTCAGGAAGGGAGCCAGGAGCCTCACGCTTTGGAGAGGGCCACTACAGTGAAGCGGAGCTCCTCAGGGTCGCGGGCCATGAATCTCTTACAGACCACAGTGGCATCCTGAAATGGAAAAGACCATTAAGTCACTGCGCTACTGGCAGGTCATTGTCTGAGGGTGAAGAAAAGGGATAAGGTATGTTTCTTATGAAATGTTAAAAGAAAATCGACTGGAGTTCTAGGGTAAAAAGCTGTTACATCAAACATCAAAACACATGAACTGGTTCTGCTGTTGTGGACTGAAAGGGAAATTGTATAATTAACTTCAAGGAATAAATATCTGTGATAGGAAGGCTGGAGCGTGAGATGCATGCAGTTTTACCTCTAGGAAGTTGTCCTCTGTGGTTTTCCCATGCAGAACGGGAAAAGGCTTACGGCCATCTAGGAGAAATAACACAGAAAAACGCTACTTTTGCAGTATTAGAAGAATGACGACCATCAAACAGTACTGTATGGACAGTATACATTGGCTCAGTCCCCTGCGTTTACCATTGTTCGTTTACTGTGAAGAACAACTAAGCATAACTTTTAAAAAGATTAGAACTAATCAACAACCAGATTTACTAAGCAGAGCAAATAAGTGTGAGGGTGTAATCAATCAATTAAATAAATCAATGAATTAAGCACCAATGGGAGCGGCCAGTTCTAAGTCATCTACTAAAAATAAACACAATTTATAAACAAAGATGCAGTCAGTTAAACAACAACCGACCCAATGTACCAAGGGCAGCACAAAATAAGACGGGTGCCCCCCCCCCCCCCCAGAGTTAAATAATGACACAATATGCAATAAATTTTCTACTGCAAACCTTAGTAAACCACATTGTGTGATTCATTGAAATATACCCCATCCTCAAATTCTGCGCTATGAAAGTAAACCCCAAGAAATGCAAATGCAATATGGCTGGTGGCAAGACAAACTCTCCGTGCTTCTCCACCGCCAAGTTTTCACTGTGCGTGTTTAGTAAATCCCAACAGCACCATTTTAATGATTAAAGAAGGTCTACACTGGCATAAACGGTTAGTTACAGTATTCTGGCCACAAAGCTCTACATTTAGCCAGAGAGATTCAGTCGTGCTACCTTCATGGGACCTGTGGTCTATCAAAGTAAAACATATGAACTATGAATAGGCACAAAATAAATAATTTGACCATTTAATCCTTAGTTACACTATCAAGCACTTTTTGACGTGTCGGTGGATTCAACTTAATATGATTACTCTTGGTGGCATCAACAAATGAATGAAAAGGGTAACAAAATCAGGCTGAAGTATATAATGTCCCTTCTGTGGCTGGCAGTACTTCTGTTTTGAAACTTTGGGGCTTCTGGCCCCAAAGTTTTAAACGCCTTAGAAAAACAGAAAGAAACATCATGGAAATGCAATAAATTGTGTTTTTTCTGAATGCTGTGTTTTGTGACTGAGACAATGTATTAAGTTCATACAGAACTGCATACAAAAAAAAAAAACTACATCTCCAATAGCAAGTGGACAGAAAAAATGAAGCTGATCTTACCCAGTTCATAAAGGTGTCCTCCCACATTCACAAAGGCAATGAAATGCAAATCCACTTTTTCATCTAAACTTGGGGCCTAAGAAATTATAACAGAGAAATAAAAATATACAATGTCCCCTTACATGTATGTACACCAGCTATAAATTTAAAACAATTAGGGACCTAAATTTATAAACAAATGTAAAATGACAAACATTTATAGAATGGGAAGTCCAGTATGACTCAACTATTACATAATATATACAATATCATTAATAGTCAATCAGTTAATCACAGATCTTTCTCAAGATCATCTAATAGTAGAAATGGCAACATAAGCATGTAAATCTGCAGCACTCACCTCTGTCTGTCCTTCCTGCGCACTGGACTCGTGCGTTACACGGATACTCTGAAACAATCCAACATGCCATCATTGTGTGACCACAAAGTGTCAGAGCTGATATACAACAAGCACGACATCTGCTGCAGAAATTAAACAGCTGCCCCTATCGCTGTGTCTAACTGTGTGTGCAAAAGCAGTAAGAGAAGCACACCTTCCTCACGGCAAACTCACAGCAGCATAGCTCATAAACAGTACTCACTTCATCTCTCTCAAGGAAGGCGGCCTTCTCTTCTGGACTCATGGAGCTGGACTGGTCAAGAAACTTTTTCAAGGCGGAGTCGGGTTCTGCAGAAGAAGAATTGCTGCACGTGAAAACCGACGAAAATAAGCAGAGATTCTTAAAACGGCACAGATGGCTACATTGTTCAGGCACTTTTGTGGGCTGAACCAGGAATAATACCTTCAGTGTTTAAATTCAACACACTATGATACAGTGCCCCACAAACACTGGCACTTACCAAATTCCAGGACGCCTTGGTTATTTGCCACTGCGTGAATAAGGCCTATTGTTCCACAGGCATTGCCTATCGTTTGCTTCATGAAATAAACCCCGGGACTGACTTCTTGCCCCTGCAGCTTAATTTTGGCCTCCTCCTCCAGTCTGAAGGATTCATACTGGGTAGAAAAGAGGGATTAGATCAATAAATGGGATATTTTATAGATGGCATCCAAATTCAGTGCTTCACCATCACTAGAGTAACAGGTCAGTTAGAAACAGGTCTGCTGCACAATCCCAGAGAGACATCAAGGAGATGAGCAAGAGAAACTCCTTCCAAGACGAAGCTTTTCTTCCCTCTAAGTAAATAATTTGGCCCAGGCACCCTGATGTGCACCCGGCCACGTATAGACGACTGTACCTTCTCTGTGACAGGGAAGAGAAGCAGGACCGCACACACAGGCCTCGGTACCATGCTGAGGAGCTCGGGTTCGAGACCATACACATCTCCAAACTGCCAGGAGGGCAGCAAACCCAGCTGCCGCAGAAACTTGAGACAGAGCACACGGCCATATGTTATCAATCCTTACATAGAATTTAAATTTTGTTAACCTAAATATTTATACCAATGAGCAAGTCAACTAACATAAAGATATGACCAATAGGTACCCCCCGGATTCGTGCAAAGATCTTAATTCAACTCTACCAGCAGAAAAAAGTAACATTACTACTACTGTTATCTGCATCGATATTTTAATTACAAATATCGGTCTGAATTATTGCCTTGATTTTTCTTTTATTACTGTTTTCGTTGCCTTGTTAACTTAAACATCACCACATTCATTACGTAGCAGCTCCACAAAAACACACTTACCATCAGTGATCTCGAAATAAAACGTAACTGCATGCTTGTAACTTTAATCCGGCATGAAAGCATGAGCACACTACGGGAATCTTCCTGTAAGTGACTATTACCACATAAATGGTCTCCAGCGAAATGTGACACAAGGCTGCCGTCTCTATACCTCGTATCTGAGCAGAGATGCACAGATTTCTCAGGACGGCGGCCAGTTTAGCGAGCAGCTGCGCCCAGCGCTCCCCACCCAGGGCACACGCCTCTCGCCATATCGCAACGTAAAAACGCTCCTTAATGTCTGCAGCATATTCATCATATGAGCCGAAGTACGGCCTGAGTTTCAGATTTACTCACTTGGTTCATAACCTGAAAAAGGAAAAAAAAAACACCATTAGCCATTGTTCCCCACAGACCCAGATTTTCATAGCTAGCGAGCTACCTTTGTAAAAAAAATGTAAATAAAGCAACATGTTTTAAAACATACATCGGGATTTGCTTCCAGCGGTAACCAGCGTTGTCCCTCCATTTAGCCCTAGTTATAACTGGTATGATTTAGGCTAGCTAGTTAATATATATTATTAAGGGTTCACTTTAGTCGGGCTGCCACTTGACAGATCTCTCACGCTTCCGCCTCTGCACACTGAGCTCGAAGTTGAAATACTTAAGGAGGGGTCGTGTACTTTAGTAAAACAGTATATTATAATTAACACAAAACAAATAAGCACAGATGACAAAAAATGCTGAATTATCCTAAACAGTATAATATTCTATGCTGTGCAAATGCACAGTAAAAACAGCGCCGTGTATTTCTAGAATTTAAAACACAATTCCCCCTATCAAATGGACTATGCCGTGTCAGAGGGAGCGGACGAGCGTCCCCGCTACCGGAGTGAATCAGCATATCCGTCATTAGCAAAAGAAGCACTAGGTGGCGCGATTGAAACGTCAGTCGGCGATATCGAGCTGCTGCACGTTACCAATATACAAGGGGAATCTGCATAATCGAAACCATACTCTGATAGTGAGTTTGTGAAGACATGACATTCATCACTACTTGGTGAATAGCTGCATATTGATGAACTGCACTGAATGTCACCTTTCTGTAACATGTTATTTTGTTGTTTTTTTTTTTTACCAAGTATTGTTAGTCTTGCGTTATACCAGCAACCCCAATTGGAATAGCACCACAAATGCATTGTAGTTGTTTTGGGGGTTAGTATATAGGTACAAACATTTTTCATGAGCCATTTCATTAGTAGTTTTTGTACTTTATCACAAGTGCGCGCCTGACCCGGTCCTCGCCCATGCGGTGGGCAGCCTCCTGTCACGTACAGCCACGCCTCCTTGGGGCATGGAGGCTCCTCCCACCGCTCGTGCGCGCCTGACCCGGTCCTCGCCCATAGGGTGGGCAGCCTCCTGTCACGTACGGCCACGCCTCCCTGGGGGGGTACAGAGGCTCCTCCCACCGCTCCTGCGCGCCTGGCCCAGTCCTCGCCCATGCGGTGGGCAGCCTCCTGTCACGTACAGCCACGCCTCCCCGGGGCACGGAGGCTCCTCCCACCGCTCCTGCGCGCCTGGCCCGCTCCTCTCTCATAGGGTGGGCAGCCTCCTGTCACGTACGGCCACGCCTCCCTGGGGCACGGAGGCTCCTCCCACCGCTCGTGCGCGCCTGACCCGGTCCTCGCCCATAGGGTGGGCAGCCTCCTGTCACGTACGGCCACGCCTCCCCGGGAGTCCGGAGCCCGAACCGGGCGCTGCTCCTATTAGCGTTTTATAACAAAGCGGAGCTCTGAGTGCGAACGAGTCCGGACCGCAAAGGAAGTACATTCAGACGGATTCACTAAAATAAACGCTCTTGCAAACCTAAATATAACAGTCCAAGTAGCCGAAATATTTATTGGGACAGATGGCTGTAGGATGCAAACGGCGCTTGTTATGTATTGCAGGGATATTTACATGGGATGGAAATAAATAGTCCATCTATTGGACAGCTTTGGTTTTCCATACGTTTTCAGCAAATGCAGGCAAATGACTTTTATTAGAAAATAACGGGCACATTTTATCTTCTGAAGTTCTTTTAACTGTGTTCTAGCTCTGGGAATTTTTAGTTTGCTTATTTGGCAGTTATTTTCTTTTTGGAAAATTCAGACGGGGTTTTGTAGTTAACTGGCTGTTTCCACTTGCTGCAAAGCCAACAGACAAATGCCTTAATACGAGTATATGTGCTGGAACCGACTGGAGAGATGGAGCCCGCAAAGAACCAGGAGGTCAAAGGGGATAATCCCCTAAAGACAGACAGGAGGTTCATGCTTTGGTATATGGGATGGTCTCCTATGGACAAACGGACTACGCTGCCTATGCTTCCGTGGCTCGTTGCGGAGATCCGGAGGAGAGGCGAGAGAAGCTCCGTGGGTCCGGCTCAGCCCAGGGAAGTGGAGCTGACCGTCGCACCGCCTTTCATACGATGCGTCCCGGCCAGATCCAGCAACGTTTCCGTGTTTATCTTCGAGCATAAAGCGCAGTTTGTATCAAGGTTCATTCACAACAGCCAAGACCACACGTACTTCGCCTACCTTATTCGGAGCCAGCCCGACGACCCCGAGTCAGAGATGGCATGCCATGTTTTTAAGGCGTGCCATCCCAGCCAGGCAAGTACTAATAGTTGTATACCAGGTGTATTCTTAAACTTTATAAAGCACAGCGTTCCCAATAAATACATACACCGCGTCCTTAATGTTGAAATAAGATACCTGTAACCTGGAAGAACACACCTTAGGAGTCCCGTGTGGTTTTAGGAGTTCAGTATGACCTTACTGTGAGGTTCACAACACAATGAAAGACGTCGCAAAACATTTCTGCACCACGATCTGTAATCGATAATATGTAGATAGTTCACAAATCACGAAAAGAAAAAAACACTGAACTGTCGCTGCGCTGATGGATTTCACTAGAGAGATTGTGAGGGGTTTGGTCTGCATCACAAAATGATACCTGTAGACTAGGCTGGAAGGGAAAGTGAGGAAGTGAAAGATTTGCAGTAGCATTTGATGGGCATCTGTCCAGATGTTTTAGACTCATTTGGGAATTTCTGTCTGAACTGGCTGTATTAATATATACTTATGCTACATGCATACTGTTCCAACATCCCATACTGCATATATATATATATATATATATGGGGGAAAAAACTAGATTGTCTACAGTGTAGTGATTAACATTTCAGTGTCTTGAAATACAAATCTGTATGATTAAATTTTGAACTGTAGTTCCCTTTGTAAAGTGTCTCATTAATACGTAATTAGATTGTTTAATGTTTTAGCAGTCTCTTACCAACAGTGTATAACCTTATCTGTCCAGTTCTTGAATGCCTGTCTTTGTTGATTTTAACCAAGGTTAAATCACAGGAGAATACTGTGCTTAGGTGATAACCCAAAACGCCACCCAGAGACAAGGCAGTCTGTTCATAGCACACATACTCTACCGGTTTTGTTTGTACTTCCTACATAAAACACCTTTATGCAACATTTCTGGAAAAGTTGGTTTAGGACTGAGTTCCCATCTTGCTGTCCTTTGAGATAAGCACAAACAAGTGTGACTTAACACTTAATTTACAGTTGCAATTAAACATTTCCTTCTTACTCCTGCTGTGTGGCACGTATCTGTTTTTTCCCCTCTTCATTCACAGTATAGTTTCACAGTTCCTTATAACATATTTATTTTACTGTTACTTTATGCATTATCACTTCCCACTAATTCTTGCTTTGGCCGCCCACCTTGCATTCAACTGCAGGTTATAGTTGGACTGTATACCTTGCTTGTGACAAATAAAAACTTGAATCCCTGGTGAAGCGTGGGGTCTGCCTTTTATGTAGCATCCCTGGGGGGAGGTTGGGGGTCAGGGCCTAACTGAGATGTAACTCTTTTGCTGAAGGTGGGATTCAAACCCGAGACCTGATCACTGGCACTGGCCCAGCCTGCACACCCCACAAGGGGCTTCTCATATAGCCTAATCTTTTCCACCCGTTTAATAAAATGAATGGATATTGGCACTATTAAATGTATAGAATAAGCAATCACAGCACATTGTGCCTGATGTAATCTGAAAGTGAAAGAATGGCTCTCGTGTATTTAGAAGCTGGATACTGAATATGCAATTTTCCCCTGCTTTTAAAAAGATGCCGCAAAAGTCAGGCATAGGAATTAAATTCAATTTTACTTTTATATCGTTGCCTAGATCAGGCCCTTAAAGTTTGATAATGCTTTTTTTTTTTAGCTTGTTGTTTACTGTATTTCACTTTCTCTGAATGAGCCTTTTCCCCATTGTTCGTTGTAGCTGTTCCCATTGTCAGACAGAAATTTATAGCATCTGTTGCTTAGCTCTGGGGTGGTTGGGGCAGAAATGAGGAGGGTCATGGACAATTGAGCACATGTCCCAACGTGGTGTCGCACACCAGTGACGGCGGTCATTAATTAGTGTACAGCACATGCAGTATTTATGATGTTCTCAAAGTATGCATTTATTATAAAGCAGTTATACTCTTTGCCACGTAGCTCTGTAATTAATGTACAGTTATACCTCTAGACAGCAGACAACAGTATTCAGAGATATATCGTTCACTTACTTAATTGACAGCATTTGTTATATTTATGTGATAGCTCAAGTTATATAAAGATGTTTGTTTTTAAATGTACCAATCAGATTTCTTTGCCATGATGGTCTCTGTAGACGAGCGACTTCCTCTGCCGAGGGCTAAGTAAGATGAATGGTGTTATAGTGGGATGCTGATGTTCTGCTAATTCCCTTCTGGTTGTTAAACTGGAGTCGTTGGAATGAGCCTAAGGGAAATGCATGGTTGATGGTTGTGAGCTGCAGGTCTGCATGATGTTGGGACACTAGTTAGCAGTTGCAGTGTCCCATCACGGCCGAGCTCACCACAAGATCTTGATAAGCTCTTTAACATCGCAGCTTGTTGGCTTGTGAGACCTCTGGAACCTTCCAGTTCTAACCTGGCTTTCCCAGCTCCATACACTGGGTTAATCATTATTGTTTTCTGTGTCTTCAGGCAGGTGGAAAATTTCTGAGTTGCTTTGTGTGCTGGGTCACATGTTGAAATGTGAGGTGTTTTTTAATTAGCTTACAGAACCTCTGGGTTCAATATAATGCTATGAAAAGCCGTCTATAAAAACACCCTGAGCAGTGGAAAGTCAGCAGTTGTATTCCTACACTGTAAATACTGGAGCAGTTGGCCGGGTGATGTGATTTTCCATTATCAAGCTCTCTTACTCATGTTGTATATGTTGACTTTGGTAACCGAAGTCTACTGTGGATGTATATACTGACTCATAATTTTCTTTCAGTATAGTGCTGTGTGCTTTTTTCCCCCCAGAAAATATGGAATATTTTCTATACATGATGATGATCTGTAACACTAATTTCAGATTTATATTTAAAGTCACTGAAGTTTTTTTTTTTTAATCAAAAGTGAAATAAACCAACGTGCAATAGAAATTTAAAATAGGTTCTTCCAAAATTTATTTTCTGATGTGTGCACTAAAGTAGATTTTGAAGTTGAAACAGATTAACAGTCTTTAGATGGTTTTCCAGTTACTCCACGTACATTGCAGATTGATCGCATGAAAATGGATATTCGGGACCCTGGTGATACTGATGTTAATGGTGACATACGTTGTTAAGAAATTAGAAAATTACAGTGAGCTGTGTCAGGTGTCCTGATATTGATGTTAAACTGCTCTCAGGTCATTTGATAAGTTGGGGTTGAAATCCCTTTGAGTTTACATCAGAACACCTGCACACCTTTGTTGTGAGAAAAAAAGTGATGAGGTGTCAGTCTTTTCCGATTCCCAGCACTTATACAATAATCTCTGATTGTACGGATCTGCACAACTCAAGTCTTCTGCGTTTTAGAGCACACAGAGTGAAAGCAGACCAATCCCCGTGTGTGCTGTCAGTTTCCTTATACTGTCATGTTGTATTTTACTCTAGGATTACCACCTTATCCATGTCAGGGAGGACACTTTGACCTAGGACAGGGTTTGTAAACCACAATTTCTATCAAAAGGACCTGGATTTTGTTTTAAGCACTGAGTTCTTGCTGTGTGTTGATTGGTCAGTCTCCTACAATCATGCATGTGTCGCTAATGCTAATGTGAAACAGCTTGATGAGTCTTTCAATCAAGGAAACAAACCAGTCAAAGCACAAGAAGAGCTGAACTATTTAACTGAGCACAGGAGCCTTTCAGTTTTAAAGTAGATTGTAAAACCTGAAATAGCTCAAAGTGTCCTCCCTGACATGGATTTAGGTGGTAACTCTTCTGGTGTGAAAATGTCCCCTGTTTTGGATTCTCACTGAATACACAGCCGCCATATGAGGTCCACTCTGCATCACACCTTTTACAGGGCCGTGGCTCACGAGATGGGCTAATGTTTTGCTAATGTATGCGTGACTATTTTCTTCCCCCAGATGGCTTTCAGTCCTGTTCCTGTTACTGTTTCCACCAGGTTCCAGAGGTCATCAGCAGTATCAGGCAGGTGTCCAAGGCTGCGCTTAAGGAGGACGCCAAGGCCAAGTGGAATGGCGAGGAAGCCTTCTACAACTCTCAGAAGTTCGAAGTGCTGTATCGTGGCAAGGTGACCGTGCCCCACAAGAAGGTGCCCTCCACCCTAATCGACGACTGCATCCATAAGTTCCAGCACAAGGTGGAGCAAAAGGATGTCGGCCTAACAAAGAGCCAGTGTGATTCTGTGGATTCCTGTGTCCAGTTCATTGTGGGAGATGACGGGGTTGGTGGTGTGGAGGAGGACACAAAGGACGGCAGGCCGGCTGAGGAGGGCATGACGGGAGAGCAGGACCTTTTTGGAAGCCCTAACCTGGGTGGTCTTCAAGAAGCCTTCCCGGAGTGCATTCTGGAAGACCGGGGGCCAGGTGCACAGAGAGAGTTCCGTGTTAGATGTAACAGTCTGAAGCCCAAGGAGGGGGGGTCCGAGTCTCCTATCCGCAGGAGGCACGGTAGCGCGCCTAGTCAGGTGCAGCCTTCTGATGCAGAGAAGAACTGCACCATGCTCTTCCAGGTACTGCTGCATTCATCAGCCATCATCTACCACTGTGTACAGTCAAAGTATTACAGATCTCTGTTGCTAAGGCTGCTTGCTTTTCTAACATTTTTAGGTAATCGTCCTGGAAACAATTTCCTTAAGGTAGACGTGCAAATGTGTTAAGCTGCCCAATAGATATTCTACCTGTATCCGACCCAGGAATCCAATTTTGTTCTGTTACACAAGCCAGGCATTGTTATGCCGGCAGACATGTTTGTCACTGACACACAGTTTTGAAGCAGCGTTCGCGTAAATTTATCCTGTAGCTTGACGGGCATTTCATCAGCATGAAAAGACTGTTATCTGTGCAAGCAAATGTGGAGTTGGTAGCTGGAGAGCTTTAGCCAAATGTTTTCCTTATTGGTAATCATGACATTTTTTAAAGGCAGTTGCTACGGCTGATGTGCTTTGGAGCTCAGTGCGGCATGAGCGTTGCTCAGTAAGGAAATGTTTGGATTGGCAGCATTTCCTGTCTTTTATTTACTTTAAGTCCGGTCCCATTTTTCTTTTCCCTACTCATCAGTCTTGACCTTGATTATGTGTACATTTGGGCTGAAGGAGGCTCTGACTCACGCGGTTATTGTGGGATGTCTTGTTCTCTGTTCTACCTGATCACTGTCTTTCTCAACCACCTTCCCCACATAGGTTGGACGCTTTGAAGTGAACCTCATTAGCCCTGACAGCAAGACTGTAGTGCTTGAAAGGAATTTCAAAGAAATTTCTTGCTGCTCACAGGTTTGTGTAAAAACTTCTCTCCAATGGCGTCTGACGTGGCCTTGGTTTTCCGCTGACGTGTGTGACTGCTCTTGGAAACCCTCTTGGAAAATTGACGTGTTATTTTAAGGAGCTGTCAGTGCTACAGAAAACATGGATTATTTTCTCAGAAAACCCCTTAACGTGCAAATATCTTGCATTTAAACTAATTATGATGGTGTGATTTTACATCTGCCTTTTTTGTCCTGATTTGTTTTTAATTTTTATTATTATTTTTTTTTGGATGGATGGATAGGGAATTAAACAAACGGATCACTTTGGGTTTGTCTGCCGTGACCTTGGGGAGCCTGGTCCCAGTCAGTACGTGTGCTATGTGTTCCAATGTGCCAGTGAATCTCTGGTGAGTGGCTCCTTCAGTATGCTCTGCTGCAGTGTTTCCCAATCCGGTCCTCGGTGACCCACAGCCAGTCCGCATTTCCGCTCCCTCTGACTTCCCTGCCAGACAGTCCACATTTTTGCTCCCTCTCAGCTCCTAATAAGCAAATACATGGACTGTCCGTGGGTCCCCAAAGACCGGATTAGAAAACGGTGCTCTGTTGTAACAAGAACCTCCTTCTAATGCTTGGACATTTTCTTACCATAGATGACTCAAAATATCATGGTAAATACAAAGGAATTATGAGACTATGATAACCTCCCACACATTTCAGTTTTGACATGAATATGTACTTGTTGAATTTTATCAACCAGGAGGAACGTCACATGTAGCCCTGGCTGAGGGTTACCTGAATGTTTGTCCACAGGTGAGCGAGGTGATGCTGACTCTGAAGCAGGCCTTTTGCACAGCTGCCACCCTACAAAGCACCAAGACGCCGGTGAAGCTGTGCGAAGCCTGCCCTATGCACAGTCTGCACAAGCTCTGCGAGAGAATCGAAGGTGCAGAGCACCCCTTGGTACCGCTCACTAGCTGGTGATGCGTCACAGGGAGGCAGCATCCTCACTGGCCCTTCTGTGTCTGCTCAGGTCTTTACCCCCCCAGGGCCAAACTGGCCATTCAGAGACACCTCTCCCAGCTGACCGATAAGGAACAAGCTGATATCTTCGAAAGTGTTCAGGTCAGGTGATCTCCGTTCATGCTGACTTGGTGGCTGTGGTAGTGGTTCACTAAAACAGAGGAACTGGACCTGGGGAACAGGGACTGGGGGAATGGGGAAGTCGTGTTCCCCCCAATATTTTATTAGTATTCATCCATTCTTCCAATAAGCAGAGTTCGTGGGGGTTTTGCTTATACAAAAATGTTCTGAGGGCAAAAAAAAAAAAAGAATGGTATGGAGAGATAACCAGTCAGATTGTAGAGGAGGTGGGTCCCAGCAACAAGAGGAGGTGGGACCAATCAGATGTCTTGGTCCCACCTCCTCTGGTTTCTGGGACCCACCCCCTCCACAATCCGATTGGTTCTAAAAGATAACCAATCATATTTGATTCTGCCCTCAGAACATTTTTGTGTAGGTGAAACGCCCATAAGCATAAAC